>VZTH01009906.1:404022-468322 GCA_013397815.1 Aleadryas rufinucha
GGGCCACTTTCAGGACCAGAAGTCCTTGTGTTGTGTAATATGACACAGTCCACAGTCCTGCACGGAGCTTCCTGCAGACAGATCCCCAGGCCCCACACGGTGCTTCAGGAGATCACTGTGACCTCTTTCTGCGGAGTACAGCTACACAGTGAGTCCCCTGAAGAGATCATCACGTGGGGAGCTCCATGAGATCCTGCTCAGATGGAGCAGCTGCATCTCCAGCGCTCTGACAGAGTGTTCCAGGGACCAACCACAACTGTGACATACTTGACATCCCCTTTGCCTGCCACCCCCATGCTGTCTCTCAGGCTGTTTGACAGGTGCTTGTTAGATGTCCCTAAAGATCTATTTATGCAGGTAGATGGGCTCTAGAGGTGGTAGCGTGTATGAAACAAGGTCACAAGTGGAAGCTCATGATCTGAATGACAGCTGAGCACAGATATAAGGATGATCTTCAGGAAACCCTGAGGAGACAACGTTCCTGAAGTAAATTGTTTGCTACTGACCTTAAAGAGACTTAGCTGCTAGCTCCTTTAAGCCAGCATCCAGACTCCATTGATTTCCACAGAGCTGGAGTTTCCCTTGTAGTCTGTAATCAGGACACAATCTCCCAGCTTGCTTGAGAAACCTCAAGCAGCTGCCAGTTACAAGTGGTGTTCCCCAGGACTCCACACTGGGGCCAGTTCTGTTTCATATCTTTATTACAGATCTGGGCAAGGGGATGGAGGGCACCCTCAGTAAGTTGCAGATGACACCAAGTTTGGTGGGAGGGTTGATCTGCCAGAGAAGACCCTGCAGAGGGATCTGGACAGGTTGGATTGATGGGCCAAGGCCAATTGTACGAGGTTCAATTGTTAAGTGCTGGGCCCTGCACTTGGTTGTTTCACAGCTGTGCCCATTTGGAAAAAAAAATCCAATTTCAACATCTGAAATGAGATATCCAAACCACTGATTAAGTAGAATATATGAAAAGAAGTGAGCTTAACTTCCCCACCGGGCATAAGTCCAAAATTGCAATGCACAAAAGCATTTCCGATACCATTATCAGGACATGAGAGGTTAACTGAATATCTTGCTACTGCTTTGCATGAAATGTTTTGAGTCCTCCTGAACTCCTGTTATGACTCACACCCCTGTTTCTCAAATTTGTTCACCCAAGTGTTCCTAGAACATAATTTTATTCCATGTATTTATGGCAAGGCTTAATAAGGTATCTAAAGTACTGTATAACACTGTACCTTTAACGAGCTGTGCTCCCAGCTGGCAGCATTACAGCAGTGCTTTCTCAATAACCAGGATCCTGATTTCTGGCTCTGATAAAACAGACCTTCTATATAACACACACTTTGTGTAGCACAAAGAGTCAGTGGCTAAACCCTGATCTTGTCAAAGAACAACAACAAAGCTGCAATAGGAGCAGTGTTTCATCCCGCATCCTCACATGAAGCCTCAGTATTTCAAGTAGAAACAAAAGGTAACGTGTAGTTTTGCAATGAGAGCAGCATTATTGATTCAGAAAAAGCTCTGTAATAAAGCTACCTTCTGTTTGCTAAACCATGCCATGAGGGGGGCAAATTATGACAAATTATGGTTAAATTATACAGATCAGCCAACAAGGTCAGACAGATACTTAGCACCACCAGTTCATGCAATATGGGCAGTTGAAATACATGCAAGAAGAATGAAGTGGTTTTACATCCTTCCCTGAGGGATGCAGTGTTGGCCACTGCTGGCCACAGAATGCCAGACCAGACTGATAATGGCTGGTTCTCAGCTGACAGCCTGCAAATTCTACCTGCTCGTGGTGAACCAACAGGTGAGTATTTCAGCAAGACTGAAAGGCCTACAGCTAATACAAGGTTAAAGTCTCTGAACCATCTAAATGCTTTCCATGTGTTCTCTTCCTGCTTCTTTAAGGTTTCTGAAGCCTTCAACATGTTTTTTTTATGTTAAACCCCCCCCTCCCCAATGATTGGTTGTTTTTCATGCCCTACTTATTTTTCTGTGGCTTATCTAACTAGATTCTGTAAAAAATTGTAATAGAGCTAACTAAACCAAATGTTTTCATATTTCTAGGGATCAAGAATTAGCTTTTGCTTATATGATCTGTTTTTTAATCATCAAACTATTGACCTGGAACCATTGTTTAAGAAAACCCAAAAAACCAACAACAGTGTTTGGAACATTAAGGAAAAAAGTGCTTGTCTTGCAAATACTGATGCCAGTTTCCCTTAAGGGCCTATACACTAGTAGCCAGATACATCTAGCTCTGATAATGGACTAATTTACATAAAAATCACTGCCAGCTTGATTGTAACATTCCCCATATGGAAACTGACCAGGGCTGGAAATCACCGCTGTGAACCTGAGAGCCTTTACACCTTTGCAGAGACAGCTTTTGGCACAGAGCCTTAATTTCATCTAGAATTTTACAAAGCATTGGCAAAAATACCTTCCGTGCTACAACCACATTGGACCTGTATTTGGGAATGGAAAAGTACCAATAAGAGGAGGCTGTTTAGTTTTCAAGTCAGCAAATCTTACCTGACACTGGGTCCCTCTAGTCCAGCTGGAAAGTTCTGACAGTAGTCAAATAACAACGTGAACATTGGACTTCTGCATCAGCTGTTGTTTTTCAAATCAATGTTTGGCTATTGAATTTGAATTACCTCATGCACTCAGGGCTGTGGAGTTACATTCCCCTCTTGCACACAAAGCTGTACTGGTGGGGTGCACACAGAGTGGGGCTGAGCTCTGCCTGTAGCTGCATAGCTTTTTCATGCAAATGAAACATGTAATACACTGACATTTCTGCATGCAGTAATTACCATGTGCATACTTGAAAAGAAAATGCTGTACATGTAAAATTCTGCTTTTGATCCTGGAATAGAACTGATTTCTGTTTATTTTATGGATATTTGAAGCTCTTGCTGAATAATTCTGTGATTCTTTCAATTTTGATCTCTTGACAACATCAGCTTTTAAATCCAAACTCTTTGTAAACTACCTTTTGAGCGACTGTCTTTTTCTTTTTTTCTGGAATTCTGAGCAGCAGCAGAAATTCATCAAGTAAATTATCTTCCTGGCTTTAAAACCAAAGCTGAAACCTGAGCTGTTCCGTTTGGTACGTAGTGAATGAGCTTTGATTTGATTTTTATTGTATTTCATTCAAACTTTATTATAAAACATCTCCCAGGGACACTTGCATGAGAAACACTTTGCAAGTTAAACAGCATTGTATTTCCAGTCTCCCGTTTTTAAAGGTTATTGTAACATTTTTGTCATGCTTGCTTATCTCCATAATAATCTACTGTATGGCAGACAACTGCAGCAGTTAGGTCATAGAGCTAGATGTCTCTGTAGGTTTTTCTAATGGATTTTTTTTCCCCCTACTACAAAAGGGTTTCAATGTGTCATTAACCCAGTGACCAGCACTTCTGCAGTCAGACTGTGGGCTGTCCCCAGGCAGCTATATTTCCAGTGTTCTCTGACTCCAGTTTTGTCTCAGCTGGTTTACTGACATGGAATTTGGTGTAGATTTGAGATCCGTCAAAAACCTGTTATGATTTAAATCGAGCAGATGATCTTTATGGATGGTTCAACAGTGGGTTTTACGTTGATCCTAATAGTTGGTTCCTTCTCTAGAATTTATCCACCCATATTTTTCAGTGGAACTGCGGTGACTTTCAGCAGATGGATAATTTCAGGTTTGGATTCGGGTTGGGCATACAAACTGTTTTCTTGATATGTCTTTCCTTGCAAAAATTGCAGTTTAGATCCAAACTAGATATAAATTACAATACATCACTTCTTTTTATTGACTTTTGTTTACTGTTTATCTCTCAATCTCAGAGAAGGCTTTTTTAAATGCTAATATTTAACAGGCTTGGTTTGATCCTGCTTCTGTTTCCATCATTGGCCAAAAATCCTGCTGGGTCACATCCTCTGAGCAGACATCCCTGTGGATCTCCTAATGCACTTTATAAAATGCATCCAGTAAATCCAATAACAACAGAAATATGATTAAATACACAGTGAACACATGGCTCCAAAAAAAGCAAGCTATGGCTTCACTTTGAATTTTTACTTATAAAGATTTACTTTCCTTATAAAAGTAGGCCATATAAATCTTTATTAATATTTACTTAGCTCAGTTAGGGAAATAAAACAGTAACTACGCACTGATCTGTGCAATATCAGAGTAGTACAAACACATTAAAGTCCTCCTTAAATGTGAGTGAGCAGGACGCTGGCCAACTAGGAAGAGCAAGAGAATTGCTAACACGCCTGAGTTTTACAGACATGCCAAGAGGCTTAGCAGCCTTTAGTGAACATTGCTGTTACAGCAGCTTGCCTGAAATAAGAAACAAAGAAATCAGATTAAAGACTGAGCTGCTTAGGGCAGCAGCATTAGTATGGCAAATTTGCTGGCAAGAGAGCTGTGATTTTGGGCATCAGATGGCTGCTCCATGCTGCAGTGCTGGGTGGCGGTGGATTCTTCATCCCTTCTGAAAAACACTGAACAATAACTGTCAGGAAGGTTTTATCATCTGTGAATACTGGAGAGAGGGTAAATTTCCTGTCCTGTGGTTTTGTTCATCTGCTATTTGGCATCTTTGTGTAAGAGCCCGAGAAGCCATCAAGCAGCAAGCTATTAATGCACCAGCTATGACAAGCCTTTGGAGCAATTTCAGTCTTTGTGTAGTTGACTGTTTGTCCCCTCAGAGCACTCCAAAGAGCTGGCTTTACAGTGGGCTGGCTGCAGAGCTGAGGTGAATGCTGGTGCATCAAGGCACGCTTTGATGAGTGAATTTTCAAGTGGCAGTGCTGGCACAAGCAGCTGCTGTGCCACACACCCCTTAGCGAGCACTTGTTCTCGGTGCCTCGCTCTGTGCTGTGCCAGGATAAGCAATTTGTAGCTTCATGGCAACATGGACTACAAAATGATCTGGCTGCAAAATGCTTTTTCAAATCCTGCAGATGAACTACAGATTTAGTCTTTTTTATACTCGTTTAGGAGTTCTGACTGCAACATGAGTGAATACCTTAGTTAGCTTCAGCTGAGCCTGATAATTAATGAGAGCAGTGAGCATGTAACAGCTTGGGCTTCAGCATGGGCTGTCCAAGCCAGCTAGAGATCACACTGAATTGCTCCGACAGCTGGCACCTGCACTATAGAATCTTCACTGCTGATCATTACATCTGGCTTGGGTACATCTATTCAGCTTAGAATCACATCTCACAGCTGCAAGATGGCCATAGCTTTGCCTAAATGGAGGTGTGTCCCTACTGACAGAAGAGAGAAGGAATCAGACACTTCCACTGAACACTTTAATTCTTCCACACAGAATTAAAAGTAATTGTTCTTCTTACTTTTTTATCTTCTTGCCTTTCCCTGTACACTTTGTAGTGTACCTGTAGACTGTTCTAGTAGTTAAGTGGGCAACACAACCTTAAAAGGTCTCATTACTGAAGGATGCTCAAGCAATAAACAAATTAAGAACCCCTTAAGTTTTACTTAATTTTATTTAATTCAGTAGTTGAGCAAGTAGATGCCACATTGTTTCAGCAATATTGTAAAACTCTTTTATGCGTATTCTGTAGGTGACTCCTTGGATGCAGCAGGGCCTTTTAGTGGCTGGTTAAATGCGTCACAGATTTGTTACTGAGCTCCCCAGAGAGCTGAAGCTTTCCTATAAAACATGTGGTAGATCATCTAAATTCAGGTCTCAGTTACCCAGTAAATCTACTACAGTTCTGCAAAGCACCTTCTCTTTTTTTGCTTCATAGCAACTGTGTCTGTCTAAGCGGCATATTTTATTAAATCAAATCTACTTTGAGAAAAATACAGTTCATTCATCCTTCTAATTACTGCTGTTCAAATTTAGCCTCAATTAGTGACCTCTCAATTTGCTGAGATTAGTTCTGCCTGGGTACAAGTGAGACTGGCTATGAAAGCACATGTAATAAGCCCTACATTCCTCCTTCTACTTAACACATCAACAATTAGATATGTGGTGTTGCTTTTCTGTGAAGGAGTAAACAAAATGCCCTTGTTGGCTGCAAACATGCAGTTTCTCCTTTCCCAGAAAGGCTCAGTTTCTGAATGCTAGGGCCAAGTATGTTACCAAAAATCAAGGAGGTGAGAACAGTGCAAGTGTTATTGTTCTACCAGTGTATAACACTTTCTGATATGTGGATCTCAATATAACATTACAGACATGTGAGCCACTCCCTCTGGGCACACTGAGGCAGACCCACAAAATGAGTAGGGATGTATTATTATGACTATTTCACATGGGTGAACCTGGGTGGGGAGACCAGATGCCCAAGACTAGTAAATGGAGTAATTGAACTGAAAACACACCCCAGAGGTTCAAATTTCCAATCTGTGCTCTACTTACAAGACAGCTCCCTGTGATCCTCCTCCTCATACTGGGAAGCCTGGAAAAGCCTATTGAATGGGTATCATAGCTTTTTATGTTTGGATTCAGCAGTTGTTTCAGCCACATTTGAAAGGAATGAGTCAGGAATTTGTGTATGTGGGAAGTGGTTTCCTCTCACATTACTGCATGTATGGATGAAATACATTTCCTCTACTATGAAGTTGCTGAATGAGAAAATAAAGTAGTGCAGCTGACTGGCACTTTAGTGGCTGTACTTGGACCCTGATAATGAAAAGCCAGGGGCCTTGGGAGGCTGGCTTGGATAATGCATTCCACAGAAAAGCTGGTGAAATCACTTGTATTATTATAAAGAATGACTAGAAAAGGACAAAGTGGAGAAAAAATACCAATATTAAAACCTGATAAATTAGACACCCAGTTCTTTAGCTAAACCTGGCCTGACTGAAAACGCAGGAGGAAATCCGGCTTTAAGATGTGAGCTATAATGTAATAATGAAGACGCCTCCCTCTGTGCTGCAGGCAGTTTTTGTAGCAACCAGTGTTCAGGAATCAGAGATAATGATAATGGCTTGTGCCTGCAGTCATTACAGCTGTGGCAGGCACAGTGTGTGAGGCATTTAATGTCAAACTCAGCAGCACCATGCAGTGAGACGGCGGCAGGGCTGAGGGGATGCAGGTCACCTCCCAGCCCCGACCTGCCACAGGACCTGCGGCATTGCAGAGCAGGCAGGTTTCATCTGGTGTGAGAATCAACAGCAGAGTTTGGGCTGGGGCTAGAACCTGCCCAAAAATGAGTGTCCTCAAATCCAGGGAGCTGGTGCGATCTTCCTTTTGTCCTTCAAAGCTGGTTTGACGCTGGAGTCATAGGCTTCTGTAAGGTCAGGAGCTGGTGAACATCCTGAGTGGCTGTTCCCAAATTCTGGGGAACTGAAGGAGAAACAAAGGAGTTTAAGGGCTGGTCAGATAAGTGGGCTGAGGAAGAAATGGGATTAGGGGAAAAGAAACAGAAGAGACTTGCACAAAGCTTTTGAGAAAACTCTGAGCTTCTGAGGAGAGCACTACAGCCAGCAAAAAATTGGAGAAGGAAGAAGACACAGGGGAGTACTAAAAGATTTCCCCATTTGTTCCTTAGCTCAGCAAGGCATTTAAGGTTCTTTTTGACTTGAAGCCCAGAATAGTTACAATTATTTAAAGACCAACACTTTTTTTTTAAAGTACTTTGATGAGCTAGGCAGAAGACAGAGTTGCCAGGTACGTTTTATAAAAAGGATCTTACTGCTGTCAGTAAAGAACTTCTAAAAATAATGTTATACATATGTATATAAAAATAATGTTTACATACGTATATAAAACACATACACTTTGTGGACATTGTGGAACATTTAAAGATAAGGCTTAAAGGTAATTCTTTAGGCAGGGCAGGGCAGCCTGTCAGGAGCCACAGCTCCACACCACGCTGGGTCCCTCTGCTCCAGCAATACAAACACGCAGCCCCAGCCTGGCCTGTGCCGTGGGTGCAGCCAGGGGTGATTAGTGAATCACTCCATCAAACACCAGGCAGGGCAGTACACACTGAGACATTCACCGAGAGAGAAGAAAAGTATACTTCTGCCTACTTTCTATGTATATTTTTGCCATTTCCAAATATTTCCTTTGCTTTCAACCTCTACACATCAAATGATAGTAAATTGCAAATGTTCTAGTTCCAGCTGAGCACAACTGGGGGTGAAATAGCTTTTCTTTGAAGCTGGAGCTAGAGTCCGCTTGAAAAGCTGTGGGGAGAGCTACAGACATTTGCAAATGAGAACTGAATTTCTGACCAGGTGATCCAAAGCATTGTGATTCATGAACCTTATTTTCAGAGGAGCTTCATAATTCATTAAGAGAGCAGCCAGTGAAAGGGACCACCCCTGTAGCTAAGACAGCAATCACTAGGTAAATAGCTTATTAAAAGAATGTCATTATCTTCCAAATCAGCAGAAAAGCAACATAGATCTTTATGAATATATCTTAACATTAAAAAAAAAAATTATTCTAGCTTTTTATTTTCATTGTTTGACAGATGATCCTGGATCTCAGTATACATCTCAAGTAGAGGAAAAAATACAGGATCGGGGTCCAGGGCAAAATCCTTTTTCTTGTGAACCATCCCCAGGAAGAGATGGGGAGGATCATTCATCCCTCCTTGGCTCCACCACATGTTGTAACACCCTGGGAACACTTCCCATCTCTGCTGTCGGCCTCTTGTGTTGATGCTCCCTCAGCCTCTTACCTGGAGCATATCTGGGAGTGCTGGTAGAAAAACTGACAGCTCTGCGTGCACCAAGGCAGTTTTCTTTTGGCAAATCAAGGCTTTCTGAGTGGCGATGTGTGTCTGCTGGAACACAATACAGACACTGCCCCATACATTTCAGTATTGCATACATGCAAAATGCGTGTGTGTGTGTGTGTGTGTGTGTGAGTGAGTGTGAGTGTGTGTGTTTGCCTGTTGTGGGCAGGGACTGAGGCACAGGCAACCAGACCCAGCAGTGCTGCATGAAGATGAGTAGTCAGGTGCCTGATGGTTTCCTGTGTGACCACATGTATGAAAACAGACATGAGAAACCTGCAGGGATCTTTATGAAATCAGTTATCTATGGACAACTTCAAAACAAAACATTAACTGGGGATAAAAATGGAGAGCTTCAATTAGCTTTTTGTAGCATTGTATGTTTTTTGCTTTATTCCCCGTGTGCCATGTGACCAGCTACCACTCCAACATTTTTCTTCATGTATGGGAACTGATGAAGTACTTCAGCACTTCAAGTGAAACTGTAGTATATGCTTTTGCTTCATAACCCCCCACTCATTTAAACTCAGTAGCTTCCAGCACTGCTTGCATTTTAGAGTTATGGATGATGTAAATTCAGCCTTGATGAAACACTCAGCTAACTGCTGCTCAGATGGAAAGAAGCTGCAGTAAAATATTATTTCAGTGAAACCCACACTTGGTGGAGGTTGGAGAATGCATACTCTGTAATTTTTTTTTTTTTTTGCATCAGGTTTTGTCATAGAAGAAATCAAGACTTAATGATTTTCACAGCAATGTGAGATTACCCATGGACATAGCAGACCTGCAGATTCTTATACTCTCAGAAGGATTTTGGCTGAGTTCTATAGCTCTCAATAAGCATGCTTTCTGTTTCTGCCTTCAGACAAGCTACACTTTCAAACACTGGTTTGGAAATTGTAGTCATCCCGAGGGCAACCCAGGAACTGAATGGGGCCCACATAAAATTAAGAAGTTAGTGTCCCCATCCTAGATATTTAATCCAGAAAAAAACCACATTCCCCTTCTTGAGAAATAGTGCTAGACATTCTGACTTGGGCAGAAACAGACACAGACACCTGAGGGTCCCCACTGACAGTCAGACCCCGTGGGCAGCAGGAAAGGTGATGCTCAGTGCACGTGAGGGAAGGTCACTTGGCTGTGCTGCATGAAAAAAACCCTGTTAATTGCCCAGTGCAGCTCAAGCTCACTGATTGCAAGGCCAATATATAAAATATATGTCATTACTCTCCTCAGTTATCAAGACAGACCTTCTCAGAGTGTATACTTTCCTTCCATCCAGCTCATTAAATATCAGTCTAAAAAGCAAAACATATGAAGTGCAAAAGAAACGGCCAGCTCACTACTGGAATAAAAGTTTAATAGAAGAGTGTCAGCTGAGTTTCACATACATGGTCAAATACGACTAAATATCTCCTTTCTTCCCTTGAAATATTCCAAATAGACTGTCTTTCAGAGAGTGAAATCCAGTAGCTTAGCCCAGGCTTTCAACCACAAGAACCATAAGGAATAGACCACAGAGCAGAGACCAAAGACCAAAAAAAAACCCCTTTAAAACATTCTTCCTTAAAACAAACAAACAAACAAAATATGAAAAAACAAAATCAGTAGATACAGTTGCAGAATTTGGAGTTTCACAAGGAAACCCTTAATGGATGCTCAAGAGCATTGCTTCCAGCTGCCTTAAGAACCTTTTAGAGAAGTTAGAAAAAAATTACCTTTATTTCGCAGTAACAACAAAAGTTGAAGAGTTTCCAATGTTGGATGGTTATTGATTGGAAGAACTTCCTGCTGATTTTGTTTAAAAACTTATTAAAGCAGAGTTTGCCTCCTTGATCTTACACCTACAAGTGTGCTTGGTGACCAGAGGGGTCGAGATTTTAGGCACTGGTCACTGATTTGTACCACTGAAGTTCATGGTTGTCACAACTCTGTTCTAGGCAGATGATGACCTACATATGAGCAATGGAAAGAAAAAAGGATGGCTGAATTATACAGAAATGATACAAACACAAGAGTACATGCTTAGGCTGTGACACACATTCTGCTTGGGAAACATAAAGGAAGACAAGCAGTTAGCTGTAAGGCTCATGGATTTTCTCCTTTTGTACATGTTTTCCTTAATTTTTTTCCCCCAACTCCCTTATTCCTGATCATTCCCTGATCATTCCTCAGTGTCCTACTAGAGTTATCAGGAAACCTTAGTGATCTTCCTGCTAACAGTTTTTACATGACAGCTTAATACTCCCACTGGATATTTATAGAATAATTAATGAATGACAAAAGTCAGAATTGGGAAAGGGCTTTTGGATCATCTTCTCCATCTCTCTCTGCCATAACCACTGCAGTCAAAAAAGCAACAACAAAAAAAAAGCTGTCATTTTTGCAGCCTAAAACATGATTGAAAGAGAAAATCAAGATGCTCTAAAATACAAATCCTGGAAGTAACTATGGGTAAACTACCTGATGGACTCCCTCATTTCTTTGCCATTTTTTTTGTTCCACTTTTGTTGCTGCTTTTGTAGTGATCAAAAGCCACTTCTTGCTGACAATGATCATTCTCATACAATATCCTAGTTTACTCTTGTGTTTGCCTCTGACATTCAGTCTGCATTGCAGCATGCTGTCATTTACAACTGTGGCCCAAGAGCACAACTGAGATTTCCAGTTCTCTTGTCCGTACTGCCCGGGCAGTGACAGGTACACTGCAAGGTAGGCACCAGAGAACTGATGAATAGTTATTGGTAATTCACATGGGATAGCAGTACTGGTAACAATTTTCACTCTAACCTACTGTCTTCAAGCCCTACAAAGGCTAACACTGCCTTCAGAAGCACTGCTTGAATTATTCCTCTTCCCTGTGATTATAACCAATTACGTTGGTAGACAATTTCCCTTATGCTACTTCTTTAAAGCTATTCTTATTATATAAACTTTTATTGTTTAGCACATCTCTCCTTTCCCTGTAGCTGCAATGCTGATATGCAGATAATACTGGTCTCATTTATTACTTTTTAGTTTGCATCCCCTTCTTCATCTCTCAAAGGAAGTTTCCTAACTGAGCTCTAAGATCCTGGTCACACCAGACCTTGTAATAAATAGGATCTATGTGAAAATTTAAGATTCTTCTTGTCTTTGGTAGTGACTGCCTGCCAGCCCTGCTGAAAGACTCATTTGTGACTTGCTGGCAAAGGATTAGTTTTCTACTAGCACAGGTTCAGGTCTATTAGCAAAGACAGGATGTCTTGACCGTCCTGTCTGTGCTTTAGATAACGTTTGCAGGAGCTGGTGTTCTTGGCTAATGGACCTTGGCTAATGGGATTTTGTTTCAAACAAAGGCTTTTCTATGTTTTCCCTTTGCATCAGTCAGTTACAGTCTGGCACTTGTTTCCATCAGCTGACTTCATCTATTTCTTAGCTTCCTGGGTAGCTTAAGTAGATCCAAGTGGGATGAACAGCAAAGGAGGGATTTCCCTGTCTAGAGCTTTCTGTCATATGTCTGCTGTGAACTGAGCCCTGGGCTGCCACTGTGCCTGTGAGGCAAAAGGTCCCAGCAGCCCAGGCTGCACCCAACATTGGAGCTTGCACAGCCAGGTTGAAGGTGAAGAGCCACACACAAAGGCTGGACAACCTTGGCTTTCGACCACAGAAGGTCTAGAGCACCAGTACTAGCAAATTAAGCATCGTCAGAGAAGCACAGCTCAAAGGCAATTCTGTCCTTAAGCGCGTGTTGCCATTTCCTCTCTGTGGGACCATTTCCTCAGCTGTGATCCAGAGCCAATGCAGCATTTGTCTCCCCAAATTCTTCAGTTTCTGCAGAATCTGGAAGCACTGAGAGTCACTGAACTTCTATTGGTCCACTAAATCTGGGGGAGGAGGGATAAGATCCCGCGGGTTCAGCCGAGCCACAAGGCAAACATCGTAACTGTCGTGCATGAGGACATTGGTGGCCACCACGTTCCACTGGTTCTCCCACGTATCCAGCTCGAGGATCTCTTTGGTGATAACTTCATGACGAGCTGAAAAACAGAGGCAACAACAGCAGGCATCAGGGGGCAAGTCAAACAGGATCAAAGAGGTTTGGGTAGTTGTTATATAATTCAACCCTTCTGAAAGGGGGCAATAAAAAGGTAATTTCTGTAGTACTAACACTGTGCAAAGAGCACGAGTTACCAACATACAGCAAATTAAATAGTGCAGATGGAAATCTCCACAGTGCATCCTGCCCTCACACTCTGGGTTCCAGGTGCAGCTGCAGGGACAAAAACATCAAGTGCTCCATCTTGGTACAAGTATGCAGGTGGCATTTTATCCTGCAATCAATTGTCAGATGCTCATCTTTTAGAGACAGAGTATTGCCTCTTGTTCACAAGTATGCCTGCATGCAGTGGATTCTTTTCTTTGCCCTGACCAAGATGCAGTTCTCAGGCTGCTGAAAGCACTCCAATACTGTGACTTTTCTTGGGTGCAGTCTGGACATCCTGTGATTTAGGGAGAAATAGTGTCGTGTTCCAGTGTGGGGAACTGCGGAGAGTTTTTTTAAAAATGGACGGTCGGGAACAAAATTAAACCAAACAAGATAAATGTTGGATCTGAAAAAAGGTTTATTGATAACAAAAAGGAGAAGGAAAAGGAGTTGCCCAAATGAAAGAGGCCTAGAAGAGACAGAAAAGAAGAAATGAAAATGGAAAAGGAATGGGGGAGAGGAGAGAGAAAGGACAGAGAGGAAAAGAGGGCGTTTACCACCAGCGAGTCAGGGCAGTGCTGTCGGTGTCCGGGCAGTGCGGGGTGTGCACGCTGCCTGCCCGTGGCCGGGCTGGGCCTTAGCGAGCGTGCGGGGCGCCCGGAGAGGCGCGGCTCCCGCGGCGACGGCACCGGGCGGGCACGCGGTGAGTGGGCACTCGGACGGGAGGACCAGGACCCTGGACAGGGTCGTGGCGACCGGCTGGATCGGGGCAGCAGGGTGGGCAGTGACGGCTGGATTGGGGCAGCAGGGAGGGCTGGATCGGGCAGCAGGGCGGGCAGCGACGGCTGGATCGGGGCGGCAGGGTTGGAAGCTGGCAGCCCAGGCGAGGACACGGGGCGAAGCGGCAAGGCAGCAGTCGGGGGCACAGGAAGGCAGGACAGGGTTGAAGGCAAACCAGCGAGGGTAGGAGAGCCAGAGGGCAGGCAGGGGCCAGGGCAAAGGAGCGAGGCCCAGCGAGCAGCAGCGAGCCGTGACGCAGTTGATTTTTATACCCCCCGGCCCCTCCCAAAGGCTGCCTGCTAACAGGGAACCATTGGCCCAGTCCAACCATTCTTTGCCGTCCATCGGTGGAGACCTTTTTGCAGCCTGATGGGAGAAGTCCCTCCGCAGTGTCTCCCACTGCCTGCCTCATGGCAGGTGTTGCCAGGCCAAGTTCTCCCAGAGACAAGGCTTCTTCCAGGTGCCTCCTGCATGTGGCACATGTGCACCCTTCCTCCACCGTGCCTCTGACAGCTGCTGCTGAGGTGTAACAAAACTGAATTGGCTCCTCACAAATAAAGACAGAAAAAACCCTCCAAGGCTCTAAACGCACTTTAGATGTTGTGAAATGCTGAGGAATTTGTCATGGACAGGCAGGTTAGAAGAATGCCATTAAATCACAGCCAATCTCCAGACAAGAAACTTTTTACAGGGACAAACAAAAAATGAAAGAATCACCATGAAGCAGAGAACCAGCAGTGCTATATTAAACATCTCACAAGACCCCAAACCCTTTCTTTGCTAACAACAGTCCCGAGCTCTGCAATAATTGTTACTCAAAGCCAAGTTCTTTCCTGAAGATAAAACCATCTTTCATTTCTGCTCACATTTTCTTTTCATCTTAAAGTTGCTTTCTCACAGTAAGTAACCTTAGCCTAAACTTTCCTTATTTTGAGCTGAGGACCTGCACGTGCTTTGTTGTCAGGTGAGCCTCAGGAGAGATGTATTAAAAGCCAGGTCTCAGACTTCCAAGAGCAGACACTTCACAGCTACCAGGATAAGAACCATCACAGCAAGAAACATTGAATACTCCATGCTGTTTTATTGAGTCTTACGAAACTGGTGGCAGGATAAAATTTACAGGCTCCAGACTGATATTCCCATTCAGCTATCCCTTGTGGGAAGTTCTTTTAAACAAACAAACCACCAGCAACAGCCCTATCTCACACCAATTGCACCTCATTGTTTGGGCATTGCCCTTATGTGTAACTGACAGTAAAGGATTGAAGAAGGGCAAAACAATGAAAAGCTGAAGAACATCCAGAGATACTGATTGCTTCTCATGTTGGAAACAGACCACATATTTCTCCAGGGAACAGCAACCCTGGGGGTTTAGTACCCCAAAGACAGTGCTGTCATGGTTTAGATTCCATGCAGAGTTGCTACTGATGTTACAGTGGTGATGTGTGATGGGATTTAAAATATCCCTAAGGCTCCTCTGCAAGGAGGAGCTTTGGGATGTGGGGAGGTCAGATGGAAACAAGACTTGTCCTCCTCCCAGGACTGGCTTCCTTGCTGAGTAGATACGGGACAGTTTTGTTTTCTGCAGGTTCTGAGCTTACACAACATTTGTGGATGTTGCACAAGTTTTGTGGACATTTCTGCACATTTTTGTTGTGCTTATCTAAGGAACCCACTCACCAACCATTCACCATCTCTGTCCTCTTTCATGTGATAAAGGAGGGCAGCACAGCATTTCTACCCCAGCATCCACAACCTGTTCTCATTCCCCCCCTGCTTTGTGTCACAATTAACTATATAATATAATTTTTGTTGGTCCAAAGCCAGACCTCTGGAACTCTAAGAGGTCTCCACAAGCTTACTTTCCAGGAGCTTTGAGTAAGATTTCAGGATACAGTCTCATCTGAACAGTCTTTGTTCCATTCCTTTCTGTGAAACAAGTTATGATGATTTGCTTATTGAACCTGGATTTTATAGGAGAATAATAATATGTGGAAAGACTGCTCCCATTCAAGACAGAGGACAGCAAACTGCTAAAAAAGCCATTTACATGTGAAGAGAGAAGACATGACTAAAAAACGGCAAACAAAAAACACGTGCCAGTACCAGCGAACTCCTGTATGACCCTGCAAGAGTGAAGAGGTTTTTCCTGAGGCAGACAGAGAGACACAAACAGACCAAAGCTGTGACCATAGGAGTCTCCTGTCTCTGTTTTTTTATTAGATCGTCTCTTTTATGCAATAAATTTTTATGCCTGGATTTTCTTTGGCATTGATGATGACAAAAATGAGACAATCAGAGGAAAAATAATCAAATGCTGGAACCAAGACATTCTGTGAGCGCTTGCAACACTTCAGAAAAAAAAAAATTCATAATTAAAACATCAAAGGCAGATTCAGCAGCCCTTCCTTTACAAGCCTTGCTGTGTTTTTTCCTGACCCTGGTGACTCCCAACCTTTGGGGTCCCTTGCTTCCCTTTTCTGTGGGATATTCTAACTGGTTTTGTTCCACTCTAGAAATTCTGCTTTCCAGCACATGGAGTGTTAGTTAACTCTTAACCTTTGGGAGATAAAAAGAGTATGTTTTTTAAATAAGGGAAGCAATCATTTCTCTAATCTTATCTTGTTTAAAGGAAAGGAAACAGCACCCTTTAGATGAGAAAGTTCATGGGAGGCAAAGCACTGCTCAAAATACTCATACTTCAGAAGAAAACATTACACCTTTTCTATTTAAAAGAGAAATTAATTTAAAAACTTCCGTTCTCAAGCCTTATTTTTTAATTTATTTTTTCTCTTAATTTTTCTTGGTAAGAACAACAGAAAAGGTAGTGCTTTTCAAAAAGAATAGAACCTTTGATTCCAGGCTGTAGTGCTGGATTTGGGCTTTAATCCAAATAAACTGCTTGAAGGTGCAAATAATGCCTGATTCTACTTTATTGATTCACCTTATTTAATTGCAATTTATTATTTTTAAGGCAATATCTTAGCAGCCAGTTTTGCTTACAAGAGAATCATGTGACACCTACAAAAAGCAATTGGCTATATTACAGAGATTACCTTCTTAAAAGGCCACCCCACACAACTCTGTCCTCAAAGCATTATTCTGCCTCACCAGACAACCACCTTACTTAATGAAAGGATTTCATTCATTTTATTTCTGCAGAATGAGGCAGTGTTTTTCTGCACATTCTTGTTTAACCATGAGAAGTTTTAAGAAACTTTCTTATGCTGTATTTTTCTGCACAGGATTTAAACCACTTTATATTAGAATTACTCCAATTGTACAAACCTAACCCTGATGCAGATCCTTCTCTAGCAGTAGAACAGTGATTTATTCACACTCAGGAAAGAAAGAGGCTAAACCAGCATAGGGATCATTAATCCCAGTGTAGCTTTATCCCCACCAGAAACTGTGGTATGTTCAAAAGAGTCAGAACTCTTTTTGGTACAGTTAGGCCTTTTTGATCTACAAGTGCAGACTGAAGGCTAACACTGAGCCTACAAATCCATCTCTTCCCAGTGACAAGACTCAAGTTCTACCTGAAAATGTTTGATTTATGAGTGTTAAAATTGTATTTTATATATGCAAATACAGTAGTCAAAGCAAAATGAGTCTAATCCTTAAATTATCTTTTATATTCTGGTCTGCAAATAAAACACTTTCCCACAATTTTTCATATTATTTTTTCCTTTGAATGTGCAGAAAAAAAAGACAAAAATATTAATTTTCAGTAAGTGGTTGCCTGCACTCCATATACACAATCATGTTTTTTCTTGGAAAGGTTTATGATTCACTCCCCAAATATGGCCAGACGTCATTTTATGCCATAAGTTTTCTCATGCCATTTGAATCAGGATTGAACGTAAATCAAGATGAACGATTCTTGGAAAGGCCCCCAGTATGACTGCAGGCAACATAAATATTTGATCTGCTTTTTCATCTGGTTTTTTTTCCTTTTTTTTTTTTTTAACCACATTCCATTTGTGATTTGGAGGCTGGGAAGGAAGGAACAATTTTCCATATGACAATAGTATTTATTACCACTTTTGGTCTTTTTTTTTTGACCTTTCTTTCTCATTTGTAACCAAAAATTCAGGTACAATTACTAGGTTTTGAGTTGGAGGGCTAAATGGAGGCAGATGTAGAGGAATTAAGCAATATGCTTAGCAGGTAGAAAATCCATAGTTCATCCAGGACTATTAACCATGCAGCTACTATGTTTGTAAGCCAAGATAAGTAAATTCACTCTACTGTAGCCTGCTCAGTGTCCAGAGGATTGAACTAAAGAAAAAAAATAATCATTCTGAATTTCCATTCACTGGAGTTAAATCTATGGCAAGTTTGCTGAAATGGGGTTGATATTTCATTGTTTCTTCCAGAAGCCCGTTGACATCAGCTGGGATGTTTGCTCCAGTTTAGGAATGAGGAAGCAGAGTTGTGGAGGCAGTGAGAGCATGTGCCAAGTCAGGAGTCATGATGCTTCTGCAGGGCAAAGATATCCAAAGGATTTTGAGACAAGCTTACCTTCCTTCTAGCAGTGACAGAGCCACACTGACACACTGTTAGATGGCCAGCAGCACCTCAGCAATTTCATCCAGAGCAGGGCCACCTTGTGTGCTGGGGGAAGTCTCAGTGTCACATCTGTCCTTGAGCTCTGTGCCCTGGGACATCTTCACACAGGCCACCTGCCTGAGCTCCTCCTGGTGTTGGTTCTCATGTTGACACATCATGTCTTCCTTTCCAGTTTGAAGGTTCCTAATATGGTCTGTATTCTTTTGCCATAAATCAATTTATATAAAAGGATAAAAAGACACCAAACCTGTAGTAGTTAAAGTGCTGTCTGCTCTGCTCTTGCCACGGAAAAATGCACTTGAACATCACAAGGTGCTTGCCAATTCAACAGTCCTTGAAATATTTACTCAGGTGTTTCTTTCACTTGTTCCCCCAGTTTTTGACACCAAACAGCCACCCAGGGCTGCCTTGAAGCAGTTCAGCATCCACTGCTGGTTTGTACCTGTTTTTTCATGCCATTATCTGTACCAGAGAACGATTTCAAACATATGGGACTAGCCTCTGCTACTTATCTTCCTCGCCACTAATAGCTGCTTTCGTAATTACATGAGGCAGAGTTAGGTGACCTGGGAATTCACGTTTGTGTTGCAATGGGATAGAAGTGCATTTAGATCATTACCACCAGATGTCCTGGCTCCTCATTTGCAGTAGGAAAAATAGTAAGTTCATCAAGGCTGCAGCCTTCAATCCCATTTGTGTGTGTGAGCTGCTCCCTAACTCCACCAGCCTCACTAGCGTGACACAGTCAGCACCCTCGTGGGGTCAAGGACATCCATCATCTGTGCCTGTGGGCAGAAGCAGGCAGAGAATACACAGGAGAGGGAACTTGGCTTGGCTGTTTAACATGCTGGCCAGCCTTCGTGATGTGAAGCACCTGTAGAAGAATGGCTTGTTTCTTGAGGGCATTCGGAATCCCTAGAGGGTCTGCAGGGCCTGCACAACCAAGACTGATGCTTACGAACTAACAAAGAACAATACTGATATTTAGAACTAACAAAGAATAATAAGTTTATAGAAAAGAATAATAGCCCCTTGAGCCATATATCCTTGGGGAAGTAGATACAAATATATTATTTGGGGAAGTAGATATAAAATATACTAACATATTGACAAAGCACTACAGTGCTATTGAAGAACAATAGTCCCTTGAGAGAACAGTTGTCTTTTGAGCTACATATCCTTGGGAAGTACTAACTTAATACAATGTATATTATTATGCTGACTTAACTGACTACAATATGGAAGCTGCAAACCTTACAGCTAAGAGAGAATAGTAGGTATGATTATTAATAAGTATGATCAATAAGTGAGTATTTGTGACTTGAGGGATAAAGGACAAATAGGTATGAAGATATGTGATAAGGAATAACTTGTGAAGTTAGAATAAGAGCCCATGGAAGAGTTGTACAGACAGACTCTGTGCTAGGCCGCACGCCATGTTGTATACGTGCAGGCCAGTGCTGACAAGTTTGCTAAGATCTGCTGACAAGGAAGAAAACAGCTGAGCTTATACAAATATTGTATCCATTGTGATTAGAAGAAAGAAGCGGGATGAGGAAGAACCCTGAGAAGAAGAAACAGAAGAATTGAGACGGGTGATTGATTGACGCACGATGCTCAGAGCCAATGAGAAAAGCTAATAGAAATCGTATGATGTAAAGGGTATAAATATATGTGCTTTTTAGAAATAAATCGGAGTTTGCATTACCAATCACATTGATTGTATTGCAATTCTTCCCACTCACCTCAAGCACCAAGGCAGTGCATTCCACCAGGCACAGCCAAAGATGGGAGGAAGGTTGGGGCTTGAATTTACCACTGTGGCAGCTTACTGTTTTCAGAGCGCCTGCATGGAGTAAGGTAAGATATTCATTCTCATAGACAGGTCCTCTCTCCTCCTGAGCTGCTGTGTAATTCTTCAGGACCATAGTTTCATGACCCACCCATTTACTCCCAAATCAATGTTTACTAAAATTAAATATGTCTATAAAGAATGGGCTGGTCTACAGAAGGAAACTTCTAATTCAGTTGCTTCAACTGTTTTCCTTGGGATTGATCCAGCTACACAAGCTTTTAAAATAATTCCAGATTTTGCCTGTTCTTAATGGCCAAGGCCTCTTTCAGGCACGATGTTACAAGCAGGTGATAGCAGGATCAGAGGCTACAGAGGCAGCAGGGTCAGTGCTCTCCAAGTCAATGCAATGTGAACTCACATGAGTAAAAACTGCAGATCAGAGTAAGAACTGCTGGGCTCAGCCCATCCTGAAATACTGTTTCTAAATGCCTTACAACAGGTTCATGCATTATTTATAGAGGATATAAAACATGTTTAGACTGTGTGCATGACAGGCAGTTATGAACACAATAGAAGATGTCATACATGGCTACAAGCCATGTTTCTAAACAACCTATTGACCTCTTCAGCAATTAATTAAAATGCATTAAAATATCTATTAATCATTCATTAACCCTTTATAAACAATAAATGAGCCTTAGTAAGAAGCAGGATTGAATTGCTAATACCATGCTTCCAGAGAGTGAGTAGGTCAAATTTAGATGTGAAATGAGCAGGTGCTGCAGCCCAGCAATTCCCCTGACCTGATTTGGCCTCATTTACGGCAGCACATTCCCAGCTAATGAGCAGGGTAGATGGGCAGCCCTCCCTGGGCAGGCAGCATTTGCAGAAGTCTCTCCCAGTGCCAGCAGCTCACTCTGGTGCTGGGGGAGAATTTGTTGAAAGGTCAAGCAGCATTTTTTGGGGTGGACGTGGCTTGTGTGCTGCAGAGCCATGGCAGTGCCTGCAGCCCTGAGCAGAGTCCTGTGCTGAGCAAAATACAGGGGCCTGAATCCCTTCCATTGGTGGGAATATTTATTCTAATGGCAACAACTGTGGGCAGGAGAACTTTAATTATTCATCTGTGCCCAGTAAATTTTAACAGAGGGAAACAAACAGTGCTGCAGATAAGCAGCCCGGGGTTTGAACCTCTGCTTTATTTAGCTGGGAACATGGGAAGGTGCTGGAGAAACAGGTTTTGTTCCAATCTCTCAACCCCCAAGCTTCACAAGTGCAGTATTTACTGTGCCAGACTCCTTAATATGTCTATATTTAATTCCAGTAATGTTCCATAACCACTATAATAAAAAACAAGCACTAGAATGATTCTCCATCTAAATCACATAATGGAGGAGACTAAGGGGAACAACTTTTATGGGAGATTAGTCAAAGTAAATAACTATTAAGCTAGTCCACTGTTAGGAGTGGGCAGTGTGAAGATAAAAACTCATTAGCTCAGCTGGAATACAGTAATTACTACACAGTTCTGCACTGCTGCAAGCAGAGCTGCTTCTATTCCAATGCATGGATTGCAGTTTATGTAAATGAGGAAGAATAGATTAGAAAATTAATCCACAGTAATCTGGGGTGGTTTGGGGTTTTTTTTGGTTTGGGTTTTTGTTTTTTGTTGGGTTTTTTTTTTTGGTTGGTTTGTTGGGGTTTTTTAAATAATCAAAATTAACACAGGTAATAGGACCCTATATCACTGTCATCTATCCTGGGTAACAGTTGCAAGCACAAAATAATTTATATTCTTGCATGTCCAGCTCATAGATATTTCTTCCCTTTTCCCCTCCTCTGGCTGTAACACTATTTAAGTGAAAAATTAATTTCTACTTGACATCGGTAAGTAAATAACAAAACTGGATTAAGCAGCTCTGGTCCCACACGAGGCTAAACACATTACAGAAATTTTCAGCATTCATGGTAGGGAAGCAGTACATTCACTTCCTCTGCTCTAAGCTACATGGGAGGGAGATGGCAAAACTGCCACTTCAAAGAAAGACAGTTCCACATCAAGCCCCATTACCTGATGAAATTATCAGACCTTTTAGGGGATATGTGCTGGTAAGAGCAGATTGGTTAAACATTTCATAATTTGCATTGAGGTGGTTGTACCTGTACTTTGCACATCAGTTGATGTCACATGGGTGACAGTATCACAGTAAAGATGGCATTTTAATTAATATAGAATCGTTGGAAAAGACCTCTAGGATCACCATTAACCATAAGTTCAACCATTAACCCAGCACTGCCAAGCCACCACTAAGCCATGTCCCTCAGTGCCACAGCTACATGACTTTTAAACACCTCCAGGGATGGTGATTCCACCACTGACCTAGGCAGACCATTCCAGTGCTTGACAGTGCTTTTGGTGAAGAAATTTTCCTTAATATCCAATCTAAACCTTCTCAGGCATAAGAGGCCATTTCCTCTTGTCCTGTCACTTGTTACCTGGGAGAGACTGACTCCCACCTGGCTACGATCTCCTTTCAGGTGTTGTAGAGCCATAAGGTCCCCCCTGAGCCTCCTTTTCTCCAGGCTAAACACTCCCAGCTACTCCCAAGGAGATTTGTGCTCCAGCCCCTTCCCCAGCTCCGTTGCCCTTCTCTGGACACACTGCAGCCCCTCAATGTCTTTTGTGTAGGGTCCAAAACTGAACCCTGATAGGGTTGAGGTGTGGCATTACAAGTGCCCAGCATGGGGGGGACAGTCAGGTCCTGGTCCTACTGATACAGCCAGGATGCTTCGAGTTAAAAAAAAAAAAGATCAACTCTGGATTTCAATTTCTTAGTTCAAATCTATGAAACAGGCAGCTGGACCAACATCTATAGCCTGAAACTAAAGCTACAATCCCCAGCCACCAGACACAGGCTACAAGGGACAGGGACAGCAGATGACATGGTCCCAGCCAACAGGCACACACCTTGCATTCATTACTTTAACCAGAAAAACATGTTTATAATGCTCAGAAGCCGTCAAAAAGAAAGGGAACCTGATCTGGCAGGCATTATGTAAGGGTGTAATCCTGCATACCTGAAGAGCTGTTCTCCCCTCCATTAGGGAGCCATGCTAATGAGGCTGCTTCTGCTGGGCACATGCTGATGTCAGTAGCTGTCAGCTTGTGCAGGTGACAGGCTTTAGTTCAGTGCAAAGGAAATAAAACATGTCAACAAGAATACTGTACAGTCAGGCTGCAAAGGCTGGTTTAAAATTCACAGTTACAGCAGGAGATGTGGCAGTATTTTAGCAGAAATCTGGCTGGCTGTTGCACACTGAGCCCTGCTGAGTATTCATACTAGGGGTGATGTTTTCACTCTGTGCAGAACTATAAACTAATGGAAAAAAACATTTAAAACATGTCTGATTATCTTGTTGAATGCTACAACAGTGCTAGAAAATGACAACATTCATGACACAAGGCTTCACGAGCTGGAGCTGAGACAAGCAGATTAATGGCTCCCATTTACCATAATAGTTTTAGTAGAAAATGGGCTAATTTGTATAAACTACTGGCCAACAGATGAAGTTTTGCAGGTCTTGCTAAGGAGGAATCAGATTCAAAACAAGAAGTGGGGTTTTTGAGTACTTATGACTGTAGGAACATACAACATTCATCAGCTATTGATACAATACAGAGGTCTCTCAGGTGTTTGTATCATCAAACTATAGACACCAAGTTCCTGATGTGTTTGCCCTAGGTAAGCCAAGGTAGAGTCCCTCACATCCTGATTAAAACATGAAGCTTTAAGAGACAGGAGAGCTCCTCAAGGTTCTGAATTTCTTTCTGCTCTTTCAGAGCAGATATGAAGCACTAAGGATCTGAATCTCCCTCTGAAGTGTCTGTGGTTCTCCATCTGCTGCAGGGAGCCTGGGGTTGCCAAGGTCTTAGTGTAGGCACTGCAGAGAAGTGTCTAAGCTTCAGCTGAATTAATCCCCTTTCCTCTTCCATGGCCAGGCTTTGAACAAGTTTCTAACCTCAGCAGGGGAAGCCTTACAAGCTTTACCACCATATATCAACATTGAAAAATATTCCTTGCAATTCAGAGGAAGCTTGAACACACTTTGGAGTTCACTCATCTTTTAGAAGGACTCCTATTGCTACTGTCAGCTGGCCAAGCTGACTTCCCTCTGGAGTAGCTGCAGTTTTTCTTCCTCTGCTCCCAGAGATGATGTTAGGGCTGCACCACTTGTTCTGCCTTGAGGCAGACAAGGACTTGTGACAGGCAGTACATATGGAATGGGAATCCTGCCATCACAAAACTTCAGTTGTCATGTGGGACTCGGAAAAGATGGTAGCTGAGCAGTACTCATCCTTTCATCCAAATTTAGGGCCCTTTAAGCAGTTAACAGCTGCTTTTCAGCTTTGGCTACAGCATCTCTGGGCTCTAGTGATCCATTTAGGTCTATAGGCATGCAGGAAGACATATAGCGCATGACATGTAGCAGTAAAAAAATTAACATGCAACAGTGTCTTTACTAGGTCAGCTTCCTGCTGAATCAAGAGTGGGTTTAAGCAAATGCCAAGGCAAGTGAAGGCTGAAAAGTTTGGGACAGATCTATACTGTGGACAGGGTTAGTTTCAGCCCCATAGGCTAAGACTTTGTATTGCAGCAGTGATTTTGGCTTATTTTCTTTTTTTTTCTCTGCTGTGCTTGTTCTTGAATGTTCACAGCAGCCCTTTGGCGTTCAGCAGGCAGAAAACCCAAGGACTACAGCTGTGCTTCCAGCTTGTTCCAAGAACTCCACTTGGCTGAAACTAAATTACAATGTTTTGTAAAATTGGAATATCCTCTTTCGGTCACATCCCTCACAAAAACCAAAGTGACATGCCAAGAAGCCCAAAAGACTAAAACCAAACAAACACATTCTAAAATAACCCTATCTGCTACCAAAGCAGCAGTAGCACATGCTGTTCTGTACCTTGAAGCTGCTGAGCAGCTGTAATTGTGAAAGTGCAGAGTCAAGTCACCCTCTCCAAGCTCCCATGTGACAGTAATAACCCTCTCTCTCTCCACCCTTCATCCCCAAAGAGTGCATCAGGCAAGAGCCCTTTCCAGCACTCAGAGAATGTGTGGCCAGGGAGAGAGGCCAGCTAGGTGACCTGTTCAGGTTCAGCTTACAGCCTCCACCCATCCTTTCTTGATGATGGTAGCTAGAAGCTGTTATTGTTGTGACCATTTAGAAAGCCCTTTTCCTATAGTAACTTGAAAGATTAAGAAGCCTGTCTTTAGGGCGCAGGTTCCTCTCAACTCCTAAAATATGTGGTTACACTTGACTTGACAGTGAGACTCTTATTTTGGCTCCCTTGTTAATAGACACCATAGCAATGTCTGACAACACAACCACACACTACTTCTCTACTGGTATACAGAATGCACAGGTAGGGGGTCAGGATTCAGGTTGCACAGGTAACTGCAAAACTGGCATTTTCTAACTTTGATTTCTTGTTTTCCAATCTAAATAACACTATTAGTGCAGAGGAGTTCTATACATAATTATATAGATTGCAATGGTAGAGGGAGGAATCAGGACCCCATTGAGCTGGCATTATACAACTATACAAAAGATGGCCTTCTTGAAAGCCACAGGAGGACTTTCGACGTCTCCCAGAACAACCACTCTTTATACATGACTCAGTGACAGAATGTGGTGGTATTGTACAGAAAGTGCTTTTATGGCTCTGAAGCTATCCTAGTCAGAAAATCTCATATTAACCTGTTAGTCATCTTGAACAAAATTGCTCAAATTGTCAATGCTAATGATCATAGAGTCATCAAATTATTTAGGGTGGAAAAGGCCTTCAAGATCATCCAGTCCAACCATTAACCCAGGACTGCCAAGCCCACCACTAAACCATGTACCCAAGTTCCACATCCACATGTCTTTTATATCCCTCCAGGGATGGTGACTCAACCACTTCCCATGATTAGCCTTTTGAAATTTTTACCTGCTAACTTTAGGCTCTTTCATAATATTGCTCAGAAAAAGTCAACTAGGATGGCACAAGGTTTGCTATGGAAACACAGTGATTTGTCATAAGCATAATTGCTCTGATGTCACAGAACTTCCATCAGAGATGACATGAGAACATGCCTGCTAGGGAGCTGCCAAACAATTGTTTTCAAGCAGCTTCCTCAAACAGTAGCAAATGAAGGCAGAAGGCAAGTTGTGAACTAGCTGATGAAAATCATCATTCTAAAATAACAGCATCTTTAAGTTTAGAGGTTGTTATACAAGTAAAAGTGTAATGAGAAGGACATATCTCCCAGTGATAGTGTGTGACCATTCCTGGTCAACAGTGAGACTGACATGGTATTTATTAGCAGTAGATAACTGCTATTGCTATCTGTGCTATTGCTTTCTCCTAGAAAGGAATTTGGGGTAGCAGCTGTATGTAGCAGAATCATTTGAGTGTGCTTGTTTTGCAATCCTTTGCATTTATAATGAAAAAAAAAATAGATTGTATGCTCTGGAGATCTAGACAGAGCTAAGCAAAGTTGGAAGGAAGAAGACTTAAAAGAAGAACGGTGTCCATGGGGCTAGAGTTTTTAAAGTCACCAGATCTGGAACTTCAGTCTCTTTGTATCTCAATTCCATACCCAGGGTACTCATTAAGTACAGAAGCTTTTCCAACACTGATTACAAAAAGCATGTAAGTAAGTAGAAAAAGTGAGGTAACATGGGTAAGGACTGATGGACAGGGCCTTAATCTTCAACAAATATGCCAAAGTTCTCTAATGTCTATAAAACACTAAGCTCCTGATTTCTGTAACTCTGGATGTAAATTCAGAATAATTCTGCTGAGGTTTTAGATTTGGACAGGCTTAGCACAGATGAGAAACATCCTTAAATTTTTGTGTTTTGTTATGGAAAAAAGCAAAGGTCAAACAGAACACAATTCATATTGACACTAGGAGCTGGCAGTCCAAAGGGCAGAGTCAGGTTCCAGGGCATGCCAGTGCCACCTGATAGGGTTGATCACTCATCAGGTCAGTCTGTGTCCAATGAAACAGATTTTAACTGCACAGGGAATGTTGGACTCATTTTAGTACCTGCTCCATGAAATCCTCCACAGAGGTACAGCTTCCCTTCCACAGAGCCTGCGCTGGTAGAGTTTGTTCGTAAGGAGAGGAGGGGAGAAGGCATAGGGGGTCCATCCCTCCAAAAGTCTCCATCAGGGTTATAAATCTCCACTGCATCAAGACATTTCCGTGTCTGTCCTCTGTCATAACCAAGGCACCCAATTCCTCCTGCAAAAGATACGTAGGTCAAATGTAGCAGTCCCACATTCTGCTGAAAAATACATTGCTGGCTGCATTTTCTGTTTACACCTTCTCATCTCCCACTCTTTCCTCTTTGCAGGTTGGGAAGTTTGTGAGAGAACACAAAACAGAAGCTACAGCACGTTATCCACAGACACCAAAGCAAGATCCTTTCTGAAGTCTCTTATCAAAGGAAGGACAAGCAGAATGTCTCCAGAACACAAAGGTATTTTGTTTTGTTTTCTTCCCATCTGGTAGAAATTGTCATAATTTTTTGTTCTATTTGCTGGGCAAATTGCAATGGATCAAAACCTGTTTTTCAAATACCATTGGTGGATTTGACCCTCACACATATTAACCAACAATCGTTTGCATTTGTTGGTTAGCTTTCTTCAAAAAAAGAAAAATATTACACCTATTTCTTAAGGCAAATCAACTTCCAGAAACAAACCCATCCAACACGCAGGAGTGCCAGCTGAGCTATGAGCAACAAGCCCTACTGCTGAATGTTTAATTAGGGTGCTTGAAGTCAGTGTGCAGGATTGAAACAGATCCCAGCTTTCTTTCGCTGGGACAGGCTGCAGATGTACCTGAGATCCCCATGCACACTGGAAACACTGTACCCTGATAGTACTTTGCAAACACTGCCTTTCCAAATCCCTTCCAGTGATCAAATCCGCATTTTGAATTCACAGCCTTTGGTTCTCGGGAATTAATATGCTGACGTCCCCGCGCAGGTTTTCCATCTGTGCCAATGGACACAATACCCTGTAATGAGCACTGATGGCGTTCTTTTGTGCGTGTTTGTGACCACTTTTAAACATAAAATGACTGCAATAGGCAAGCCATTTCCACATGGAGGCTGGCGTTCCAGATACACGTGTAGGGCTGCTCAATTGTACAAATCCAAAATGTGTTGTAAGCATGTAATTATGTCCTTGCATATGCAAAGGGAAAGGACTGCAAGTGCAACCTGTGCTGGTTCAGCTGCTTTTAAAATACATTGCCCTAGTGCTGTTAAGCCAGTCTGTCCTAGAAATGAGCCCCTAGTGCTCCAAGCTTTACTTGCATATGATTTTCCGTCTACCTCTTTAAATGGTAGATGGAAAATCCGTCTAGACCTCTTTAGACGGTAGACCTCTTTACAGTGTTATTTTTTAAATCTTTTGTGCATTCTCCAAAAGTGTTTGCAAGAGGCAGCTACTTATAAATGGGGACCACAATGCTCCAAATTTGCTAGCTCTATATTCCTGAACTGTATTTTAGAGTCAGGCAAAGATAAAATCAGTTAAACCTGCATCAGAGCAGCAAAATTAGAATAAAATTCACTGTCTGTTATCATCAGCAGGAAGTTTTCCTCTGTCTGAAATTAACAGTATTTGATTTTGTTCAATATTTGAATTTGAAAACCGTCAGTGAATCTGGTTTTCAGCTTCTTTTCCAGCACAGCAAACCTTTACTTGCCTCAGTACCTACCAGCAAGGTCCTTGCAGTTTGTATTAGGTACCCCTTAGTGTGTGCTTACACCAGGCTGGCATCCAAATGTGTTCAGTATTACCTTAACACCCTCAAGAAAAGCAGAATTTGCTCTGATGGGCTCCTCCTCTGAGGTTTGATTCACCTAAGAGAGCTGAGGTAGGGATTAACTGTGGTCATGGAACTTTGCTAATCATTTCCATCCCAAAAAGGGAAGCATCACCCTGCTGAGCCTTTCTCATGACGGAGTCTCACTGAGCTATTCCTTGGGGTATTTCAGAATTCAGACATTTGCTTATTGTATTGTTCTTTATGCCAGAAGCATTATCCTCTCCTATGCAGTCTTTTGCACTTCTCCTTAATGCCTCATTAAAGAGGTGCCACTCTTAGGACAGGATAATATTCTGCTAAATTTATCAAGAAAAGCTTTAATAGCTAATCAAAATTTTTAACTGATAAGGCTATTTAATTAATTGCTTATCTCATAGGGTTTCTGATTGTACAGCTTCCACTAGCAGATTCACAGAGTACAGCATGCAAGACAATTTGCCACCAGTTTATGTACAGTCCACAGACTGCAGTGTAATGCAGAGAGAGATTCTCAAGGCAGTTTTAACTGGGAACCAGTAATATTAAAACTCCCCACAGACTAAATTGACCCTTTCAAAATACAGTTTTGTGGTGCCAAAGATGGATGGCTGCAGGTTATCAAGCTAAATATTTTTAAATTAGCCCAGGTGTTACTGTATCCCACTGAAGAATATGCACTCACCCAAAAGAAAAGTCTTCATCTGAAGAATGAAAAAAGTCCTTGTTCAATCAGAGGAATAAATGGTACCAGTTAGGGAATGCATGCAGCGTGTCAGAAACCAATAACTTTGCTGATTGCCTTATTATTTCAAGCAGGGAGGGGGAGGTGAACAAAATAGCCCTGAACTTTTCTAGAAGCATAATAGCTGTTTATTTCTTACTGTGTTTCTATTGTTATTTTCTAAATAGAGTAACTATTTAGGGGGCAAGGTAACTTCAGAAAGAACACAGATAATCAGGTACAAAACTGACACAGCAGTCAGTAACTTTTTGCAAAAAAAACCTCACAACCATTACCTATTAATGAAGACATTCAGCTGCCAGTCCGGGGGATCCACTACCAAACATTTTTCCTGTATAGTTGTTAGAAAAGTAGCTTTCCAGGACCTATTGGTGCATCTTTTCAAAAATTTCAGAGCTACTACATGTTTTCAAGCATTTATGAAAACTTCATGGAGTGGTTTAAGCAACTTATATTTAATCTCCTTTAATCCTGTCTTTATCAGAGACAGTCCTGAAGGTACAAAATATCTCCATTTTATTTAAACCCTGCACAGCTATTTCAGCTAAATCCAATTTCATATTCAATGTACAAGAGCAAAAGTAAGTTCTCAACAAGTAGACAGGAAAAAGGAAAAAATAAGAGGGGAGTAAAATTTAATTTTCAAGCTTAGAAAAAGAGCATTCTGGAAAACAAGAAATCATGAACTTCAACCTCCTCTCCTAAAGCAACGTGAACACTGAAATGTTGCTGACAAAGGAACTGAGGATATCAGACTCTGAGCACTGCTTTGCTGTGTTCCCAGATGCAGTAGTTGAGAATTACTCCTGTGAGAAAATATATTTCTTCCTCTATGGAAATGGATGTCTCCAGATTCTTTCCAAAGAACTGAATAAAAAAATCAACAACAACAAAAAAGTCTCAAATTTAAATCAATTCACATCTACAACCAAGTGGAGGAATCTCACATTAACCAGACTATTCATCATCTACAATGTATATACCATGCAAGATTTCAAATTGGCAGAAAAAAAACCCTTGCTGTCAGACAACTCCGGCCACTTTCTGCTCCATCACTCAAGAATTCAGATCGTCCTGTCCCACTGGCTTCTTCATTCAGATTTGTGAAACCATTAGGAATGCAAGTGGAGACATAAGGGACTACGGTTAAGACCACGAAGATTGTCTTTCTCTCAGGTTCTCTGGATAGAGCAGCAGAAAATTTGAGCTCATGCTCTGCTCCTACAGGAACCCCTACATAAAAGGGGGGCGATGTTTAGGGAGCTAAGGCAGGGTGCAGAAAACAGGGCATAGGGGTTTAGGTCATTTGAGGGACGTTCTTGTGCCAAGGGATCCATCAGCAGCGCATGGTGTACTTGAGATTGTGCCTTAAGCCACCCAGAACTATAGATGGGGTCAGTAAAACACTTGCTGTGGTCACAGCCTCCTGGGAGTCCCAGCAGGTGTGCCAAGGGCAGCATTGCCTATTTCCATGCCCATAATGTGGGGCGGGTCCTTCCTTAAGTCACACTCATGAACAGAGCAGGTGGATTCAACTCTGCCTGGTTCAGTTCTCTCTGCCTAAAGCCCAGTTACATGTCCTTTTAGCAGGGAAGATGGATTTCTCACTGGGAGTTTTGAACACTTACGTCATTATCACATTGATCACACGAGAGGGTTTAATCCCAGAACTCAGTCTTCCCTTCCCTTACAAATACACCCTTTCAACACTTTAGGCTTTTTACAATATGCACTTTCCCTAAGAGATATTTCAGATGCCACTGAAGGACTAAAAAATTCCAATGAAGCCACCTTTGTGTTCCCCAACCTATTAATGCTTGAGAGCTTTCCATATCACACTTGGATGAGTCTGCAATCAAACATACTTTCAAGGGCACTCTGTAAGCCGTGGTTCTAATGGAGTTTAAATTGAACATGAAGCTCCATTAGTAAAATAAATATATCAATAAAATACATGATCTTTATTAAGAAGTCAGGATAAAGAAGACAAGCCTTTGAAACAAGAAGGCAAGGCAGTGCAGGTGATGTGATTAGCACATCTTCAGCATTTCAATGAGGCACAGTTCTGTGCCGTGCTCTACCCACACACAGCTTGTAGCTGGCTGAAGGCAAAGCACCCGCCTTGGGCTGGGGTCAGCTGCCTCTCCCTTACCCCATGCTCATTTGGGAATACCAAATGCAATTTAGAGCCACATCATCCCTAATAATAGCACAGCCTTCCAGCACTTCGTGGGGGGTAAGGTCTATAAATGATAGTGAAGTGGTAAAGAGTCACTGGCAATAATTAGTTCAGTAGGTGCAAAGGCAAAAACTCCTTTAGATATCTCTGAATATTTCGATAGGAGTGAGCCTGACATGCAGCTGAGTTACAGGAAATAGGGAACATTCCAGCACCCACTTGACTTCACCCATGTCACTGATACAAAGCGGGCACTGGCACAGAGCAATTGCACTTCTAAGTCTCATCCGCATTGAGCTCTTACGGAATTAAATTTACCAAGCAGACAAGTCCAACAAGGACCATTTCTTTTCCTCCAGGAAAGCCACACAGATGTAAGCCTAGATTGCTCATTGCATAGACAGGATGGTTGAACAAAATAACACCTACAAGGTGGCTGGGGGTCCACAAAGGACTGGGCTCCATTGAGACTGGCTACCAGATTCACACCACGTAGTTTGGCTCCCCCACCAACAGACATCAGAAATTAGACACGCACTACGGTCTCTCAGACAGGGCAGTGGATCAGGGAACAACAAGAGCAGAGCTGCTTCCAAAGGGAAGTTGAGCCAGGTAATGAGCTCACCTGAGGGCACAGCTCCACAGAACCAGAGACAGGCAATTGCAGAAGGTCCTACCAGCAGCTGTCAGGCAAAGGCAAGGAAGGAATTGTGCCCTCAGACCTGTGTTTAACTGATGCTCCTCGACCTATGGGTAAAAGGGGTGGGTGGAGGCCCCAGGTGATGCTGCTCAGGCTGATCAAGACCTGTTAGTGCCCTCAGGGTACTGACAGTGTTTTTCTTTATCCTGTAACTGAGTCCTCAGATCACAATACCAAGCAATGTGTACTCTTACTAGTGCCTCTTTGAATTTTTATCAAAGAAAACTGGGAAATGGGTAAAAAAAAAAATAGTAACTCTTCAACCAGCGCATGAAATCCAAGCTTTGTCTCCCATAAAGTAATTCATTATTAAATTGATCTCTGGAACGCACAATGGATTTAATAGTGCTAATCTCTTATGTAACGTTTCCCTTCATTACCAGCACTCAAGCTGAGTCTCAGCAGTTACATTTCCCTCTCACTGTCTGCTAAGCAGGACTGCATAGCTGGTGTCTCAGAGAAATGAGGGAGCCATAAACCAGCCCTGGCAGGCACTTCCAAAGATGAAACCGAGGAGCATTGTCATCCTTTGCTAACCCAGAGCACAGCAGATGAGGTAATGCAGCTTGCAGAAGACATGAAGGCAAAAGATTGATTAGAAACAGGGCTGAAAAAAACAGATTATTGTCTTCCTAAGCATGGTCAGTGTTTCAGATTCAGCTCCTTCCTTTCTCATTTTCTTTGATAATTCTTAAGTGTGTAGAAAGCAGTTCCAATCTCTTCTATCAGACCAAATTTTTTGCCTATTTTTGTTCCTCTCTGCACATGGGCATTTTGGAGGCTGTTGCACAGGTACAAAAGCTCAGAATCAGACCCATAAGCTGCTACTTGTCAGAAGTCCAAAGCATATTTATAAATAGACATGTTTATTTTAAAAGAAAGTGTTATTCAAATGCACAGTTAATACTCAAGCATGAAAGCTAAAATGTCTCCTTCCAGCTCCTCCTACACACACTTTCTTTTCCAGAGAGACCCCAAAGTACATATTCAAATAAGTAGTTTATGATCAAGACATTCAGTATTTAATTGAACCTCATTTAACTGTTTAAAACTTTTAAAAGAAGCTTTCAGCAAGAAGCCGGGGGGAAAAACCCCAAGTTGTAAGAGGTAGGATGCCAGTGTGAGGAGGATAAACAAAAATTCTTTGGTTCCTAAATCTTCCATAATAGGATTTCTCATTTAAGTCCTTCAATACATTTTTATTTATAAAGCAGGAATTATACAGCATAAAAGCAACACATGGTTAAAGCTGTCATGGTGATACAACATTTTTTTTACCAGTGACCTGTATTTCAGAGACAGTAGTTCTACTGAGTGTGTTTTAACGTAAGTAATGAATATCGCATTCAAATGAATAAATTTTCCTAATTTGTATGTTGGCTGTGATAAGTTTTCAGAGAAGTAGCTGGAAAGGATATTTTTTTAAAGTGAGAGATTAAAATGCATGACCTTAAATAGAGCCCTCCCATCTGGTTTTCTTCCAAAAGTGTCTCAATTGCCTCTGTCATTAAGAACACAATACTGCTCTTTCTTGGGCTTTCCAACGAATATAGTTATGTTCCTGGGAAAATATGGAGAGAAAGAGCTGAGGCCAATGAAAAGAGATGAATAGGAGAAAGGATTTTGAGCCTTAGGAAATGCTGTTCATTTACTTATGAGGATTATGTATGGTGTATAAATAGCATGAGATTCTCTAGGAGCATTGCACAACAAACAGACAATTATGTTGCAGGACTGCTGATTAAGACACTCAGTACAGGTTCTTGAACAATGCTATTACTCAGATCAAAAACTCTGATCTATTTCTCATTTTCCTTCCATCAGTGTGACTCTAGAATAATTCCGTTTAAGTCATTAGGGTTTTACATGCTGGAGCTGGCAATTAGGCTGGGACGGGTTTTTGGACAGTGACTGCATACTCTGTGCTGTGCCTACAGGACTCTTCAGAAATTAACACTTCAAAAGCTAAGCATCAGATTCTGATCTGGGTGAGAATAAAATGAGCGTGACACAACACAACTGCCAGCAGCAGACTACTTACTACAGATTTACACCTGATGAGAACAAAAATTAGACTTGTCTATCAAAAAGAGTCTGCTACTGCACCCTATTCAAAGCTAGTATTCCATCGATTCTTTCTGCTTCATGTTTACAATAGAAATTGCATTTATACATCACAGACATTAGAGAGGATCACCTTTCTCTGCAGTGATTTTTCATTTATGCTCTAGACTCCCTCGATGTGCTGACACCTGTGTAAGTTGTACAGGAAGACAGAGGTCCTGCTGGAAAGAACCGACAACCTTACTTCATTTAAAGACTTTGTTTTCAAGACTTGCTTGAAAGAAATCTCATCTCTCTGCATCACTACTTTATGTGCCCAGCTGGAACTATCTCTTTATTTCATGTTTTTGTTCCTGGGAAGCAGGGTGTGGTCCTCCAGGCATACAGAAGATATCTTGCATTTACCTGTTTCCACCTTGCCTCCCTTCCTTTCCTTCCTCTACCTGCAGCAGCCCCCAGTGGCTCTCCTTAGCTGGGTGCAGACTGCAGGATGCCCTGGGAGATGATGCACTCCAAAATGAACAAGAATGATAGGGGAAGTGGGGGATACCTGTGGGAACCCAAGCAGTGCCATTCCATGCTTCTGAATGGCCCCTTCACTGGGTGTCCCCTGACTGGGGCTGCACAGGAACCCATTAGATGTTAGATGCACACACACTTCACCATGAGGAATTCCCATTAGGAGTGGGGAGGGTATCAATAGCAAGGGTAGAGACTCAACAAAAGTCTCTCTCATCTGTAGCACAAAAGCTTAGTCATTATACCTGAGCTGTCTCTGGGGCCTCTACATGAGAACAACCAACGAGCTATGATCCTCTTCAGAACGTGTCTTTTTGCACCAATCACCCTTGACAGCATCTTTCTAGACTCCCAGAGTGTCCGACACTCCTTATGAAGCAGGGTGATGTCTGAGGGATCCACAGCTTTGGGGAGCCTGCAGTGGTTTTACTACCCTCATGACAGTTGCTATTCTTTGCTCTGTCACTATCAACCTCTGTTCTTTCCGTTCCCATTCTCTCCTGAATGTCATCTGCATGATCAAGTACCACATCAGACAGATTAGGAACACCTTCACTGCCTTCCTTTCAATGCCATGAATTACCCGTTCCCCCAGCTGGGGTTACCATCACAATTGTGTCCCAAGGGGGACTGGACCCACCTCACAGCCCAGCAGCCTGAGAACTCACAAGGTAACAAGAACCTGTCACCACGGATAAACCATGGAATGTAGCTTTTCTGTGTGAGGTTTAATTACAGTTGGCGAGTGTGAGTTTACAGCTGGAGATGAGGCCATGTGTGGTATCTGCAGAGTAAGATGCCAATATCACGTCTGTATCACTGTATCCAACCAGAGTTCATTTGGAAATTGCTTCACCACTTTGAGAGGTCTTGGAAAATGCTTTAATCTCTCCACAGAGTTTTCAGACTCTGGTGGTTAACATTTAACAACCACGTTGTCTTCTTAATTTCAACAGATAAATCTCCGTTTCCACCCATACTCTTACAGGTGGATTTAAACCAGCATATTCAAAGGCAGAATTTGTTGACAAATCATTTTTGGCTCAGTGTCAGACTTGTCTTTCAATTAAAAAATTAGTTGTAATAATATTTGACTTCCTAAGAAAACAAGACATGCAATTCCTCTCACTATATGTGTGTTCTCTATCTGCATTTACATTATTTTCTCCACCTTACATAGCTTTTGTGCCTGTTGGCCAGTTTCAACTAAATTTTGCAGATTTATGGATGTTAAACTTCTGACAAGGTTTGTGAAAACTGGCAATGAGGAGTTTGTGAAAGCAGCCCAGACCTAGGTCAAAATGTGTTCTCTGCAATTGATATTCCTGCTACCTGATGGTAACTCATCTGTGTCTGCACTTGCTGCAGTTACACCTTGAGGGGGCAGAGCATCAGAAGGGAGGCAGACTCAGAAATGTAATGGTAAAAATAGCCCAGTCTTTCTCAAAAATCTGCTTCTTGGAGCAGCATGTGAGTTTTGTTGCCCTTGGTATAAATCACAAGCCAGTTTGTCCATTACAGTGAAATTACCCTGGATTTACGCTGTCAAAACTGAGAACAAACACTGCCTTTATGAATGTTTGGTTAGACTTAGTGGCAAGAGTGAAGGGTCCAGTGCAGCAAACTGTTAATCTCAGCATTAAGTGCATTGGTTCCTTTAGGAATGGGCTCATATAAAGACTGCCATGGGAAGGTGTGTGAACCAGCAAAGTGATGGAGACAGGGCAAAAGCCTGTTACCACCCATGTGCAGATCAGATTGTAGCAAAGATTTTCTCTCTCTCACACACAGAATTATTGGTATTGGCCAGCATGTAAGAAAGAATTTAAGTTAGTGTTCAGCTCCCTGAATACTGCAGCACTGGCTGCTACACATATAAAACCAAGGCTTTTTATTTTTTTACATTAGCAAAATGCTTCTGAAGGTCCGTGAGACCATGAACTTTCCTCAATGACACTTAAACAGGCACTTTCCAGATTTAAGGCTGTGTTTTGTGTTCAATCTGTACATTTCATTGCTGTAATCGCTCAGACATGCTCCTTGCTTTGTGAGATTTTGAGGGAAGAAAATGGATGCAGTTTTCCCCATTAGCCACCCCTTTTCCTTGTGCCAGTGTCAGGCTTGCTGTGAAGGAGACTGTCAATTTGTTTTATCACATGCATCCCAAGGCGGCTCCTTTTTTTTTTGCTCCCTGACTCCCTGTGTCATCACAGCCTTCGAGGTCTTGATCTCGGAGCACTTCTTACTGAAACGCATGAATGCTGCTGTTCTCTGCCCAGCTATTCCAGCTGCTTCTGCTGCCCCATTAGAGCATCAGTGTCAGTATAAATAATTATATATATTTAACCTTTTACAAAGCATGAAGTATCCACATTTTCAAAGCACCTTTGAACCTGGGCAGCCACCACTCTCATTATTTCACATCACACTGACATTCTCTATCACTAACCTTTGACAATAATGACACGACATTCTGTTTGCAAAACTCTTTTCCATATGGGCTTCTCTCACCCTTCCTCCTGGCTGAGCCTATGGGCCTCTCTCAAGCCACTTAAGAGAAAGAAGTTGCTCTAAAAGAAGACAAATGCAGCATTAAAGCCACTTTCCTCTTCTGCTTCAAAGACACCTTTCCTGCATACACCCCCTGCAAAGCACTTTCTGTATTATGTGCCAGGAACAAACTCTGCTTTATTCCTGGTATGTAACAACCCAGACAAAGCCAGAACACCCTGACACAGGAGGTGTATTAAGTTGATAAGTCTGTACTTTTGCGTTCACTTTGATAAGCTTGTAAGCAGGGGTAGTTTGAAGCAGAAGGGATTGAAATGTCCTGAGGTCCTGATGTGATTGCTGCTTTCTTCATGCCTAAAGCTGCCCATGAGACCACAGGAACATGGAAGGTCATGAATCACTCACAGCCCACCTGTAGATTAATTGACTGGACAAACTTTTTTCCCACTTTTCCTGCCATATATTTATCTACAATAAGATTTTGGGGTAGGTAGGAGATTATTGAATTTATTTGTAAAAATTGTAAAACTTTTGGTCAAAGTACTGTTTTGAAACAAAAAACCTGAAAGGATTCAATCAAAAATTGACAAAAGGAAATATTTAGATTTTTTAAAAAATGCACTGTGTTGAGGCAGGTGGAAGAGAAAAATTGACTGAGTTTTATCAGGAGACACACATGATGTTGGTTTTGGGAAATCCAAATTTTCTTTATCCTTATGCCTTTCCTTCACGATGCTGCATATATTCCTTAGCATTTCACTGCTCACCTGTAAAATGGTGCTTCAAGGTTTCTCTACTCATCTTTTAAAATTCATTATTATTTATGGCACACACTGATACTCCAAAGAAAAGTGTCTTAGAAAGTGAAGTATCGTTGTTGCACGAATTCAGAACACTAAACATTCACATAATTTAATCTACATGAATTACAGAAGGAAGAAATAACGTGGGGAACAAATAACTTTAGAAAAATACTCTCCATTTAGTACGAGGTACTTTGTCCTACAGTACATAACAAAGGGTGAGATATTTCACTTAACAGAAGCAAATTGCTGGAAAGAAGAAAAAGTCATGGTGCTATCTGTTAAAAATCTGTTTCCTCTTACCCAAGACATAAATCTCCCCGTTGACTACGGCTGTGCTGAAGCGGTACTTGGAGAACTTCATTGGAGCTCTCTCCATCCATTTGTCTTGGCCCGGGTCGTACCGAAACGTTCTGTTACTTAATCGATCCGGCTCCTCGTCAGGCAGATCCATCTGTATGAAATATGACAGCCATATAATAATACAACATTTGGAGCCCTCTGCACATGCCTGCAGGCAATTAATCACAGCAGACAGCTCGGCAGATAAATAGCATAAACACATCAATTACAGCTGCAGGGGATTGTACTCCCCAGGGCTTAACAGCACCCATGGCTGGTGGCTGGGAGTCCGCTGGAGAAGGCAAAGGAATAAGTGGGTATCTGTATCCTGCAGCAATAAAGCCAAGGATTTGGGTACTAACAGTACATTCAGGGTTAGGGTTAGGGTTAAGGTTCCCTGCTCTGGAAGAACATACCCCCTTCCACAAGGCTGCTGTACAGTCCTAATAATAATGAGGGAAAACCAGTCTGTCTTTTTCTTCCTGCTAAATGTTGAAATCTCTTTCCACTGTTACTCAGACTGTACTGTGAGCCTCAGTCAGGTACTTTGCTGGCCTTTCTCAGGCCTAAACACACACACACACACACACACACACACACACACACACATATAAATATATAACTTACCCTAATAAAGATTTGCATGTTTATTTAGTCAGCCTAACCACAGTAATGTTGTTTAACAGCTGTAACCTCAATAGTTTTCATAATAAACTCCTAACCCCCTCGCTGTATCTTTGCTGCCATAACACTCTTTTTATACTCACTCCTACTCCTCTTGTTCTCTCTAATCTTCTTCCCCCTTCTCTGCCTGTCTTATACAATTCAGGGAACTCAGATGCTGTTTTCTGGGTACGACACCCTTGAATGTTAGCAGTGGGATGTGGAGGGAGGATCCTGAAATATTTTGGGATGAAAGTTTTCACATAGAGTGAGAAGGAGAGAAATACTTTGCTTGCTTGAGATGGTGTTATATGTGTCCTTGTTTTTCGTGTTATTTTTCTTTCCCAAAAGACCTTTCCAACACTAATGTCATGAACAAGATAGTAGGAGGCAAACTAGAGAGTAAATATATAGCCCCTTGGTTATTCCCTGTAAGTGCCTGGGGCATGTTCTTTCTCTGTGGTAAGTGTGAAACACTAATTTATTCACTGAAAGAGGGGTATTTGAAAGCTGTGTATTTTCAGCACAGACTAAACATGTACTTAGGAGAAGACACCACTTGACATTCTGTAAATTCACATCCAACCTCATTTTTGTGGTAACGTTCTCCTTGGAATGCACCCTGTGCTCTCTGTGTACAGAAAACATAACTTCCAGCAGCCCTTCTCTGTGTCTCAGAGGTCTGAAATCTTCCTCTCAACCTCACCAAATATTTTCTTCCATTTTAACAGCCCCCATTACCACTTTGGCCTCAGAGGCCAGACCAAAGCTGAGCAGAGCAGCACTGCTGTGAGCGAGTCCTTGCCCTCCTAAGCTGTCATTTTATGTCCTGGCTTGACTTTGTCTTGTCTTGTTTCAATTATAAAGCCTGAGTGGGAAGGGAACATGTATTTATCTCTGTCCTGTAATGGACACGTGCATTTAGGGCACTCTGTCAGTGCCATCGTTAGTGTTTGTTCAGGATTGACAGAACATTCAGTGCTGCTCCAGCACAGGGACAGCCCCTGGCTTGGCCAGCTCATTTGCTTTCCCAGTGCAGCTGTGGTAGCCCCACATTTACAATCACTGCATCTGACAGGGGGAAGATAGATGGTACCAGAAGAATTCAGCACTCTGCAGTGCTGGTCTTAAGGCACTTTTTTGAGAACTTTAGCTAATTTATTCTGGTCTGCTCAGGTACACCATAACCTTACAAAGCTGTGGGGTTTGATCAATTGCTGTTAACCTGCTCATCTCAAACCTATTTATATATAAACTCAGACTCCCATGCATTGTTACTGATAGTGCTGGTAGGCAGGTATCCACTTTGGGTGTTTTTTTTCTAAGTGATTCTTGGCTCAGTGTTCCTGAGTTATGCTTCTAAGCCACTTTTCCCTCTCACAGTCTGTTCTGAAAAAAAGCCTAACAAAGCTGGTTGTCCGACTTCAACATCCATCTTTGTTATATGACATATCTTTCTGTTCAAGTTTTTTTTACAGACGGATTGTTTCTCCATTAAGTGTTTTCATGTTTTAGTTCTTTAAATATGAGATACCCTTGCACAGTTGTTTCTGTATCAGAAATATTCTCTGATCTTTCTGTTGTCTCCTTGGGGACTCCCTCACTCAAAATATCCAAAGAGGTGGAAATCTTGTTAGCTGAATGCATCTCACTTTTAAATACTTTGAACAGCAATTTATTTCAAGAGGACAGAAACCATTGAGTTGTGATGACAGTCTGAACATATTGCAACGAGGATTACAGATGCTCCACTTCATTGTCAAGTGAATGTGGGGCTTTTTCCTGAGCGCTCAAAATTCACCAAGCAATAAATAAAAATGGGCTAGACTCTTAAAAAAGATACTTTGCACTGGGAGCAACTGGAGAGAGCAAGCACTGCCCCTGACATCCGTCTTCCTTGTAGCATAGTTCTGTATAATCTCTGTCTTACTGAATATGAATCTGTGGCCCTGCTGAAAATCCATGTAAAAACTTTACATGGCCAAGCAATGCAACAGAAACAAATAAATGGATTGGTTAAAGGACTCTTTTCCCAGAGAATGCTTTGACTTTTCATTTAAGATGTAATGTAGTGAAAATCAAATGAATTAACTTTAGTTAACCAAGGAAGCTTCCAGAGAAATGGAGGTGAACTTTAAATGTCATATATAAATCTGTCCCTGAAGTGTACCTGTGTACAAGTTTTTTGAAGACAGGGCACAGTTAAGAGTCCCTGTATGATTAAATACCATTATTTATTATATCTAGAACAATTAGGAGGATGGTAAATAACGAATAGAAAGGTTGGAACCTATAATGACAAAGGAGATGTATTTTAAACTCTTGCCCACTCTCCACATCTCTATGAATGAAAACTGCCCTCCTTGAGGTTGGTATTTATGGTGAGGATGGCACATTATTCTTCTTCAGCCTGTTTGGTTTTCCTACAAAATATGTTTAATCAGAGGAATGTGAGCAATTTATTCTGTTATCACTGATGCACTTTTCCCATGCAAGAAGCACTGTAAAATTACACAACACTGCTTGTTAGTGCACGAAGCAAACAAAGTAAATGGGCACAATTCTCAACCTGTGGTGTCCATCCACCCAGCACGTACAGCTTGTCCTTCACTGTCACCACCGCGTGGCAGGCCAGTGGTACCGGCAGAGGCGCCGCGCTTCTCCAGGTGCCTTGCTCCATGGAATACTTCTCCACGCAGTTTGTGACCAGATACTGATTTTTCACTTTCATTTGCCCTCCTATTACGTAGAGGTCGTTGTGGGTAGTGCCCAGTGCGTAGAGCTCACGGAGCTGAGTGGTGCACAGACTGTGCCAGAAGTGGTTTCCTCGCTGGTGGTATCTGTAGGAAAATCCAGAGTTGTAAATGCCCTGGTTCACCCAGGTCTCATCAGCCTGTTTGGAAATGTTACCCCCTTTAATCGCCAATGTTTACTCAGTGCAATGAAAGAGGAGCTCTCTCCTTCATAGAGAAGTTATAAAATTGAGCCCAATGTTTGCAAGATCAAGTATTTTTAGTATGAGGGATCCTAGATGTCCTTTCAAAAATATTTGACCCTAATTAAGGTAAGAAGTCACTTATTTCTGCATGTGCTGCTCAATCACAGGTTCTGCTGAGATTAGTGGGAGCAGTGAGAGCTCAACACTGCCAAAAATAAGGCCGCTTCACCTGCCTCAATATGGATTTATTTCATCAAATGTAGGCATTTGCATTTGAAAATGCTGTCACCATTTTAAAATTCTATCTTTAATCCAGGAAATGTCTGGTTTTCTTTAAAATGTGTGCATCTGAAAAAGATATGAGTAAAAACAGAATGAGGTTTTAGAGCTATCAATCATTATCTTTAATCTATGAAGCACTATCATCAACATCAACAGAGAAGTATGTTTTCTTTGTGTTACTGGGCTCATTGGATCATTCACTTGGCTCATTTCCCTCTGCTAATGACCTAGAAAAGAAATATCCAAGGGAAATGCTGAGATTTGAGTAAGGAGAATATAAAATCGACATGCACTGATCTAATTGAGCTTGTTTACACAGAGATATCACAAGAGTAAATCCTCATTCTTTCAGGAGAAGAGGCATCAAGATTTGGTTGTATGTATATAGCTCAGTGCTGGGAAAATAAGTTGTGACAAATTGATTAAAGTAGTCAAAATCTCTAAGAAAAAAAAATTCAAGTAAAGAATGCTTTGTGCAATGGTCTTTTTTCTTTTTTGTCCTCAGGAACATTATTTAGATTTTAAATTTTTAAATAATTAGGGGATTTCTGACAGAGGGTACACACCTATAAATTTCAATGTTCCTGGTCCTTTGTCTAGACATTTTGACAGCGCTTGCCTCGCCTGCCACAATGATATCATTTTTCTCAGTGACAACACCAGTGCAAACACATCCTAAGCCCTCTCCATACTTCGGGGAGGAAATGAAGTAAGTCTTTCGTGTGGCGGGAGCGAAACAAAAGCTGGCATCTGCATAGCTGCCATGCCTGGACCTGATGCCGAGGGAGTTGTTGCCGATGCAGAGCAGGAGATCCGTAGTCTCCATGCCGTACCGCAGGCTGAGGGAAGGCTGGCTGGACAGCTGGATGGTTTTCAGTGCTTCATCAAACATATCATTGCATTCTGAGTTGCACAGGATCATTGTGTTCCTTTTCCGGGCTTCCACGAGGAAAGAGGGGCTGACAAGTACCAGTCTCACTTGCTTGAGGAGCTCAACAAGGTGTTCCGAACGTGACTTTCTGCTATGCTTGACCCATCTAATGACGAGGTCTAGAATGCTCTCCTCCCTGGAAATATTCAGATCATCTGATTGGATGAGAGTCATCAGCTGCTGGAATTCAATCTCTAGTATTTCTTCCTGCAGGCTCACCTCAGCAAAATGCTGGTACAAGTATTTCCTCGCTTGGTCACATAAATCTTCTGCCCCGATGTGGTTTGCAAAGTAGTAGATGCCCACACAGTTGGAAGCATCCATGTGGTCCATCATGTACTTCTGACACATACTGCAAACCTCTTCCATCTGCATGAAGTAGGCAGCGAGGGCGACGGTCTGCACGTTGTGGTCGGTGAGGCGGAGGTCAGCGCTGTACATGTAGTGCAGCAGCACGGACACGCTCTCGGCGGAGATGTCGTGCAGCACCACTTCCCTCTGCGTGCACTCCGCCAGGCCACACGTGAACATGGCTTTGAAATAGGTGCTGAAGGCAGCCAGCACCACCTTATGGCAGGGGAATTTCTCACCTTCTGCAACCAGCACCACGTCGATTATCTGTGCTGACTCTTTCATTATCTTTACTTGCTCCAATAAAGTCAGGCTATGGCGCTGCTTTCTCTTCTCCTCGGCCTTGAGATCCATGGTTGATCTCCAAACTTCCTCTCCTAAATATCCTCAGATCTCAAGGTCTTCATTGGGAATGTTTCTAGAGATAGAAGCATAATATTGTCCAATAAGAACAAACTTCTGGGCAAACGAATATTGCTGTAAGTATCTAAAGTTAGTAATCTGTAGGGTGTGATATAAATCAGTAATGTATAAGACTTGTGCAAAATTATTTGGAGGTCTCAGGTTCAAGGCCTCCAAGACAAAATGTAAGAAAAATCAACACTTCAAGTGACCTTCAGTATTCAATACCTACCCTCAAGTTTTGTGATTTTTATAAGACAATTACAGTCCCTTCAAAGCAGCCTTTTTCGACTGCCTTCTCCCTCTTTTCCCTGCTCCTGGTCCAGAGCCTATAAAAATTGGGCTGAGAGAGTCAACACAATGTTGCGGGCAGAGAACAGCTTTTACCCCCAAAGACCGGTAGTGAAGTGTCAGGAAGCAACTTGGTCCAACTGGCCAGATTCTTTACTCTGTCACACCAAAGCACGGGTCACTGGTTTCTACAGAGTTGCTACTGGTTTCCTTTGGAATAAGTAAGGGATCAGGAAATAGAGGCCAGCCTTCAAGCTGTCCTCCCTCTTCTCAGCAGGGTGTTTATGTGCTGCAGATTCACAATTTTGGTTCCATTTGCTGTAAGCTCAAAGGAGATTTTAAATTAAATTGTAATTATTAACATACTTCCTCCAGTTTTATTTATGGGGGAGGGGGGAAGGAACTTCATGGTCTCATTTCTGCTTGGTTTTTGGTTTGGGTTTGGTTTTTTTTTGAAGGCAGATCCTTTAGTGAATCTCTGTCTTTCAGATCAGGAAGCTGCAGAATGTGAGGTACAGGTGTAGAATTTCAGTGGGAGAATGACATTTACCATCACTTGAGGGATACCAGTCCTTATCACAGTTTTTGGCTGTAATATGGTAATGAGACAGTTCTGTTTTAGAAATGCATTGAGGACTCATGTCGTGAATCACCAGTACACGAACAAGTCCTAAAGCTGTGGTAGAACTATGTTTGAAACACACTGTAAACATGCTACAAAGTGCTTAATGAGACTGTTGGAATGAGTAACATTCCTCACCAGCTTAAATATTTGCAGGATCAAGGGCTTGTATTGCAGATTGAATTGGTTTTCTCAAATCCTGGCAGCACAAAGAGAAGTCTTAGTTTCATTAAAGAAACATGTATCAACATAAAAAATGAGTATATGAAATTCTTTGAAATTCCTCTAAAGATATTTTTACAAACAGTCCAGATTTTTCTACAGATTTGGATAGATAGATCTTTAAAAATATTATAGTTATTTCCCAGGTGGAAAGGAAACCTACAGCTATATCACCAAACTCAAACCTACTCTTTTAGCTGTTCAGTTGTTTTTGGAACTAGTCATCATTCTGCAAGTTAGGTAGATTCCTCACTTTGAGTGCTAAATTAAAAGCCAAGCATGCTTGAAGATTGGCATTTCCTTGATTTGATCAATTCTTTCCATATTCCAAACATGGAACCAGAAGCAACAAATCTAAGAAATGAAACTGGGTTATTACCAGATTTAAAAAATGGATTTGGAAGACTAAACATTAACGTCTGGATGTGGGCCAAGCTCTGAGCTCTTCTTATGGTACTTTTAAAATTCAATCAAAACAGTAAGTTTAGTACAAAAAATAGAGAGATGATATTTCAAAATTTAGAAATTTTTTTCCTGCTGTCTCCTTTGAAATTAAATACCGCATTTGAGAAAACGTAGGTCTTAATCCTGCATCAACTGCCTCTGGAGCAGTCTTTACAGTCAGTAGACACCTTTCTTGAGAGAGGAAATGTTCTTTTTTCATCCTGCATGATAATTAGAGGGCAGTTTATTGTTTTTCCTTTGCACTATTTTATCATCTTGTAATATTTGATCTTCACTGCATTTTGATAAAGGAACCTCCTATGTCTCAGAGATTGTGCTTACCATCTCAAAGACCGTAAGCACAGACATCTTAAAGAAGATGAGCTGTACCAGGTTGTTCATCTCCAGCTGTATGAAAGCATTAGTAAGCACCAACAAGCCCCAATCCTGTTTCACAATCTCACTGATCATGATTTTTCCACCAAAATTATCAACTTCTCTCCTTTCTCTTTTGTGATGTCAGAATTTCATGCATCCCCCAGCTTTTCTATACTGGTCAAAATGTGCATTTTTAATGTAAAGAACAAGTGAGATAATTAACCACTGTCATTTTCCCCAGACTTTTGTTCAGATCAGGAAGAAGCTGTGTGTAGAACTGAGTTATGATTTCATTTCCTTTGCTGGTCACCTTTAAGTTTTCTTTCACTGTTAATTTCGCTTTCTTAAGAGCAACACTTTGTGATTACACTGTTCATCAGATTTGTGAATTTTAGTGTTCATACCGGTGATTAGCACGTCTGGCACAACACCCTCACAGCCGTCTCCTCGTCTCTTCCATCAGTCAGGCCTCAGCAACAGCAACGCTGAGGCGAAACACAGCTCATGCTATTTATGTGCTACTTGAGGCATTAATGGTGTGATAGACAAGTCCCACAGCCACTGCCCAGGCAATGATGGGCAGTGCCCATCTGCACCCAGGGCAGGTGGTCGTCTCTGCCACCCTCAGAGCTGCTGAGTCTGCTCTGGGCATCGTCCCCAGGAGCACAGACAGGGAGCAGGGGATGGGGTGGCCCCCTTCTCCTGGAGCTGGTCCATACCCTACCATCACCTCACCCTGTGCAAAGAGTCTGCACCTTCCAGGCAGGATCACTGCACCCCTCCAACCTTCACCCACCTCATTAATCTCTGCAGAGACTGCTGCTTCTCCAGGCAGAGCTGTAGGAAGAGCGTGGTTACCCCACACTTCCAAGAAGACAATATTCACTTTTCCTTGTCAGAACACACCTTCTTTATCTCTGTGCTTTGACAGCACAGCCAGTTCCTGACTGAACTGTACTCAAAAAAATCATGCTGTTGACTTGTGAGTCTACTTTCTCCATTCTATAGCTGAGGAAACTGAAGCTAAAAGGTTAAAAAGAAAACAGGATTAAAACCCAGGGGTGAAATCCTTTCATTAATTTCAGAAATTCATCCCTGTGCTTTAGCTGCAAACTTGTCACTTCCCTCCTGGCTTTTAGCAGTGTTTAGGTGAGGTCATTGGAAGGATATTAATATTCTCCTTTATATCACTGGAAAGACTATTAAAGGGTAATAATGAAATGGTGCTGCTTTGCTTTCCCTCTGGGTTACAGAGGGAAAAAGATGGTACATTGATATTAAAAGAGAGGATAAGTGTGATACAAATATAATTTGCAGCGAGACACTGCTCTGAGATTGTGTCAGAGGGTGGGTTGTCATTATAAAACTTCCAGTGCAAGGTTCAAATCCTTTATAATGTCACCAGGAGCAGAAATCAGAGTTAATGCCTTATTCAGAATTTTGGGATATTTTTTTCTTCTATTGTGAAAAATCGGTTCAGATGCAAACCTTCATTGGATGTTACTTTATTTCAGAGCTGGGCTATTAATTTTCCTCCAGTTCTGGCTGCTACTCTAATTTTTATATAAACCATTTAGTTAGTCTAATTTCACTTTTTCTTTTTTGCCTTTGTGCCATGAACCTTATGAAGAGCCATATATAATGGTATGCAGGAGCTCCAGCATACGCTTTGCAAGGCAGTAGCGTGCTGCATGAGCAGTTTAAAACATAAATAAGCACACTGCTGTGAGCTCAGCTCTCCAGCTTTTATGAGGCTATCAAACTATAAATAAATGCTGTCCTCGATTCTCAGTTACACTGCAGCCTCTTTGAACTGCCCCAGCGCAAAGGGACTGTAAACCAGATGGAAGTTGCTCCCCAGGAATTTCCCCCAACCTCTGGGGGGAAAAAAGCTACCTTGTAATTAGAGACATTATTTTTTCTGTATTTTTTGTCTGAGACATAGATTTTTCTTGTCTTTTCCCAAGGAATCTCCTCTTTCCATGCCGTAGTGGGAGGGTGGGAGCTGCGGGACCTGGCGCAGCAGAGGTCACAGCACCCAGCGTGGGGGGCACCTCCTGCATCCTCCTCTTCCTCCTCTCCTTTTTTTTTTTCTTTTTCTTTGCCTTAATGAGGCTGCCCTGCCTTCAGCCTGCCTCCCTTCAGGTGCTGAAAGGATCAGAGTTCAATCACATCAAAGAACCAGTGCCTCTGCCTATGAATTATTTGTGCTTCCTTTGTTATCAGTAAGCTGAGAAGCAAATCTGTTAATTGTATGCATTATGACATTTGGCTGACAGCCACAGTGAGGCAGAAATCAGCACCCAGATGATAATAATGTTATAATCTCAGGGTTTAATTATGAAGGCTGTGCTGGCATTTAAGATCAAGATTTTAAACCGTGCAAAAGATCCCACAGTGCTCGAAAAGGGCAAATAATAATGCTAATCTTGATACAAGGAAAAGGTATAATAAGATATATAAAGGAAGCTTCCAATGAATTATAGATGTTCTTCTATCTATAGGATAATAGGAATCATTCTCCTAATTCTGACACCTGGAAAGATGCCAGAAGAAATTATTATGTGATTGAATTATAAGGATTTAGAGGGTAACAAGGTGATAAAAGCAGTTATAGCACCTATTTATCAAGAACAAATTGTGTCAATCCAATCTAATTTTCTTCATTTTTTCAGGGATAATAGGGGATAAATTAGATACTTTGTCTTAAGCCTACTGATGTGGTCCTACATGATATTATTGCAGACAAATTGTGATGAAATCCACAGACTAAATCAACATCAGTTAGGTGCCCAACTGGCTGAAAAAACAGATTCAAAGGATAGTTATTGGTGGTCAGACTGGGAAGCATCTCTAATCTGTGGCTGGAGATCTGTGCTGAAAAGGTCACTCACAGTTTCAGGGAATATTCACTTTCTTGCTTTGACTCAGATATGATTTCTTGAATTAATTTCATCCATTCTGTCCAGATAAAATATACAGGCTTGTGGCAGAACATTAAGTGGGAGAACAACCAATTCTTTTTAGGAAATTTATGTTCATATGGGCATACAGGTAAGTGTCACTAAAAGATGGTTCACCGTAACAGTTATACATTTAGTGCTTGGATGTGTTTCAAGTATCACTGTGTCTACCAGCAGCTGAGGTACCTTTCTGGAAGTTTTCCATATTCAGTCAGTTGCCAGTTATTTAGAGAATTAGGATTTTCAGGCTTTCAAAGGCATCTAATTAAGTTAAAAGCCCAGCTCCTGCTTCAGCTCACTGTGCAATGTAGGAACTGAAAGGTCTGCATCAATTTTAAAGGTAAAACTTCTGCCTTAAATAGATTAGGGAGTTTTAAAAGATTTGCCAGATGATGGGGTCACCTTCTATTAAAGTCATAGAAAGAACCCTCCTTGCTCAGCCCTCTCAATCTCCCAGCATCAGCCCCATAGCAGGTACAGTTCAGGTGATCTGAACTGATTTATTCCTGGCAGGGAAGGAGGAATTTTGAGGTTTTGAAACTACGAACACTACAAATCAAATGATGTCATTGGCCTGTATAAGATAAAGTCTGACAATCCTTCTGAGAGAGATTTTAACTATTGCTCTCCCTCCATCCCTGTGGCACCTTGATAATTTTCACATGCCATCTGATACTGAGGAGCCTGAGTCGAGGTCTCACTATATCCAAGCACCACAGGCCAGTTCCTGCTGGGATGTGCTGCTAGGCAGGCTCGTGGGAGCTTTCTTAGCTGGTTGCAGTCTGCAAGTGGTGCAAAAGGAGGCTCTCAGTGCAGGAGGGCAGGCTGCTGACCTACAAGCTGCTCCTGTAGAGGTAGGCAGCTGTGGCAGTGGTGTGTTCCCCTGCATCCCTGCATTCCTGCTGCTCCAAACATCCCACTCCAGCACAGCCTGCAGTCATCTCCACTCAGACTGCAACAGACACAGCCTGGCCTTTCTGCAGAAGCTTCATTTTCCTTCTCATTTCATTGCTCTTAGTATAAAATATAAATAAAATGGGACTCAGCAATGTTCTCTGGGCTAGGAGAAACTTGGTACCTACCAGGGAGATTTTTTAAGCAGCCTGCAAAGCTTCAAAAACTGTATTTGGGGAGCATGATTGACCGTTGGAGACCTGAAGATGCTTTGATCAGTTTTCAAAGCCTTTGGGTAGTTTATGATTCTGGGAAGATTTGACAGTTTGAGCTCTGTTTACTGCCAAGACAGAGGCCTAGATGTGGGATTGGATTAATATTGATCCTATCTCAGCAAATACCAGGCATATTTTTTTTCTTTAAACTGTTATAGATTCATGAAAAAGAAATCAAAGCAGCTGGAAATGAAAGACCCTATGGGCCATCTTTTCGAATATGCCTTCACCTGACTTAATCTTACTCTGGCTCAAAGCTCAGTGAAATCAGTCAAAAGAATCCCACAATTTAAGTAGAAAATTGATGTGGCTCTGTTAACAAACAAATGCCTATGAACAAATCCCAGCCTGAGCCAGTTATGTGCATTAATTGTATGAGAAGAATAGAAGCTAAAGATATACATACCGAGCCCATTGCTTTTACAGTTCACATATGCAGATCATTTTTCTTACATATAAAAACCAAATGAAATGGCAAAGTGCTTATTCACAGAAGGAGGATGCACAAGTTTTTTACAATGACAGATGTCAGCAGAAGGAAAATGTATTTCTAAAATGCATTTCAGTAGCTCTTTAAGCAGCCTGACAAGGTCCTTAGGGGTTTCTCCTTTTGTATTTCTCTAAATATACTGGTGAGTACAGGAAAGGTTAACTTTCTGGAACAGTTCTATCATACAATGTAAACAGGACTGTATCACAATTAAAAGAAACATAATAACTGTGCAAACTAGGCTCTTTGCATTTTTACAACAAAAAAGATTGTGAACTCTTAATTGCTAATATTTACATAACTCTGGAGCATGCACCCCTCTGGTGAGCAAATGCTAGTACGTAAAAACTTCAACAACCCCATCACTCAGCAGTGAAATTAGAATAAAGCGCAAATTGTGAACCCTTATAACTTCATGTCAGGATTCCATTAGTTACTATTTGAATCCAAACTTACTATTGAATTTCTCCAGTTCCAATTTCACTCACTACCAAGCAAATATCTGGGTATGTCCATATTCACAGAAAGGAAAAATCAGAGCAGCCCATGGCAGCAGCACAACACTACCTCCGAAGTGGCCCCTGCACTGACACACACGTTCAGCACCTCCTAAATCTGCAATCCCCACTGAACACACATATTGAAAATGTTCATCCCTCTGATGGCAGGGTTCAGTCCCAGGCACATATAGATACCCCAATGGAAGAAGCAAGAGTGTCTCCGTGCTTCCTTTCCGGAAGCAAGTCCAGATGTTTGCAGGTTTGTGGAATATTCAAATCTCCCTGCCATGCACAGACTTCAGGCACTGAAATTTCTGCATCCACAGGCTGATCCTGTTTCCACACTGCTGACAAACCCCATTTAGCTGCAAACAGACCCCAAGTTAGATGTTGATCAATGGTTCCTGTCCTAGCTTTGTAACGAATCTCATACAATTCCTTTATGAACTGGACAGAAGGCACTGTAAGGAACTGAGAGGGGTCAGCTTTGGCACCAACAGTGGGTCCTACAGTCTCCTCCCCCTGTTGCTGCCTGTTTGTGCTCCTCTGCAGCACCTTCAAGGGTTCCCCAAGACAAACATTCAGGTATCCCTGCCCACAAGTTTCCCATGCACCCAGCAACCCACAGCAAGCTTGGCCCTGGTGATTCCACATTGCCCATCTGTCCCAACACCCTTCCCTTTCCCGTCCCAAGTGGGGATGGGATTTAAATGTACCTTTCTGATGCTGGGAGCGGCAAGGGCCTGTGAGAGTGCATGGGAGAGGGAAGCAGAGCTCTGACACAGCAGCACAGAGCTCCTGGTGAGCAGTGAGGTGCAGGGCTATAAATAGTCTGCACTGGGCTCCTGGCTGGGATGAGGAGCTGCTCTAATGTCAGGCACAGGGGCACATTAGGACGCAGCCGACTGGCACCGGTGCCTTTCTCCTTCCCCCCTGTCTGTGTACTGCCTGCCAGGCACTGTGCCAGGGAGCAGCAGACTCTTCTTTGGGGTGGTGCAGCCACAGTTGATGTTGGTGACCACTTCAGGAATCATGTCCCCCACAGATCTTGCGCAGAACCGGGCACATCTCTGGGTTGCAGCTGTTCCTGGGTGGCTGGAGCATCTCCAGCATAGGAACACCCACCTGCCTCTGAGGCCTGGGTACCCAACCACAGCAGATGCTGTTGCTTCCTGACCCTATCCAAGTCATTCCCAAAACCAAGGCCACTGTCTCCATAGCTGATAGAAATTTTCCCAAACTGATCCTCCTGCCCTTTTGTTAGATCACCAAGAGCTGAGGCTGTACACAAAAGAAGGATTGCTGACCAAATTGAAGTGTTATCTGTATATTTTAAGGCTATCTTCTTGTTTGTGCTGGTGTAGATCAGAAACAGATCCACTAAATTGGTCCAAACTAGTGGGGCTGCACTGATGTACATCTTGTACTCTGAAAATTAAAGAGGAACAGAGATGGGCCATAATACACTATTTTTATTTCCATATGTTTAAGCAAAGATAGAAAAAAGATTAAGCACAATTTAGAGTTATTAAATTGATTAATGTTGAGCCAATACTTTTAGTTGAGAAAGACATGAAGAAGTTTTCAGAATGTTCTTTTTTAAATGGCATTAATTTATTTATTCACCATACTAATTGGTTGATTGATCAAAATAGCTTCTGAGAAAATTGAAAATGAAATGTATTTCCTTATCTAGATTTTTAGTCTGATGATTTTATTACACAGTTTTTCTAAAAGCCATAGAGGAAGTGTGCAGAAACGTTCAACTGCTAATAGCAGTTTGTTGGGTTTAGAGGGAAAATTAAAGTACATCCTTTTAAAAGCATATTTCATAGCATTTGTGAACAAAACTAGGAAAAAAAATCCCAGTGATTAAAATTTATTCATGTCAGAGAATTCAACAGACCAGATTACAAAGATATATATTGTCTAAACTCCCAGATTGATCTTATTAAAAGTTCAGATTTATCTTAGAAATAAAAATACCCAATCTGATACCACAGCTCCCACAGAAGCCAAGATAGAACGGTGCGCTGATGAAATGCCAAGTTGTGATAAAAATGGACCATATCCCTAAATTGCCCTGTTCTCCTCTAACTTGGAACAATTTAGAGTATGGTGCTGCTTAACAATGGAGCATTTATGTAGTTAATTTTATTTGTATGAAACCAGTCCACTACCATAATAATAATCATGTTTCCTTCATGGGTGCATTTCTTCTGATAATTTCTATAATGAGCATGTTTCACAAAAACAATAACATTTTTAAGGCAAATTTCTCTTTATTGCTCATGAAATTCTGAGTATTTCTCTTGTGCTTCATTGAATTAACTGGGACACCCCGTCATGCAGTGGGGCAACCCCTGGGCAGCTCGCAGCAGCACTTACTTCATGATGTCACAAATGGAGTGTGTGCCCCCCATATTTTTGCTGGAATTAAAAGCTTTTCCTGCTGCAAGCCAAGCCTGTTTTCACCTTCTTCATGTAATTAAGTCATAATCCTTTCATTCTGATATCATTATCTGTTGTCATGGTGATTTTTATTATAAAAATGAATGGCTGAGTTGTGGGCGAAGACAAGTTTTTCCTGAACTTTGTTAAGTTAATGCCAAAGGGAAGAGTATCTGTGATAGCTCAACAAATGTGTGATCTTTTAGCACAGTGTATTTTAAAACAATGAGAAGGAGTAGGCATCAGAGACGGAAAAGGCACGTTTGATGCAAATATATCAGTGTTCAGGAAATATGTGTTGAATTTAATGTTTTAGAACAGTGTCTGCATGACACCAGTCATACAGTACATTCTGGTGCTGCATGAGCAAAGACATTCCTTTCTAAATCTCAACTGTTAGTGATTCACTTATTGGAAAAATAGCCCTTTTTTTTGGAGAAAGTCTGACCAGTTTCCAAGTGTGTGTTCATCACAGTCCAGACTTTGAGAGCAGCTACACAACATTCACACTTCTCCCGACAGCAGGACACCTGCTCTGGTGGGTGGGTGCACACAAAGTGTCCGTGGGTGAAGCTTTGCTGTGGTTTGCCATGAGCAGGACCATGAGCCACAGCCAGTTCTAGCTGAACTTCAGAGGAGCCCCACATCAGCTCAGTTAAACTCTAGCTGGCATCAGAGTTTAACATGGTTTTTCTTTTCTGCCACTGAAACATCGCAACCAAGGTTCGGAGCTGAACTCATCTCCTCTGTCACTCCTGCCATGGTTCAGAGCAGAACCTCATTCTCTGCTGAAAAATACACAGTTGTGTCATTAAATGGTGGCACATCATCACAGCTCAGGAGAGGAGACCCTCATGCTTGGTGACTCCATGCCCATGGGTTGACTCCCCAGCGTGGCCACTGCTCTTCCCATCATCTCCCAGCTCAGCAGTTTCTTGGGGCTCCTCATCCTCTTTTGCTGGAGAGTGAGGCAGCCTCTGGTTTGCCAACTGATACCTCATCACACTGTTTGCTTTATTTGCCACATGAGTAGTTCTGGCATGTTCATTCCCCTTCGTGGCACCAGCCGTGTGTGGAGGTGCCTCCAGGCTCGGCCAACGCACCGGCCGATGGCTCCGGCACCGTTCATGCCACAGCTGCTCCCTGCTCCCAGCACGTCCTGCGTGGGCAGCTTTGGCATCTCCTGGCTGGGCAGAGAGCCTGAGAGCCTTCAGCCCTCAGGCTGGGTCTGGACCATATTACAATGGTTGCTCTACAAAGGGCACTTCTTCCATTTGTTGTCAGAACCAGTAACGATGTTTTGGTTATCATATCTGTATAAACGGTGCCAGTTTGGATACATAGGGAGAAAAAAAAATCAGAAATGCAGAGATTCCTTGTTTAATTGTATTATCTATTCTCTTATGTCAGATACAACATTGATTTGGGTTTTTTTTCTTGGGGTTATTGTTGACCTTTAGAGCAGACCAAGGGCAATCTGAGGCTCGCCTGTGACCACAGGTCCGGGAGGCAGCACCCTGCAGCCCCTCTGAATTGAAATCTCTTTCTGGCTCTGTCAACTGATTCCCAGGTTGCCTGACAGATAATGTGGCATGCCAGTCACCCGCTGCTTTTCCATTTAAATAAATGAGAAAGTTGTGGTTAAATTAACACTCCAGCAGAGGTAATAAGGACCAACTCAGCAGCTGCCATGATGTATGCAAATTGCAGTTACACACATTAGGAGCTAGATGTTGCTTAATTTGTAGGTCTTTCTGTCTTTTAAATGAAACAGCCTCCATCAAGTTCAGGCAATCTTAAAACAAAAGGCAAAAGAAACCCCCCCAAAGTCAACCACTCACCAGTGCTTCTAACTGCACCTACAGTTTTTCTTCTGGGGTTTCCCTCCTGAGTCCCAATAAACAATTATTACTGAGTTACACTGCACTGCTGGGTGCTTTTAGGCAAAATATCTGCTGATTTCCAAAGAACAGACAGCCTGATTAAGGAGGTACTGCCGGCCCTTTGGTATAAACAGAAACCTCATTTAATTTGCAGTGGTGCCACAATCCAGAGGCTCAACATCCATCAGGGCTTTTTTCTCTGGAAATGAAACTGTAACAGAGCAAAAGAAAAGCTGTGATAGCTTCCAGTTAATCACACAGCAGGAACAGGCTGATAGGAGAGTCCTTTTTCTCCTTTTAGATCAGTAGAGATGGGAATGGAGATGCAAAGAAGTATGTAACTGGATGGGGGTTTTGGAAAGGTTGGTCTGTACATTAGTTTTGATGTTCCTTAATCTCTGTAAGAAAATTATGGATGTAACTGTGTTAGAGTCAAAAGATTTCTAAATGGACACCAAAACTGAAACTCAGTCAGGGAAGTGCATCCTCAGAACAGTAGAATTTGGTGCTACTATAGCCACAGAAAATAGGAATAACTAATGTTCTTCAGTGTGTCTCTGTGAGAAGAAGCACAATATTAAAACATTCTGAATCAAATTTTAGCTGGCTCAGAAATGTGCAACCTCTGGATATAAGGCTAAAAAAATACTTGAAACTCACAAGATCTTTTCCATGTTTTATTCAGAAAGGCAGAGATTTCATTCTCAAACAAATCCCATCCACATGATTTAGGGATTTGCCTATCTTTTTGCTCTTCTGACTTATGTGGACAGTTCTCAAAAACTATTGCTACAGGTCTTTGAATAGCTTTGGAGGAGATTCTCCTTCCTCTGCTCTTGTCACCAGCCCCTCCATGCTCTATTCCTGTTCCTGGATGTCATCTTCTCAGCCTTCACCTTACCTAGAGATACCTTAGTGACCCCTGGCATCCCATTAGCAAAGAAATAATGGGAGCTTGCCCTGTCCAGTCATTATTTGGCTGCAAGTGTTGAAACAAACTCTCACAGGAAAATGCAAGATAAAAAGCCACAATGAATTTGTGGATAAGAAACACTCAGACTATGACCAAAACATAGGATCTGAGAGTGAGTCCCAGTTCCCAGAAGTGAATTCATAGTCAGGCTGGTTGCCAGCTCCCTGCTGTAGGCAGAGCTGGCAGGTACCTCCTCCCCATCGCTCTTAATTCTCAAGGAAAGGAAATCTGAGCAGTCAGGTGGGATGAGAGCTGCAACCTGCCCTGAACTGAGCTATTGGAGACAGGGATTGAGGGAAAAGCCCCAAGTGCCTTCATTCTGCTCTTCAGATGCAGTCTCACCAAACTTGGGTGCTTTACTGTTCAGAACTCAAAAGAAGACTGCAATTCTGTCTGCTCTGACTCTGTCACTCAGTACAAGACCCTGCCACTCTCTTTGGTCTTTGTCTCTCATTGCTGAACTGGGATAATGACGATTTCCTACCAGTCTGAGAGATTAATTAGCATTTACTAAGCTGTAGGGCCCACTTGCCAATTGTGCAAATACATATTTGTGTATTCCAATAAATTCTGCATTTGCTGCAGCCCCCCAGCCTGGGACACAATGGAGCCACAGAAAAAAAAATAAAATTTAAAAAGCATTGCTCTTGTGGCAAACAGAGGCAGTAACTCTGAGAGACACAGATTGCTCCCATCATGGGCATGAGGCATTTGTCCCTAAAGTGGCTTGAAGATGATTTTGGTTCATACATGTCCAGTGCTGTGTGCTGAGCTGGAGGAGGTTCCTCTCTCCCATTCCCATGCTGTCCCAAGAGTGACTGGGATTTGTAATGTAGTGCTGGAGCTTCAGGCCACGTGATGAAAGTCTGCACCAGAGACACACAGACAGCCTGAACTGTCTGTCCAACTCTGGGTGTCAAGGTGACTGGGGACAGATGGTCACAGCAGGAGCATGAAGGAAGGACCACCAGCAGGGCCTTACCCTCACAGCCTGCAGTGAATGGTGCACATCCTGATGGGCTGGGCACCAGTCATCCTCCTTCACCCTGTGATCTGAGTCACCAGGCTGCAGCTTTGTGAGTTCACCTCTGAGGGTTCTCATGAATTAGGAGGTAAAAACATGGAAAGATCTGCAATATCACCACCCTTTTACTTGCCCACCTATACTTGCCTGTAAACATGCAGCTGATTTTGCTCAAACCTTGCAGCTGACCATAGTGGTTTATCCTAGAGCAGTATAGAAAATAAACAGGAATAAGGATTCTTCAAAAAAAGTAAAATTTCTTCTACTTCTGTTCAGAAAAAAAAAAAAGGATGAAGAAATGTAGCATCTTCCAAGCTACATCCCATGTGGCAATCTTCCAAACCTCTTCCCATATGTTCCTAAGTGTTGAAAGCCCAAATGTTCCCTATCTCGCTGCCAAACTCTCTGCCTCAATCCAAAAGGCTCTTACAATACAGTTGGGTATTGTCTAGTGAAAAAAATTCCCCTCAGATAGATTGATAATTAAAAATATATTTGATCATCAGATAGATATGAATGGCCAAGGGGTGCTGTGCTGAATGAATCATTCATGCTCACATATTTCAAAGCAGAAGGATATATTTCTGATCTTAATGGAGTTGCCCCAGAAATCCTTAATTGTTACAGAACATATTGCTGAAGAGATTTGAAACTGGGAGCAGAGGAGGAGGCAGATGAGCCACAGCAGAGAGCTGCACTGCCGGGTGCAGTCTGGGGAACGTGTCTGGCTGGCTGCAGAGGGAGGCTTTGGACTCCGACAGACAGTGATGGATTGGTCTCAATTCTGTCTCATTTCAGACTGAGTCCCACAAAACTAAAGGCTAGGAATTTACCCTTCTTTTAAACCAAAGCATAGCTGCTGCTGTAACCCCATCCCTGTAGGTGCTGGGGTGCTGGGCCGAGGTCTCGGGGGTGGGACTGAGGCCACACGCATCGGTGCATCTCATACACATTTCACAGCACAGGAGGGAAAGAGAGACTCTCCAGCTCAGGTGCTGAATGTTGCAGCCTCCCATCTGCTGTCCTCTTCCTCAAAACCTCCCAGGGTCTAGGAGTGATGGAACTTCACGTGGAGCTGTCCTTCCTCTTGTGTCTGAAAGTGTGGCTTCTCCAAACCTTAGTTTCCATTTAAAAACTTATTGTAACTTCAGAGGAGGTTCAGTAATGCACCAGAAAAAGTCAACAAGGGAAAATAACAAACATGCTGGTGTCAGAACATAGTACTGTGGGCTGGAAGGTTCCCATCTGCAAGAGTTCAGGAATCCCCTCCAACGGGTCTGCAGTAGGAACATGAACTGACATTACGAGTCCACAGCAGCTGCAGATGCCCCTGACTCCACAGCACAAATAAAACCACAGATACCTTTGCTGCATGAGAGTCAGCGACTGTAGCCAAGATACAATGGATAACTTGTGTGGGAGGAGACAGGATGAGGGTTGGGGGGCAAACTCTCAGATATTGTAACTTTTGATGTTATTAACAGTACCTGCTACTAATTTCCAGTAAGATCAAATGAAGGGTGTTGATGGCCTTGGGGATCGAAGACATCCATCTCTAAAGGCTCTGGTAACAATCCCTTGTTGTCCTGAGATTGTCCAAGAAGCACTGCCATCTTGTATAGGAGATACTTTGGGATGCTTTGTCCCCTTTTTCACTGCAGTGCTTCTCAGTCGACTTCTGCTTTCCATGCACCCCTGGGTCAATTACCACTTGCATTAATTCAGCCTAGGAGGAAAACCAGTGAGTGCATTTCCCTGCACTAGAGGGTATAAAGTAATTGTAGCAGACACCGTAAAAATTAAATAACCGAGAGGGAACAATTATGAGCCAGATGCAAACAGCAATGAGTGTGGTGCTTGGTACAGAATAGCTCACGTGTGATTTCATGGTATTAGGGCACAACACTGAGCACAACTGGGCCTTAGTTCTGTTGGTCACCTGGTGCTACCACAGTGAAAGAACCCTCCCAGGAGCGAGCAGGGTATTTGGGATAAGGTTTCTGCAAGACATTAAGGTCCTGCCTAACACCTATACCAGGATGGCAGAGTATCTGCTACAGTTCTTTTGTTGTTCCATAGCACAATGCTTATTTTTTCTGCAATGTGTATTTCACACTAGGGATGTTCTTTATTTTCTCTGGTACTATTCCCGCTTTGCATCAGCATGAGCAAGAGCAGGATCAGGCCTTCAGATAAATAACTAATGCAGCTGTTTTGCTGAACCAGCTTCCTGGCTGGGAAATGAATCCAGTCAGCTGTAGATGACAAACCCCAGTAATAGAGATTTCAAAGATTTCATACATTATTTTTTTTTTTCTTAATATTTGAAGAGTTACTTTTCTTACAAAATCTGTTAGGCAGATGTTAGGAAGTAATTACTGTACGTGAATCAGAAGGAAAATGCACATCTTATATTGAACATGAGTGGACTGAGTAAAGAAACTGATGATAGATGAAAAAAAGCTAAAATATATCTGAGTGAAATACGCCAGAATTTGCCTTGCAAAAAAGCACAAAAGAAGCACAAGGCAAGCTCCTCTTATGAGCCATGTGTTCATTGTCTTTCCAAAACAAGCAGTCCACTCTCTTTTTTATCAACAGCAGAGCCATACTCACCATTCATGGAGAGAAGCTGGCCCTGGCTGGGCAGGGAGAGTTCCCATCAACACCTAACATCTAATTGCTCTCCAGGCAATTGCATCAGTGTCCTGTGTGGTGGACAGAACTCAAACATCACAGAACTAAAACATTGTCAAGTATCCCAAAGTATCCTTAGATCATGGAGCATGTAGATATGGCTGATAGGACTGATCTTATCAGTTAAACTCCTGTCTCCATGGACAGATATATTGTAATTTTTGTGCATAAATACAAACAATCTTCAAATGATGGTGTCAGAAGTAATAACACCAGGAAAATAGTATAGAAAGCAAAATTATAGGGAAAATGTTGCCCTGAAGAGTAGGGAAAATCTTGCCTTGAAGAATGCAATTGTCCAGGCTGTGGTTTTGTTCAGGCCAAAATATCTATATTTACAAACCTGGGCAATCTTCAATGACTGAAAAAGTTGCTGCTTCCACTGTACACAGTGCTCTGATGGATAGACTTTGAGATGAGATGGGAGTTAGTAATGGTATAATTGGGTAAACAAAATCAGGAGCATTAAGAATGGATTCTGCCCTCAGCTTGCCTCCAGCACTGAGCCCTACTTTTCTCTGCCCTGATTTCTCCCATGTAAAATACAAAAATCATTCTTCCTTTCTGAAGTACTTTAAAATCTCAGGTTCAAAGTACTACATTAGGGTTAAACAAAATATCTCCACAACTGATAATAAAAATACTGTGTGTCTTTTTCCATCACTAGCAGTTAATGCCCTTCAGAGATTGGGTTTCTGTAATTACCTTTATGTCACAGTGTGGCTGGAGCAACTGAGGCCTTAATCAAGGAAATGATTCACCTGTACCATGAAAGCTGCCTTAAGATACTTTTTAGGGACATAAAACAGACCTTCAGATTGTGCTTATTGTCACACATAAAGTTCAATTTCATTCAAAATACAAATTTCACATCAGTAACTACAGCCTTCTAAATTCCATCCCAGAGTCTATAACCTATAAACACCATAAACAGAAATGTTACAAAGGAAGCCTTTAAAATTACAAACCAGCCAGAATGTTTAATATTTCAAGTCTATTCTACAATATAAAACCTAATTTTGAGAAATGCTATGAAAGCATCGGGGTTGGGTGCATTTTAGAACAGCATTTGTCACAAAAAAGAGCTTGAACATTTGGGTTGCCAAGGCAGAAACAAGCACCACAGACTCATTTTGGCCTTATGGGGATTCATCAAGGTTGTGCAGTGCAGCTGTTGTCTTAGTAAAAGAAAGTATCGGCCTCTGGCTGAAGGAAACAGAAACATAATTATGTTATGATGAGCTGGAAAACGTGCAGAGAAAAATTGGAATGCAGAGCGTGATAAATGATGCTTTGTCAATTGCAAAGCAGCAAGAGAAGCAGGCGGCACAATAACAACCCTTCTCCAGTCAATGCTTCCAGTTCAGCTACCAAAATAAAGCACCACTCCAACCATGGCAGGGTAGTGGTAGCTTCTGGCTGTAGGATTTAGTCCCAGTGCAATAATGCTGGGTTTGTAGAGCAGATTATGCAGTCAACCTTAGGAACAGAAATGAGAAAAGAAATGGTCAGGTACTCCTCAAAATCGAGACCATAATTCCTGCTAGACAATATTTATAGGTCATCTTGTTCTGATTTTTCTGCATATTAAAATCCAAAGGTTCGTACCTTTTCCTTCCCCTTTTGATTGTTTTCTGCCCCCAAAGCCCTGTTTCTACCAAGGTGACCAACACTTTATGAACATTATTATGGCCACTTGCAAGGAAATGCCATTCTGTAAAAAACTCTTTAAGCTGTCTGTGCTCACGTTGACAAGGGCAGGATTTCCCTTCAAGCGCTGGGATAGGATATAAACCACTGAAGTTCATTCCAGTGATGTGAATAAATCCAGAGGGAAAATTGGACTAATTATATACTAGTACAGGAAACTTCTATTTAGAAACTGCAAAGATAAAAAGGGACAAATGTGTAAAGAAAAGCCCTAGATAAAGGGTAGAATGAATGAAAACAACCCAAACCAACTCAGCTGAGGGATTTTTGGTAGGGCTTCAATGCCCACATGCAGCCCTCCTCCAGCAGAGCTGAGGCTGTGCCCTCTAGTGCCGGCCACCCGCAGAACGAGCTGAAACAGCACTGCTGAGCCTGTGCACTTCCAGACCTCTATAAAAACCTATTTATTCCCAAGGCAGAGCTATTCTTGAGCAAAAAGGTTGGCAGAATAACTCCATCAACCTCCCTCCTATGGAAAAAAGCTCTAGGGCAGAATTTCCACTCTCATTTTGAATTTCCTGCCTTTGGAAGATGCCTTCTTTTTCATTCTAAGAATGTCTCAGAATCTGGCATTAATAACCTTGTGGGGTTTGTAATAAAAGAACCCAAACAAAAAACCAAATGAACCACCCAACAAAATATGTATTGCTTCTGTAATTAAAAACAACCAGTTCTTAAATTAACATCCATGTAGGATAGGTCATCTTCTATACATCAGTTTAAGAGGCTGAAACTGATATTCAATTACTGTATTTTTAAGTGTGTATTTTTTGCCCTGTCAAATAAGGAGCACAGACAAGACGCTAATCACTCCACTCATACAGCTACTGTTTGCAAGTCACAGATTTGTGACTTCTCATGACAGCATGATTTGCAAGTTTTTATTACCTACAAAAAATTAGGGCTATTTTTACCACTAATTATTTTCATTTACATGGTAAAATTACTTCATTATTTGACTGCAGTTTACATCTAGGGGTATTAAACCACTTGTAGCTTAATCTAAGAATTTTATTTCTACTGATGACGGAAGGTGAAATTACTGAGGGGCAACGAATCAGTGGAAGCCTGCAAACAATTTCTGTGATACTCATGTATTGCCTCTGCTTACCCTTCAACCTTTGTCCATTTCACACTAATTTGTGAGGAGGTCCATATGGCTGTAGAATTTTGCAGAACAATCTCGAGCTACCTATAATTTCTCCTGACATTGTTAAGATTAACCTGATCAATACAATATCTTCCTCTAGCATTTTCTTCCTCAGTCTGGTTTGCCTGACACCAAACTTCTTTTTTGGCTGCAAGACATTAAAATAGGTTTTCTACAGGAAAATGAAAACAGTTCATCCCACCCCCCCTGCTTCTGCCTCATCCCCATATGTGTCTTATTCAGGAATACCAACAGGCAAGCAAAGGCAAATTACAGAAATAAGTAAAGGTGAATGACTGGACTCTGTCTAGGGATTAATTAAAAAAAAAAACAACAGCCAAAGAGAAGGGCAAATCCAAATTAATTACTCTAAACTGACAGCTTTAGTGGCATTGGCTTCTTTGCTTTTCACTTGATTTCAATTCTTCCTCTTCATGCTTCATTTCCCATCATTTCCCACATGTTCTCTTGCTTGTGCTGTCTGTTGCTCTCTCCAGCTGCTCCCTGACTACTGTAACTTCCAGCATTTTTCTGGTTTTGCAGCAGATTCTTCCATAACCACATATTCCTTATATATTTTATTATTCTGTCCTCCTCCTCTGATATTTTTTTCCTCTTTCATGTCAGCAAAAGTTCACTTTGTGGTCCTGGTGAGCAGAATCCCAAATGGTTTAGCATCCACAGCCTATCAAATCTACTTCTCAAACAAAAACACTGCTTTAAAATTTAGGAGCATGATGTCGTCAACAAGGGCAGAAGGATCTCATACAGTCTATTTACCTTTGCATGCCAACAGGATGGGATCCATTAAAAATTCATTTTGGGAACAAAAGCCTAACTGCGAAGAAATCCTGTCTTGTTCCCTTACCCCACTATCAGAGCTACACACCAGCCTGCTGTGCTCTCTCCCTTCCCTTCCCTTCCCTTCCCTTCCTCTCCTTTCCCTCCTCTCACGTTCCCTCATCTG
>VZTH01009906.1:468427-568363 GCA_013397815.1 Aleadryas rufinucha
CCTTCCCTTCCCTTCCCTTCCCTTCCCTTCCCTTCCCTCTGTCCCCTTGCTGTGATAACAAGTTCCATTACATGTATTTACTCTGTCATTCCAGCAATTGATCCTTTTCCTAAAATTCACCTCATCTGGAGGTGTACCCGTTTTCTCTCTACCCCTGTGTGTACCTTGGGGGTCAATGGAGACACCTAAACCAAGCAGGGCTCAGCCTTTAATAAAGCAAACATCCTTTCCTACAAGGACTGAGTAATTGCTGAGTTAGTGTAAAGATTCACCAAGTGTGAATCTGTTTTTTATTAGAAGTTGATTTAGCTTAAACTCTATTTCTGAAATGTATTTCACTCCACCAAGAGAAGATGTTACAGTCTCATAAATACTGCATGCTCAGGCATCCCTTTGATTTCTCACAGGGAGTCAGTATGCAGCAATTGCTCTGCTGAAGCTTGGTATATAGTCTGGGAATCAGGTACATGAACTCCCCAGACCTAATCCAGTTTTCTCAGGTGGCTTTTCATTCACAGCTTAAACTCTGCAAAATAATAAGGTAACAAGTCAGCAGTTGCTCCTCATTCATTTTTATGTTGTTAACATTGAGATGAGGAAGTGTGTGCTACCTGTGGGAAGAAATATCCTCAAATTCCTGGAGTCTTAGTGAAGCTGGTGAGAGGGGAAGGAGGGGTTGGTTGATTCTTCATTCCAGTGCTGTGGTGAGGATCTGGGCCTGCAGAGAGGGCAGGCTGGACCACAGTTATGCTGTCTCCAATTTTAGCTACACCGAGGTTAACAGGGTATCAAGGGAATCACATATCTGGACTGACCAGGGCAGGCTCTCAAAGTCAGGATCTCGCCCTTGTGTCTCAACAAAGGTTGTTTTCCTTGAGATGCTATTTTTATCCAGAAGTTTAAAAAGAGATTTTTTTCCTCAACTCCCTCCACCCCTCTGTGGCCCTGGGAACTCTGATATTCCCAGCACCACAGCAGGAGAGGAGCCTGTTCCTGGCATCGGATTTCATGGATGGCTGTAGGGAAGCAGTAAAGTGTTCCTGGCAGATAAACCTGGAGCAGGGAAAGAGGCTTCTTTCCTTCTTTCTTTTCTTCTTAATCCAGTTATTATCTGATCTGTATCATTTAAACAATTATATATGTCCTTGCTTCTACCAGCTCTGGAGCTGGCTTGTGATAGCTCTTTAATTCCACCCATTCATGCTTAGATAGTAACTAGCAAATGGTACAGCTCCAGGTACAGCTCCCAGGGCTATGCTTAAGACCCACCTGACCTAAATCTCACTCATTATAAACAACCATAAATGTTGGTTTTATTTTTTTCCAAACAACAGCAGTTACAGGAGCATGTAATTTTGCTTTTGCTATTTATAACTAACACCCCCCTAGGCATTTAATATAAATGACACTGAAAGATTAATAAAATAAAATCTGGTTTTGATTTCCTTTTTATTTTTATATGGCTCATCTCTGAGGTTTTGCATTTATTGTTATTGTTGTTTGCACATATTTCTTTCCTTTCCTCAGCCTTTGTTCACAGATTTGCACTTGATGAGCATATTGCCTCACTTTAAAAATAAGGTTAATAGCTGCCTCTTCTTAGAAAGGCTTGAGACCTCTAAGCATATGTAGGCATGTAAAAATGAAAGGAGCTGATGAAATGTAAAAGGCATGAACCTGNTCCCCGCCGCCCGGGGGCACCGCGGGGCTCCCCGCCCAGCCCAGCCCAGCCGAGGGGGCGGCAGCACCGCCCGCCCCTCTATCCATCCATGCATCCATCCATGCATCCATCCTTGCATCCGTCCATCCATCCCACCACCCACCCTCCGCCCTTCCGCCGCTGCCTCCCTCCTCTCCGGGAGCAGTCGGTGCGCACCGTGCGGTGGAGCCACCGCGCTTCGGCTCCGCGGGCGGCCGCGGGGCAGCCGCGCCCGGCCGCGGCAGGAGGATGCGTGTGCGGGGCCGGCGACCTGGCATCGCGTCGGTGCTTGGATCCTNTAAACCTGGAGCAGGGAAAGAGGCTTCTTTCCTTCTTTCTTTTCTTCTTAATCCAGTTATTATCTGATCTGTATCATTTAAACAATTATATATGTCCTTGCTTCTACCAGCTCTGGAGCTGGCTTGTGATAGCTCTTTAATTCCACCCATTCATGCTTAGATAGTAACTAGCAAATGGTACAGCTCCAGGTACAGCTCCCAGGGCTATGCTTAAGACCCACCTGACCTAAATCTCACTCATTATAAACAACCATAAATGTTGGTTTTATTTTTTTCCAAACAACAGCAGTTACAGGAGCATGTAATTTTGCTTTTGCTATTTATAACTAACACCCCCCTAGGCATTTAATATAAATGACACTGAAAGATTAATAAAATAAAATCTGGTTTTGATTTCCTTTTTATTTTTATATGGCTCATCTCTGAGGTTTTGCTTTTATTGTTATTGTTGTTTGCACATATTTCTTTCCTTTCCTCAGCCTTTGTTCACAGATTTGCACTTGATGAGCATATTGCCTCACTTTAAAAATAAGGTTAATAGCTGCCTCTTCTTAGAAAGGCTTGAGACCTCTAAGCATATGTAGGCATGTAAAAATGAAAGGAGCTGATGAAATGTAAAAGGCATGAACCTGTGCTCAATAAATGCTAAGCACTTACCAGTATTAAATGACAAAATTCTGTATTGGGATGCCTTAAGGCTGGGAAGCTATTTTGGCTTCAGGGAACCTTGCTGTGACAGTTTTTATAAGCAAGTATCATATACCACCAAATAGATCTCACATTACAGAGTTGCCCCACATGTATTGCATATTATCTATAGTGATACGCTGATTTATGTGAGTATAAATCATATGCTGTGTTTATAAATGGCCTTTACCCTGAATGAGGGTGCAAAGCTTGGGCACTTCTCCCAGCTAGTATCTGAACGATCTGTCCGGGGTGGCTTCAAAGCCCGAAGAGATGCACATAAACGCAAACAGCGAAGTTTGGTGTTGGGATCCCAAGGAGCGGTTCGGACCGGGGTGCCCAGGAGGCAGCCCGGCCCCACGATGTTCCCTCTCTGAAATTCTGCGCGAGCAGCCGCCCCCGCCCCCGGGGTGTCTCCGCTGTCCCCCAGCCCGCAGCGGCCGCTCCTGTGGCCAGATCCCGGTGCCGGGGGCTGCGGGAGCGCTGCGGCCGCTCCCCGCGCCGCGGCGGCCGNGTCGTCCCCTCCCTCCCGCTCCCCGCCTGGCAGCGCGGGGCTGGGGAAGTTGCGCTTACACGAGAGATGGCTTCGCAGCGGGGATCGCTTTGAGAAAAGGGCTCCCCCTCCCTGGCCTCCCCCCGTCGCCGCGGCCTCCGAACTGTAAGTGGCAGGAAGGAAGTAAAGTTGCAAACAACCTGCCGCGGCAGGAACTTTGTGAGCTGCTCCAGCTGCATGTGTTCAAGGTGCCTTTGATGTACGTGCAGCAGCTTCTGGAAAGTGGACTGCAGCTTTCCCACCCGACAGCCCTCCCTCTCCCCCACCCTTCCCAGCCTCCCCTCCCACCACCGCCACTTCAGCCCACACACGCAATTTGTTTGAGAAGGAAAAAAAAAAAAGTGATGAAGGAGAAGGGGTGAATTACCCAAGCGACTTTCCTCAAAGAGCGAGCGAGCCGGCGAGAGGAGCCGGGGCGAGCCCCGCGCAGCGCCGGGAGGGACCCGCCGGGCGCCCGCCGGGGACCGCGGGGCTGCCGGGGTGTGAACGCGGCTCCGCAGCGCGATGCAAAAAGCCTCATCTGCTTGCGTTTGACTTGCGATGCCGGCTCCTCACTAGAATGCAAAACCTTGCACAGGATGAAAACAGGTTTGTGGCAAATTCTCCTGGAAATGTTTCGCTCCCCGCCGCCGCCACCTTCCTGTCTGAGATGTCAGAGAAGATCTTAATGATGACAAGGTGGCAGATACCTCTGCTGTGTACCCTCCACTGTTCTTTGGAGATGTTCAGCCAGAGATGAATCTTTTATGCAGCTGCCTTTTCATATCTGTAGCGACTGCTGCACAATCTTCACTTGATTGCAGTTAAAATATTCTCTTTATGATCTGTTTCACAAAATGATGCAAAATGAACACAGATGGGAGAAGTGTGGGATAGAAAGCTGTAAATGAAGTACTGATGGTGGATTGATCTTCCCTTCTTCTTCCGCTCCCCACCCTCAATGCTCTACCCCCAAATGTGAGCCTTTTCTGAACAAAAAAAATTTGCTACGTTTCTGTTTTAAAGCAGTGATTTTGGGGGCTCTTTGGCTGGGGTTTTGGAAGTAGCCTCCCATCAGTGGTGCTTGCCTTACTGACTGACTTTCTTGAGTGTTTGTGGCTGCCAAGCCCATCAGCTTTTATCTTGTCTTCACCTGTTTTAAAGTATGTCTTCTTTCTTCTAACACCTGCAGGTCATTCTTCCAGAATGCCAGAGGAAAGTTCGCCAAAGCGGAGTCCTCAAAACATCCCATACAAGGATCTGCCCCATATCATCAATGCTGATGGGCAGTATCTCTTCTGCAGGTACTGGAAGCCAGCAGCATCTCCCAGGTGAGCACTTTGAAGCAAATGTCCTTTTTACTATCAGTAAATATGACTCTGTTAATGTAATTATTATTTATAGCTTGACTGGCGTTACAGGGCTGTGTACATGGAGCTTTATAGAGCCCCTAGGAGAGCTTTCTCTCAGCTGACAGAGCCCCTACTGTAAAGATTGCATTCCCCAAACCTTAACTTGCTCGAGTCAGCCTTGCAGTAATAAAACACAGAGTTACTGTCATTCCTTGCACAGCTGGTTTGGTTGGTAGTTCAGTATTCTACAAAGTGGCTCTGGCAGGTGGCTGATGCCTATCAGCAATAAACAACTATCCCCAAACTAATAGCACAGGCAGTCAGGGTGGAAAGGGATAGAGGCTTTAGGATGTTCACTCTTTCTGATTTTCTCAGGGTGAACTAACTTAACATCAGCACCTGAGTTCAGTTTCAACAGTAGTAGCTGAAATCTCAGGGCAACAGGCAGAATGTTTGACTGCATTGCTTTTGGACTGGTTTTAAATTATTTATACTTAGTAAATGATTCAGGGAGCTCTCTCACTGGCAATTGCAATTTCAAAACTGACCTGTGTAATAAACACAGACAAAGAATCAGGTTAAGAAATTTTTCTAATGTTTTTGTCATAATTTAAATAATCTCTTTACTGTAATAGCTTTCTGTGCTGATTATGATCTGGAGTTGCTCCCATAGTTATGATCATTCTTCTTCCAGTATCTGCTGGCTTGGCATGTGTTTGTGCTGCCACTAGTTATGTAGGTACCTACTTCAGAATAATCTGGATATTGTTTAATTGTTTTCTTCTGCAAGCCAACAGGAAGAACTGTGTTGATCTTATACAGCTAGAAAACAGTCACAGGAAAAAGTTGTTCAATCTGTTGTAGGGAGTTAAACTTTATCGTGACGACCCAACAGGTTAGACATCATCCTCTGCCTAAACCAGCCTGCAACTGTTCTGAGAGGGACACGGGTCCAAGTTAGCTGGCCTTGGGGTTTATGCCTACAAAACTAAGGGACAATGGGAATAACATAGGGCTGGGTTAGCACCCAGGTGCTATAGAGGATGGGCAAGCATCAAAATACACTGACCCCAGAGGGGAGGGCAGTGCACCCACCCCACCACAGCTCCACTGCTCTGGTTGGGCTGTAGGACACAGGTCTGGTTCAAGATTTCCTGGTCTACAGAGCATTTTATAGTTGCTTCTACTCGCTGCCTTTCAGAAACAAGAAAGAAAGTTTTTGGCAGTGATGCATTGCATAGTCTTTGCACCAACCTGAAGATTGCCTTTGCAGAAAAATAATGCTATGAAATCAAGGTTCTGCAGTGAAACCAGGTTGTTTTGTATTATAATGGTAATTAATCATTAACTACCCATAACATTCATCACCCAGTTGTGGAACTGCTTTTTTGTCATGTTTAATTTCTTACCAAATTAGTAGTGGGTGGATGGGTCTTTGTTCCAGAAATGGTAAGGAGCTGAGAGTGAAAACTTGGTGTCTAAGTCGTCTGGGTAGTTAATTTTTTTTAGTGGTCTGTGCACCAAGCAGTTAATTAAGAGTGAAGTTGCCCTAGTTTTGTGACAAGAAAAGTGTATGGGATCAGTGTTGCTCATTTCCAAGGAGCTCCTGAGTGTGCGTGTTTGTGTGTAAGGAGGGGGCGTATTGTTTATTATTAGCTCTTCATGAATTGTTATGTATGAGAGAGATGGTAAGTGCCTGAATAACAAGTCAGTGCCTGGATCCTGCAGTCAAGAATGCTCTTGAAGTGCTTTAATAGGCAAACCAAAAATACATTATTTTGCCCCCTTTCACTTTCCATAAGAAGCTCTGCTTTTTCTTCTTCCTATGTAGAAGCTCAGTAACTTTAATCTAATTTTAAATGTTCAGCAAAAGTGATCTCTATATATATGTATAGGGAGAGAAAGAGAGACACCTCAGGGGACTTTTACAGGCCTGTTACAATTTATTTCAAATACTGAAAGCAATTCTTTCAATCTTCTAACTCAATTGTTGATTCAGGTTCAAATCTTAACTCTAATGAATGATGCTATAACCGTCAAACGGTGGGATCTTTCATTGATCCATTATGTGCCTAATCCCAGCTAGAGCTATAGAAATACCTCTTCACTGCAGATGCCCAAAGGTTATCATTGACTTGTCTTCTATTAGAATAGAACTTATCGCCCTTGATCCCTCCCCCAGGGAGGGGGAAAACCCAGGATGTCTGCCAAAGGAAAAATTTAAAAGTAGCCCTAGCCTGGGGTTGAGGAGCAGACAATGGCCAGGCAGTCTCTGAAAGTGGGGACGACTGACAGACGTCACCCCTTGGAGCTGGTGCTTCTCTTTTACCTCCTTGAACAGACTCATAAACGTGGATAAAGATTAATGTGCTATAGCATATGTAAAAAAACCCCACCAACTATTTTTTCAGGAAGATGGGGAAATTTTGTGAGGCTTTTTTGCTTCATGCTCACAAATACCCAGGCTCTGATCCTGTGTGGTGTTGATCTGACTGATCAGCCCGTACTGGTGCACATATGGAAGCTTTGTTGTAAGTGCCACAGAGGCCAAGGTTGTCCTGCCAATGAAAGGCACCTATTGTGAGTTCCTCAGCAGGGTCCGCTTTGTTTCAGAGGGGGATTTAGGTGATTACTTCACAGGAAGCTGACACACAAAGGCACTCAGATGTCATCATGATTAGATGGGGTAGATGGAGTAAGGAGTAATGGGACTAAGGAAGAAGAAAGACTGTTTTCCACTTGTTTTTTGGGTGGGAAGTCACTCCCAACAGCAGAGCTGGGGCCTGGGTGTTGTCTTCTCTTGCTGCCTGCTGGCAGCAGCGCAGGTGCAGCTTCCCCGGCCAGCAGCCCTGCAAGCTGCCCAACTTGTTGAGCCAGTTCCATCTTAAAGTGTAATTAAGTGGTCTTTTTGAATGCAGCTGGGAAGAAAAAGCAGTCTGTCCTGGTGTCGGTTTCATGTTTTGTGCCAACAGCAGGATTTGTGGAACATGAAAATGGGTAACTCGTTGGCACCAAGTGCTCACTGCTGAGTGCAACGCTTAAGATCTGGGCAAGGCATGGCATTTTCAGGACTATGTAATGTTGTTTGGAGGAATTAAATCATTTGAAACAAACAGGACTGATCTCATGCCTATAGCATGTCCCAGTAGCCAGAGAAACCCTACTTAATGGGAAAGTCATTGTGTAAACATATACAACAGCTCCATGCAAGGCTTAAACCTCTGCCACCACCCTGAGCACTCTGAGTCAAAATATGAGGTAACAGGAGGTGAGGAATTAAGAAACCATGTTCTATTTCCAGCTCTCAGACAAAGCTGCTAAGAATAGAGGTTGATGAGGAAGGGGAAGGAAAGTTGGGAGGAGAAGTCAAGACATTTCCTTTGAGGCCCCTAAAGGGCCTGAGGAACTTCAGAGGTGACCTTCTTCCTCTCTGGTCTGTATCCCCGTAGCCTTTTCTGGACGCTTCCTCTATTCTTGTCACTGCCTAGATAAGCACAAACAGTTTCTTCTGGGGCACTTTTAGCCCCTCTTCTTGACCTCAAGCAAACCCTGTGAGATTTATTGACTCAGAATAATTTTTTCAAAGGTGCTCGTAGCTGCAGCTGCCACTGACTTCAGACAGTGATGCCCGAGTCTCTCCTGGTAGATCAGTCACTTTAAGTTGGGCACTTCAGACACTTATAGCTAGAGGATGCACTTGAAAATCTGAGTTCCAGGCATCCACGAATCTGAGCTTCCTCAGCCACCAAAGAGAAATCACTACCTGGCTAGTTAGCATGGTGCTTGAGTGTCTCTCACAGAGTGGTCTCTAGGTGGACTTAGAGGATTGTCAGGATCCTCAGTGGTTCTCTGCCCGTAGGTCACAGAGGCATTCCTGGGCCATTGTTAATGTACACTGGAATGGGTTGGCTCAACTTCAGACATCATGAGCACAGTTTAAGTAAACAGAGTTGCAATTGTCTGAGTAAACAGTGCCTTTGTAGGAGTTCTTTCAGATCTACACCTGAGACATGATTAAAAATATAAAATTAAACAAACAAAAAGCACCCGCTTTTCTATTTACTTTTTACATTTCTTTTGCTCTTTGAAGAATGCCTGCAATTTTTTCTGACTTGTTAGTAATGAAAGGCCAAGCCCATAAGGAGAAAACAGATTTCTCTGTTCCCCAAAGACTTTGCAGATGTGCCTGTGGTGCAGAAATACAAACTGCCTTTATATTTGGACTGGCCCTTAAATTGTAAATATTGCTTGATGGTTTTGGCATCTCATTACCAGCACTTCCATGCCATTTCCAGAAGAACAGCACAGCTCTCAGCATGAGCAGATGACAAAATTGAATTTGACTTTCAGACCTTTCCAAAATGAATGAATAAATAAATAAATAAGCCAAAGTGAAGTCAAAGCAAAGAAATCAAGTCACTGATTATGTCTTTAATTATAGTGTATTGTGTTAGTCTCTAGAAATACTTAAAGCAGTTCCTAATTCAGTGTCACTCTTGAAGAACACTTTGTTTGTACTAATGAGGTCAACTTGAAATTAAAGCCAAATCTGTAGGATGCAAAGTGACTTATGTCAGCACAGTTTGCCATAGGATGAATTCAGCTCCCTCTGTTTTTCTGATCCCATTGCACACACTGCTAAGGGAAATAACAATGATCATTGTCGAATCAACATTCCAGGCTTTGCTTGCTGTATTGCTATTGCCTGAGTTTCTAAAGGCTCCCTTCTTTTCATCAGCTGTGTATGTGTTCCTTTAACGCCTCTGTTATCTTTGCTCCATGTGACTGTCTTATTCACTGTGAATGGGGGCATCCTTTTATGATTCCTTATGTGGTTCCAGAGGATGGGCAAATTAGCAAACCAGCTTCATGTAAGAGGGACTCTGTCCGACAGGGGAGCAGCTTTGGTTCTTGCTGCAGGTACTTCCAATGGGCTTTTACAGTAGGATAATTTTTTCAGTCTCCACAGGAATGTCCAACACAAACAAATCTGCCTTTTATTCCACAGAACCCCAGGAAAAAGGTGAATAGCAAATGGAATAACAATTGTAATTAAACTGTCCCTTTTGCTCATTGCCCTGTTAGGATCTGCTTCTGAGCACAGGTGTACAACTTTGTGACATCAGTGTCTGGGAACAAGGTGACTTTTGGAGTTCCCTGTTGTGAGTCTCAAAGCAGTAATATTTCATCCTGATCCTGAGAGCAGCAAAAAAAGCAAAATCAGTGTTGGTTCTTGTGCCACCTGATGAATTGGAAACAAAGCTGTCCAGCATGGTGAATATAAAAAGTAGGGCTAGAAACAGGAGAAAAGAACAAAAATGGTCTACAGATAGTGCTGTAAAGATCATTTTTCTTCTCATTATTCTGCCAGAGACTGAAGGATAAGCAAACCTGGCATCTGTAAAACAAGCAGTTCATTTGCTTTTAATTGCAATACAAGTGTAATGATCAGTACTGGCTTTGTGCCATGACTCTGATGGATGCCCAAGTTGGTCACTCAGCATTTAGAGATCTACTGATCCCTCCAAGTGTCTTTATCCTGGGCAGACCCTGCACTGACCCTTTCTTCAGCTCCTCAAACTGGGAACGCTCTGAACCAGCTATTTGTTGCTAGTGACACCATAGATGAAGCAGACAACTCAATGATCTTACCAGGATTCCAGATGCAAGAGCACTTTGCTTCACTACAATAAGGAATATGTGGGTTTAGTGGAAATAATAAAAGAGCTTCACACAATTCCTTGCTTCAGTTTCTCCAGCACTCTTGGAACATCCCTTGGGAACACACAGCAGCTCTTTCAGATCACTGTGAATACATCTACCACAAGAATTGTCTGGAACACTTGTTCTGGCTGGAAGAGGGCATTTTTTCTAGATGTCTGTAGCAGAGGAGTTGGCCTTGTAAGTTCCCTTCAGACTGTTGTGACTTTGTCCTTTTTTGAGCCAGGGTGAACATTTGATCTCTTTGTTCTTGTAGGGAAATTGCATTGTTCTGAGAGCTGTCCCTGCAGACATATTTGGCTGAGCTGCCTTCCCTAGGTTCAGGCGTGTCATTGTCCTAATGTGTTCCCACTTGAATGGAAGCCATCAGTGTTTGAAACCTCCTATTGTCCCTTATCCAAAAGATGTGACACAACCCTGATAGCAAATGGCTGATTATTCCAGGTATCCAAGGAGATAGTACTGCATCTTGCCCATGAGATTCCTAAAGATAAGCTCAGGCAGGTCCCTTACCTCATCCCACCCCAGTTATATCCTTAACTACACCCAGCCATCCCTGTCCTGTGCTCTACAGCACAGACATTCTGACGCTGTGTCAGTGTGGCTTATTATCCATAATAGGAAGGAAGGAAATTAGCAAACATCAGGGTAACTAAACTTTTTAGACATCATTAAAATTATATCTCCTCTGGAGTTTCCTCTTGCAGACCAATAACATTTCACTTAAGATAACTGAAAGAAAAATACTGGTACAGCAATCCCAAATACCAACCTTGGGCTAGTCCTGACCATAAAAATCTTCTAAAGCAACCAGACTCGGGGGAGTCGCTGGGTGGTGGTGTCAGGAAGGCATCTCTGAGCTGACCAGACTCACTGCTCAGACAGTGGCACCAAGGTGTGGCCTTGGGGCCAGGAATGGAACAGCTGGTGGCCACAGCACTGCAGTCAGATTTACTTGCCTCCAAGCACACTCCTATGGGATATCCCCATCAGCAGAAGGGGATAGATCTTGGTCTTGGTCTTTCTCTGCTTGGGAATGCGTTTGTTCCTCCTAGACAGATGCAGCATGTTTGTGTCCAAAGGGATTCATTCTTTTTGTAGCAGTTTTCAATGTCCCAGGACCTTGAGTAACACCAGACTTCACGAATACTTCCACTGGCATGGAAGAGTCCCCCTTCTGTGTCAGACACTGACTCTCCAGCCAGGAAGTGTCTTCATTTCTGCTTGGCAGGCACTTGATGACGGAAGCCTCTGAATCCTCCCATACTGAGTGATGGCAAAGGCAACTTGCTAGGCCTAGGGAATTTAGTGTCAGAAAACAGAAAAAATAAGTCAACAAGGAGCAGAGAACAGGCAAAACATGGTCAAGACAGTCATTAGACAGTGACACAATGACCAGTGATTTACAGAATCAAACTCACAATTTCTCGGTACTTTTGTTTCCTTGTCTAAAATTGGATGTAGTCATCCAGTCAAGTGGTACAAATTGGGGCTGGAGTCTCTAGGTGAAAGCTGCCAGAGAAAGTAAGTTATTCCTTGAGCAGCTGGTGGTTGAAGACGGCTTGATGTTTGAAGAGAGATTTTAAATAAAATCTACTAAGCTACACATTAGTTGTTCTCTGCTGTTCTGCTACAAGTAAATTGTCTCAGCAGCAGTCATTGAAAGGAAAGAACATAGAAAAAAATGGGACAAAATACTGACGTCTAGGCTAAAGTCAAACATTCAGCAGTAACAGGGTGGTAATCGTTTGCTCCGGTGTTGTGTACAGATGGGTAAGGAGAAAATGTACAAACTGCTATAGATTTGGTATACAAGAAAGATTGCTGATCTTTTTCAGACATCTGTCTGACCTGTGATAAATGTCTTGCTCTGTATGTTTTCTTTTTTCCTTGCTCCAGCTTGAAGCTTGCAGAGTGAGGGAATAAGACTTAAGTCATTGGCCTTTCTTTAGAACAGAATTTGGTTTAATTTGCTGTAGGTGTCAGCAGGTGAGTTTGTTTACCAATAAACAAGATGAGCTTATTTTTATAATTTTTCAACATACTTTTTACTTCTATTTTCAAAACTATCTCAGTGGGCTTTCAAGTTCAACTGTCGAATTCCAGAAATGTGCAATGGTTTAATTTGCTGAGTGAAAGGCATGAGGAGTGACAAGGAAGCAGTAAGTAATTAAATTTCTGTAAGATAACATCTAGCTGACTTAATGGTTAAGCTTTTTCTTCATTCTTTTTTCAATTTTGTGTGAGAGCTAGTCTACAATATTTGGAGCATTAAAATCTGTATTCTGAGCAGCATTCATAATCTCATGTTATTAAAAAGACATTCAAGCAATCAGCATTCAGTCATCCTCTGTCCCTCCCCAAACAAGGGGCACGGAGCATCTCAACCCAGGTTGTCCTGAAAATGCACAGAGCATTTCTCTGATGCTATTAGACACCCACAAATTCATTAGGACAGAAGGCTTTTTTAAAATTGACTTTTTTCTTTCCAGGTTCACCGTGGCCCCATGCATGTAGCACAGGGAACCCATGGTGACACCTTAACTCTGCTGTTAAGCTCCTGCTGGCTGCTGTAGGGTCAGGTTTTGACTCATGCTGTGTGTCCATCCTTGCCTTTGGCATGCTGTGTTGCCATGGGCAAAGCTTTTTACCTCTGTGCTTCAGTTTATGTGGCATTGGGAAGAAGGGTTGATCCTTGCTTGGGATGGGGTAATGGATCAGAGGGTCTCTTAAGGTGCCATTCACCTCTGCCTCCTGTGACCTCTGCAAGCAGCCTGGTTGCACCCTTTGTAAAGCATTTGGGGTTTTCTGTATGAGGAGTGTTGTACAAAAGCCAGCTGCTGTTATTATTTACCCTGTTTATTTGCTGGTCACATTTCTCAGAGCAGGGGAATGGAAAAAAACAAGCAATCAGCAGATTCACTTTGTTTATATTTCATTTCACTCTCAGTGTTTGGGGAATGCTGATTTGTTAAACACTATTCCTTCCTTTGAAGGCCATAATTTTACATAGTGGAAACATTGCCTCATTCTTACACACAGGTGTACGTTTCTCTTTTGAAGCATCAGTTAAGGGTTCTGCCCATTAGAGGTTTGCTTCCTGCTGAGCACATTCTCCTCCACACCAGCTCTCCCTCCTTCTTTGCTGGGAATCAAAGGAGTCAAATCTGGCCTGGTTGGTGGGGTTAATAACTGTGGTATTGAAAGTATATGCTCTGAATATTGCTGAGGCTTTTTAAAAATGGTCAGAAATATGTGGTACAGTCTCTGGTGAAGTGCTCCACGTGACACACAGCATTCCTGCAGCAGAATAACAGCTTGTGGTTTAAATAAATGTTGTTATTTCTGCTTGGCTGTAGGTGTACATGTATGTTTTGGTTCAGTGACTGCCAGATACTGTAAATGAGTATTGATTTCCTTTTCTATTTTAAGCTTTTCTGCAGAAAAGACATCCCACATGCCTTTGGCTTTCTTTGCCTGTACCTAAAATGATTGCAGCCAAGGACTCATCTAACTAAAGACTCTTTTTTTTATTGTTACCACCCATCTTTATTCTAGTAGTCACACCTCAAGTTGGACAGGTCCCCATTCACATTTTGGAGCTTAAAGCTATTACATCTGGCCCTTTTTGAGAGCAAATCAACAATGCAGTGATTAAACTCATGGCTGGTAGGTTCCTTATTTATGTTAGCATGGCAGCCCTCATTGCCAGAGGTGAAGCTGCCTTAGTGTTAGAAATGAAATAACATTTTAGGAACCCAGCCTGCGGTGGCTAAAGCCTTTGGACACCCATATTAGCTCAGTAAAGCCAAGAAATAACACATCTGGATTTGGCAGCCATAGGCTGAAGCCTGTATCCAACTCTTAAGTCATCTGTGGGTAAACCATTGCACCTCACCTGTGATGAAAATTCGCTTTGGTTCAAAACAAGAATAAACATTGCAGCCTTTAGAGCCCCTGTTGCAGTGATCACTGTCTTAGCAGCATTCCATGTCTCATGTTTAACTGCTTAAATTCAACTTTCCTTCCTACCTCAGGTCTACAGCAAACATGGAATAGTAAATTAATTGGAACATGCTGAAAGCCTTGGCAAACGCTTTGCCTGTGACATTCCTAATTTCCCAGAGGAGTAGCTGCTGATATTGATTTTGACAGAGCCTGTAAAGCCTCTTGCTGCAAAGATTCCTCTTGTAGCTGGGCAAGGCTGAAGTGCAGCACTGGGATGTGCCAAGATTTCATTGGAAATTAATGTGTTTAATCTCAAAATATGTTAAAATATACATAAGCACTTTACGATTAAGAAATCAATCCTTGAGTTTCTGTCTCTAAGTTTATGGGATAATTCCGCCCTAGATTTTGGAAAATCATGCGGAAAAAACTTGGCAATTTAGAGGCTCATGCTACCTGTGACATCTGAACTTAATAATGAGTTTGTCAGTTAAGAATAACCAATTAAGATCTCTGCCAACAGAGAGGACTGCTGACAAAATTGGATCAGGAAGGTAAAAGTGAGGACGGGCAATTGACTCAGTGCAGGAAGTAATCAAGAGTTCCACATTAGGGGTGGAATTGCCTGGCCACAAACAGTACTGTCGGGTCTAAGTATTTCAGGGAATTGAAGTCTTTTTTAAACCATTAAAGCCATAGGACTGGGAACTGCACAGTGAGTGTTTTCTTAAAAAGTCATAATAACATAGTATTTTGACTTCACAGAACAGGTAAAGAATCATCTCCTTTCTTGCTCCTTCTTTATTCACAGCCCTTTTCCTGGAAGGTGTCCCTGACCATGACAGGGGGGTCAGAACTAGCTGATCTTTAAGGTCCCTTTCAACCCAAACCATTCTGTGATTCCCAGCTAGTGAAGATTTGCCCACGTAAGCCCCAACTGCCTGATCAAAGTACTTCTGTCATGCAGTTTTGATTGCAAGAAATAGGTCAGAAATGTTCTGACCCTCTTGTGCCAGATGTGTGCTTTTCACCCTCTTCCCTGCACAGGTGCTGGGGTGCTGAGCTGAATTCTCCCTGTAACAACTTTTTCCGTATTGTTTGTCATGAGTTGTCTGCACCATCCACTCCCTGAAACAGCAGCTTGAGACTGCAGGTGATCAGAGCCATGGGTAGAGTCTGAACCATGGCAAAGCCCATTTTTAAGAACTGTTGATTTGGGGAGGGGAGGGGATTGACTATGAAGAACCTCTGGTGCACCTGGGTTCAGACTACGAGTGATATCCTGCATGAAAAATACCTTGCAAAAGAACTGAGGTCAAAAGAAGTCTGCAGAGTTGTCTTAGAGGACTTCAGCAAATGCTGCTTAACGTTCAGATGTGGTGTTCTCTGCAGCACTTGATTATTTGTCTCAAGCCCTTCTTAACAAATATTTGAAAATAACCAAGCAAGCAGTGTGTTCCTAAGGACTTAAACATTACCAAGTACTTGTGTGGATCTAACCAGAGGGATGGCTTTACTAAATAAAATAGTTTCCATCATTTGAAAGCCGCAGAGGCATATCTAAAACTCCTCACCTCAATACATGAATTCTGCTGTCTATTTCCATCTTCTGTGCTATGCCAAAAAGTGAGATTAAATTGTAAAAATGTGGCTGGGATGCCGTGTAAGGAGCATTCTGGCATGGCTTGAGCTCATCCCTTAATGAAGCACACCTTGTCCCTTCCTAGGAAGCTTCCTTGGTCTTTTAGGGTTGAGTCAGATTTGTCAGGCTATGAACTTACAGCAGTGATAATGACTTGTCACTGGAACAGGTTCCAATGTTCTGAATATGCCAAGACTGCAAGGGAGTTCAGTAAAAAGGAACTGGTTTTGCACAGCTACTTTGAAACAGAGACATACTTTTATATAAAAAACCCCTTTTTTTGTTCAGAGAGCTGGTGTAGTCCTGAACTAGTGAGTAGTGCTGAGTTTAAGCGATAGTGACTGTGCAGAAGCAGCTTCTGGCCCTTCAAATGCAGCTTTCTCATGCTTGGAAAGGACAGTTCATCTCATTACATGGGCCTTTCTATTTCCAAGGCTTTGGCTCACTAGGCACTATCTGCATTTTGATTTCAAGAAGAAACTGCTGCATGACTGGCTAAACAGTCAATTTTGTCCCTTTGGAAACCATTAAACATTCAGTGCAAGTGAAGAGGAGGGAGAGTCTGTGAAAACTGTTCTTGCTCTTACTCCCTGTCTGTTGGTTCTCCATTGAGAGCGGTGGCCCTGCAGCCATCAGTCATCTGCAGTGGCTTTGCTTCCAAGTCAAAATGAATTTTGAATAAAACTAACCAGAAGTATTTTATTTTTCCTGATTTCCAAGGGGATCTGTGCCAGGAACTCTTTTGTTTCTTGGCATATTCTCCCTCCACACCCTAACGCTAATCTAAAAAATTTGGGTGTGATTTCAGATTGACTTGAATTTTGCAGCTGATGTCTTCTGTTTAAGCAATGTCTTGCACAGTTTCTTTAGACAGACACTGACTGCTTTGTGCATCTATCCTTGTAGCTCCCCTTGGGAGATATGACCTGCATTTTATCTCCCTTGAAGCCCTTGTACTGAGCAAGGGCTGAAGCAGAGCAAAGCACAGGACTGGGATGTCCAGTTCCAGCATTCCTCCCAGTCAGGTCCTGGGGCAGTTCTGTCTGGGCTCCCCCCACATCATCCCTTCTTCTGTCCTGTGTGTGGCAATGCCTGTCCCTTGCCTCGTTGGAAACAGGAGTCACAGTCCTTCTTTCAAGGCTTCTTGTGCTCTGTAGAAGGGCAGCAGCAAGAGGAAAGCTCAGATCCAACCCCGAGTTGCCCAAGTCTCCGGGGATCTTGTCTGCCTTGCAGGTTCAGAGCAGCAGGTCTGGCAGTCAGTTCTGCCACAGAAAATCCCATCTCTGATATCAAAGCGGAGGAGTGTCTCCCCGAGGCACTCCATGTAACCCTAGAATCCCTCCTCCTCAGTTTTATCCAAGAAAGGGGTGGGAAGATCCGACCCACGAGTTTTAAGCTACGCACCAGGCATTTCACCTCTGATCTCAGCCTCATGTCCCCTAAAATATTACTTCAAAGCTTCCCTGAAACTAAAGACAGCTGATCTTAAATGTTAACTTTGCAGAGATTTACCCACAGCTATGCAGTTGCAAGGACCCAATAATTCTTTCTCTCCCACCCCCACCTGAAGTTTCCTTCCTCTCTTTTCCCTGTATTAGACCACTCATGAGTTATTCTCAGTGAGGGCTTGCTTTTTGAAAAGCTACAATAAATCAGCTTAAACTGTTTCTCCACATTGTTTTTTGCTGGCTCTAGCTAGATCCTGTTGAACCTTTTGCTATGAAATATATTTGTACTACCCAGTTCTGTCTCCGCTCTGCTGATTTATGGTGTCTGCACTTTCTGAGGTGGTTGGAAAACTTAGCCATGTTACTCCTTCTGGACATCATGGTACTTCTGAAATGTCCTCCTAACTCTGTTCTTGTGAGGAGTTGTGATTTCGAGATGTATGATGAGACCAGGCTTGCAGACATGTTGCAAGAGGGTTGCTTGTAGCAGCAGGCACAGATTTTAAGACTGAGCCCTAAATCTCTATGGTGTAAGGCAGCAAGATTGTGCTTAAATTTACAGCAGCCCCTTTGGAGGGGCTTGCATGGGAACTTCCAAGCCTGAGGAAATGAGGAAAGAAAGTAAGAAGCAGAGATTGCTGAAGAGGCTTATTTTTAAATTGCCAATTTAGGATCTGGACAGGGATAAAGCTACTGATTCTACTAGTCTGGATCAAACCACATCAAACACAAATGCACAGAACCCTCAACCCCCACAAGCTCTGTAAAGTCAAGCAGAAATTGTGTATTGTGAGCGTAGTGCAGGTTCCTTTGACATATTCTGTCATACTTAAAGGTTTTCCAAAGTTAAACTCCAGAGATAAACTCCTCCAGATTCAGAGCTCTGTGAGGCATCCATGCTAATGCTGTATGGTCTGTGATTTTGAGAGAAGGTTGATAGAGACTCAGCTCCAGGCTACTGACATTCTGATTTGCTTTTTCCCCTGAATTGGGAAAAATAGCTATAGAGCTGCTAGGAAGAGGTGGTTCCCCAGAGCCTGGGCCTACATGGCAAAGCTGTGGGGCAGTAGGGCAGAGGCTACAAATGCATTTCTTAATAAACCTGAGCAAGAGAGCAAGCAAAGCTCTTGGGTGTAATGCTTCCTTGCAACAGGGATTGGAACTGGGAGAAAAGTCACTCCCTCTTGCACCTTCAGAGGGACATAACTCAGATGTTTCTTAGAGGCAGAAGGATGGCACGGACACACCTGACTCCATAAATATTCCTGTCTGACTGGAGTCACCAGGCTGAACTCATGGCTGTGTAGGTCACAAGCATGCATAACATGAGAGAAACTGCTACAGCTTTTTGTAACCTCTGCCCATGGACCGAGTTTTTTCAGAGTTGTCTTGGGGCACAAATCAGCTCCAGAAAAAAGAATGCAAAAACTGACTCAAAAAGCAAATAGAGAGACAACCCCCTTCCAAACTTCAGGTCTTACACCCAAAGCACGGGGCTGAAGAGCCCTCCAGAGAAAAGGAAAAGATCACAAATAGTGAAAAAAAAAATTATTCTTCATTATGTGTTCTTGTAAATTATTAGCTGGATTTTTTTTCTAATAGTAATCTTTAAACAAATACCAAGGGTAGAAAATTAGATTGACACTTAAACCTCAACAAATCTTATTATATGATAGATAGCTAATCCTCATAGTGAGACTCATTTACCCAGCTAACTCAAGAATGAACACCTTTCTGTGACTTTCCATTATAATATACTTTGGAAGCAAAATACACACGTAACATTTTTAACACACTAAAAGATCTGTGAGCAATTCTCCAGTTGCTTGTCCAAAAATGTCAGCAGTTTTTGGTAAATAAAGGTTAATTGTTCAGCTACAAAGGAACTGATAAATCAGCTCAAACAACACAACGAAATGTAGTACTTAAGCCAGTCATTTTTCTGGCAGCTTAGCTGGCTCAGAGCTTTCCTGTCAGTTAGTTTTTAAAAATTACTTTAGGAATTTAGTGTCTGGAATTCAAAACTGTTCAAGTCAGATGTTCTTTGTTAAAGCTGATCTGGTTCTGGTAACAACATCCATAAGACCAAATGAAAAGCACAGTTGCCTAACATAGAATAACATGTTATTAGCTTAAGTTGTGAGGGCTTGATTCAGGAAATCACTTCTGTGTGTGATTAAATCAGTCCTTATTCCGGACAGCATTTATAAATCCTTTTTTAACTTTCATCCTGCACTTTGAGAGTCCTGTTGACTTTCATGTTTGAAGAAGGTTTCCTGAGGTTAAGGCAAGTGCTTAAATATTATTCTGAAGAGGGATGCTTTTGAATGGGGTGGAAAAGATTGCATTTTTCATATATGCAGTCATAGGAAGCTTGTCTTCCGTTCTTTGGTTCAATCTTAGTGTTTTGGGTTATTTTCTGGCAATAAAAGACCATGCACAGGGTCCCAGAGAAGTGTCTCTGTCCCCAGAGGACACAAGGTGTTAAAGTCACACCATCCTTCTTGCAACCTTCTTTGTCTAGTTCAGTTTCAATGATTTTTGTTGAAAGCAAAGCAAGAACATGGGTCTTACGCCCAGCAGGACACAAGTCCTGAGTGGTGTTTCAGGCCTGTAAAGTGTCATAGCACAGCAGCTTTCTGGGTGTGTTTTCAGTGTGTTTCTCTTCTAACAGCCTTGGTTTAAGAGGGCTCTTGCTCATGTGTGTAAGTCCAGGGCCGCAATTTATTTTCCATACAATTGATCTCCTCCAGTTGACTGTGGAACTGCATCTCTGAACAATTGTCTTGGCCCAGCAAAAAAGAAAGCGAGAACTTTCATACCTGGTACTGCCTTTCCACCTAGAACTGCAGCCTGAAGCACCACCCTGCCCTGCAAAGCTGCTCCCCACACAAGAAGTGAAATATTAGTGGATGTGAAGCTGCATTGAGAAATAGGGATGGGTTGCACACAGCTAAAGCTTGGGTCAGCTGGTGACCTCTCCAAGAAGCAGAACAGAAAGACAACACGTTCGTGTGGATTTGTGCACGCTGACTCTGTGATGCAGCCTGGCCTCCACAAGTCCCACCTTCCCTAATGCAGGACAGGGTGTTTGCAGGTGCTTTGTATTAACTGAGGGTGTGGCACTGCTGTGTTTTACAAAGCTTAACAGGCTGCAGCTGCAATTTAGGAGGGACTGATACCAGTCAGGGGTCACCAGCACAGTGGAGATGTGGGAGCAGGGACAAGTCACTGATGTATATCACCTCCTCACGGGACAGAGCCAAACGCAGCCAGTAGTTGATTTGAACAGTAGAGACAAATATTGTCCTGCCTTCTTGTTGTAATAAGCAACCGCATCTGTTTGCCAAGCTGTGCAGTACCAGGAAGCAGAAACCTGCAGCGGGGAGGGGGCAGGAGGAGGAGGTGATAAAGGCTACGGGGAGGGCAGGGATCAGCGAAAACCATCTGTTGCTTTTGCAAACAGCAGTCAATAAAGCGGTTTCCTTTAATAGCCCGTAATTGTTGTTGCAGAGTTAGGTGAGAACAAGAGCGTGGGCTCTTACAGCCAGCTCGCACCTTGGCTTTGTGTGCAGACACACCTGCCGGGCGCGGGGGAGTCCTGCTGCTGGGCGAGGAGCTCTCTCCTGAGCAGGTGCCAAAGCCGTGCTATTTCGAGATGTTCAGCAGTCACAGTTCCACCAGCCCAAACCAGCTGAAGCATCCAAAGAGACATGAGCTTTCCCTGCCTGTGGTCAGAGACACTGGAATCAGCAGGGATTCAGGCACGGGTCAGGCCGTGCACGGTGTTTTCTACCCGATAGGTGCGAACTTCCAAGGATTTCAGCAGCGCAACTGCAAAAGCTGGAGGTGAAGAAATTTCTCCCCGGTACCAGTTTGATACATGGCCAAGACACAAACCTTTTTTAAACAAAATTCTCATTGAGACTGCACAGAAAGGCACCGGCAGTCCTGCAAAATCTCAAACACCGCAGGATCCGTATTAATTTTAAATGGCTCTGTTGAAAGCAATCTCTGATATTCTGTTATTATTCAGCTTTCGTGGTAAGGAAGGAGAAGACTGTGATTTAAGAGCAAGGATATCTGCAAAAATGTTTACATACAGGAAAGAACTGCTGTCAGTCAATCTGATCATTTGTTGTATTTTCCTGGCAGCTTGCTAGTGAAAATATGTTGAACCATGTATTTTTACAGTGCCTTCAGGTATTGTTTGCCAAATCTAAACTTGTTTTGTAATGGGAAATTGGGGATTAAGTGAAAGAGGCAAATCCTTAGTCCTCGTTCAGATGACACTCGTACTGATTTCAATTTTTCAAGGTGTTGTGTTCAATATATGGCCCTTGTGCTTAAACCTGAAAGCTGGAGCTGGAGAGCTGTGTAGATGTGACCTAGTTTTTAGTCAGTAAAGCCACTCTCACTTTTTATTGAACAACAAGACAGGCTGGTTTTGTTTCAGTGTAACAAATTGGAAATTTTATGCTTTGTTTATGATTATTGATACAACAAAACTTTCAAAAGTATCTAAGTCTTTTCAACAGCTACTGTCATTAGAGCTCTTAAGGCACAAACAGGCTCAGGGGTTTATTCAGTATTTTGCAGACAAATAATAACCCAGATCTGTTCCCTGGGGTGTGCAAAGGCTTGGTTCTCTGACACCTGGCAATTGTGTTTCAGGTGGAAGGAAAGGTCACAGGAACACCTTGCCTCTCTGGAGGTTTGGGTTTTTAATCTTTTCTCACTTGGTTTCACATAAAGTGAGGGCTCTTAGCATCTAGAAGGATGCTGATGGGCAAAGTCATGGTATTGCATCAGTGTGAATAAAAGCAAAACAAGGGCTTTGCTGGCACAGGGATGAAGAACCAAGAATTTCCTGGAAGAGATCTCTTTACCAGCTTCCCATTAGGTTTCATTCGCTTAGTGCCATTTAGTGCATAAATTCAAATAATGTTTCTCTGAGAAGGGCTATATTCAGTCAGCCAAGTTGCACCTTAATGTCTGTGCCCAGCCAGCAGAAACCAATATAGGTCCTCTAAAGAGCTTAAGTAAGGCACTGAGCAAGGAAGCTGTCAAGCTTGAAGGTAGTAGGAGGTATAGCACAGAGAGACTTAATCTGGCTGAGTCTGTTGGATATCAGGGTGATGGGCCCACAGGAAGAAAGTTAATATTCTCCACTGAATAAGCAATGTCTCAATTTCTTCAGTATTTGGAGGTATAATAATAGGTCCTGCACTCCTAAAATCAGTCTGTCTGCCAGGTGCATTGATAACTTGAAAAATCAATTGATCAGGGACGATGACAAAGGCAGGAATGACTGCTCCACACTGATTGTTTTGCAACCTTCAGTGGCATTAAAGAGGATTTGTAAGGCACAGCAAGTTAAATATGGTACATGACCTAACCTCACCCTTGCTAATAGGTGTTAGACAGATACCAGGGCACCTTTGCCTTGTTGCTTTTGTGTTTGCAGAGGACTGTGTACAATCCTTCTGGTTTGGATGGATGCTCTTCCAAATTGTCTAGCTGAGCAAATACTTTGAAGCAGGTGCTAATCAAAGAGCTAGAACAGGAGTTTCTACATCATCCAACACGTTTTTTAAGTTTAAATACATTAAGATCTAAGCAGTTTATTGCTGTGAATACACTGCCTAAAAAGGTATTCAAAACCTCAATCAAAATAAAGTTGAGGAATTCCCTAGCTGTTAACTGCTGTCATTGTTTTATGTTGTCAATTCTTGTAATATTTCACTATTTGTGTACTGAAAATGTCAAACTTGTAGCCTTCAAATGGTTTTGTGGTTGCTGATGTTGCAATGACAAATGGTCCCTTTAAACAAACAAGTTATGTTTATGTTGCTAAAGCTGGATTTTAAATAGTCACCTGTCAAATCCAGCAGAACTTCTGTAATCTCATTGCTACTTCTGCTATAGTTCTAGCCTAAGTCTATACAAATTTTACCTAGCAGAAACACTGAGGAGGTTCAAGTTCAGTCACTCTAATTTGATGACATTCCAGAAAAAGTAAAATATTATTCATAAAACTGGAATATTCAAAGATAAGCATTTGCAAAAATAAGTGCCTATTAGATTAGGTTTTTTATTCTCTGTCTGTCCAGTGGCTATGCAAGAGTCACTTTAATCATAGAAGTGAAGCAACTGTTTCGGGCAGAAACTGGAATGGTAAAATTACCCTAATTGGGTCAAAAGATAAAATTCCAAACTCCAGCCAAAGTTCTGGACTCTGCTGGATACCTATTCTTTGGCTGAAATTCCACCTTTGAGTGCTCTGGAGCATCAGACAACGTTTCAAGTTATAAAGTTAAGGACAGTGTTGGTATTTGAATGACAGAGAGACACCAGTCCCAAAAGAAACAGATGGCATCACTTACACTGGAGAAGCAGTGTAGAGCCTCAAGCCCTCATGGAGTTATCCAGCTCGGGGACTGATGCTGATGCCCATCTGCATCTTTAACTTGCAGCAGACCATGGTGGCTCTGTCCCATGAGCAGTTGACTTCCCTGTACTCCGTCCTACAACAGCCTGGTGAAGGCCAGGTGGATGGTGGGTCAGGGTGACCATGGTTCTCCCTGTGTTCCAACTCCCCTCAGCCATTCTGCACGTGCCTGGTGTTTGCTGATGTCTGAAATGCTGAACTGAATGCGCTGGTTTCCCTTGCAGCTCTGAAGCCTTTGCAGGTTGATTGCCACGTTAATGATTTATACATTGATGCTCCATTTAGGGCCCTCGTGTTTATCGCCCATGGCGCTGGGGAGCACTGCGGCCGCTATGATGACTTGGCCCAGAAGCTGACAGGACTTAACTTGTTTGTGTTTGCCCATGACCATGGTGAGTAGCCTAAAACTGTACTTGATTTACAGCAGCTCAGGCCTTTGCTGAAGTAAATGCCATTACAGCTACTCAGCAGTGAGAGAAGAGCCAATAAAATATTTACAACTAGACATAAATGAGAAAGGGATCATCTGTTGCTTTGTCAGGATCTGCGCATTGAATCTGTAAAAGCTATCCCTGTTTGCCTTGAGTTTTCCTCAGCCTTGCCCTTGACATTAATGCTGGTGCTATTTTAACCTCACTCTAAGGGATTATTTCTCTTTCACCTGTCTCTTGGGGGTGGAGTGGTATTGTCCACTGTGAAAGTGGGACTAGGAGCCATTTCTGCTGGATTCATGGTTGATGTCCTTAATGATCCCAGAGGGGAGGCTGAAATGTCAGCATAGCTTTCATATACTGATACGAGACAGCTGCACCCTTGGAACATGGGGAGGCATGAAAGCATCACACACAACTTTGAGCACATCTCCACAGTCAGCAGAGAGACTGGAGCTGGCTGTGCACACCTCAGCTCTGAGGAGAAACCAGCCTGAGTAGGTGCAAGGCTGTGACAACACAGCAACACCCTTTGGCCCTCAGCCAGCAGGGTGGGGCAGTACTGGGCCAGGTGCACTTAACTGTCCATGCCTCTTCTGGCTTGAAGATCTCTGCTCTGTGCCCCATGCTGTGATGGAGATGTGCTGGGTGTCACCAGATCTCCTGCAGTGCATGGATCAGGACATCCCAATAACTTTTTGAACCACCTGTCCTGGTTCTCTGGTAGCCTCCTGTCACACATCACTCTTGCTGCTTGGTAACTTCCTTGTGCTTGGAGATCTTTGCTTTGATTTTATCATTGCAAACTACTGCTCCCTGTGAGAGCCACTTTAAATATCAGCAAAATGAATCAATGGGATTGATGATGGCAGCAGGCAAAATGCAAGGCCAGATTCTGAGCTGACAGGTTGAGATGGGATGAATCTCAGTGTAAATCTGATGTCCTTTGGGCAGATTATCCACTGACATTGGAAAGTATATGGCAATTTACTTGGCTGAAGCCAAGACTCAAACCTGCCCCTAGCTCTCCTCAAAGACAGGACTGTTTAATTTGAGCTTGAAGATCCTGAATGTATGTGAGTCATTGCACTATTTATCTGCGAGAGGAAAGGCAAAACTTTACTCAGTCTGGGTACCAAGGCTTTCCCTCACACTTGCTCTTGTGACTCACTTTCAGTTACAGCACTGCACTTGATGTGCAGAAATGACCCCTATATGTTCTCTGAAAAGGAGACTATCTAGTCCTCAAGACAGCTTGCAAGGAAAATAAATAAAACACATGTGACTTTTTTTTTTTAACAATTGATCACGTGCCATGTTTGAGGCTGGCTTTGCAGAGACAGTTGACCTGTGCAGAAGTATCATTACTCATCACCTAAGTCTCTTTCTCCTTGTGTAGGCAGAGTGTTTCTAAGTGTTGATTCATTCATTTTGATACACTTCCTTCTGAGTTGGAGGTAGACTAGCAGGAGTCTGCAGTAATCCCAGTAGGAAGTGTCTCCATCCCCCTCTGTTTATCTGTATGGCATAAAGTTCATGGGAAGAGGGATGGAGCAGGCCACATGCTGCTCGCCCTGCAGCTGATGTTAGCAGGCCACAGCCAGTCCTTACAAAAAGTTATTGAACTCCAGGACACACAGGCAACTTGTTCAGAGTCTCCATGAGCCTATGAGGGATTGCAGTTACTCTCTGTTCATGCTTAACACTGTGCCTTAGCTCCTCATTCCCTTAAATCGTGATAAAGGTTTTAAGAAGTAGAGATGAAATAACAATATTTGAAGCAACAAACCTAGAAGAAATGATAAAATGTATTTATCGCATGGATTTGACACAGAGAATGCCTCTTCTGTTGATGGAGAAGGGTCTTTGAGGTGCATGTTCCTGTCAGGCATGTTTTGTGCTGTGTGACTACTTGCTCTCTTCTTCCTTGAGTATCTTTTTCACTAGAGAAACATAAATATTTCTTGGTGGTTTGGGGTATTTTTTATACACTAGTGTAGCTGGATTAAACAGTGCAATTAGTAAAAATCTGGTTTCTCAGGTCAGTTAACAGCTTTGTTCTCCCTGTCAGACCTACAGTTTTGTTTGTAAATTCCGTTTTCCTGATCAGCAAAGAGGAGAACGTGAAAAGGGACCTGAAAGCAGAACAATGGAAACACAGTTGTGTTACACAAAGAGCTGATGTAACTGAGCCTCGATTCACTGTAATTTAAAAAGACAGTTACCATCTTTTAGGCTCTGTATAACAGTCTTTGCACTTAAAGAGGCAAGCACCAAGGATAAACTTTGATGAAATACAAGTTACAGCCTGAGCTAAATGCCAGTGAGAGCTGAAGGACATAAACACCTCCATTGCTACAACTGCACTGGTGAGACTGGGAGGTTTATAGCTTTCCTCCACCATTTTATCTATTCCAAATCACTTCAGCAGTGTGTTCCCCTTTGTGTCCCTTCCTTTGGAAATCTTTGGGTAATATTAATTATTCAATTGTATAAGCACAATAATAGCTGTCTGTTCCCCACCTCATACAGTGGCTCTTAGTGGTATGAGCTCAGTGTAGACTTCCTGACCTGGATATTTGTTCTGGTTCTGGTATTCTCATGGATAAAATTCCCAGTACAGGCGCATTATCCATGAGATCATTAATGCAGTTCCACAGCGTGGCAAGCGTGATTTCCCAAATGACTCGGGAAGTTACCAGGGTTGTAGTATGCGTGACTTGACTGATTTATGTTGTGTCTATCCTTCAGTCAAAAGAAGGAAAAATAATTTCCATTTTTATTGCTGACTCTGTAGGAGCTCACACACGGGCTCTAAATCTTGCCAAAGGCTGCTCTGCATCAGTGTTTCCTCTTGTGCAAGGCTTCACCAGAAAGGTGCTTCACAGAGTAACAAACACTGTGCACCCCAATATGTGTTTTACTATTGCCCCATGTAAGGGATCTCCGGCTCATTTCTCTCAGTATGTCAAGATTTGAACATTTGCTCTTTGAGGTATTTCACTGTAACCACAAGACTGCTGGACCTCATAGATATGTATTAGAAATTTTCCGTGGTGATGGTGGAAATTGAATTCCAGAAGACCTCTTAACCTTACCTTACATCTAATATTATTAAATGGCTTTGGTTTATATCAACCCCGCAAAAGAGGAAAATGGAATTTCTGTGTAATACAGCATTTTTTTCCTGTGGTCTCTTATAAGGTGTTTTTAACAGGCAGGTAACTGTTTCCCATGATTTCTGGGTTTGTTTGGCACGGAGCTTCATGAAAGCAGAATTAAGGCTGCTGGGATGACCTTGCTATTTTTGCAAGTTTAGGTATTTTCAAACAACATCTCACCTTTTCAGGTTCATTTCTATATTACTATTATTTTATTATGGCAAGATTCTGATGCCAGAAGAGACAATATTAGGTTATTGGCAATCAATTTAGGAAAGCTCTCTTAGAAAGAATACCTGGGGGGGATTCATCAAAGTGGAGTGATGTTGCAATTCTTCAGTCAGCTGCAGATTGCAGCTCCTTTAGTTTTAACACAGTAATTTTAGGGATCTGTAAAGCTGAGAGCCAAGGAAAACAAGAATAAAGGCTAGAGAATGTGGCTTTGTTTTCTCATTCCAAGCTTTTTGAGTTGGTGAAGCACATGATGTTCCAGCCATCCTCATCTCTCTTCCTATAACATCTCATTTGCTGAGATCTAATGCACTATGGTTGCATTACGTGGCCAGAGCCCAGAAAAACCACAATTTCACCTTCAAAAGTACATGTCAACTAATAGCAGTCAGAAACACATTTCCAAGATACAGGGACCACAAAAATGTGTTTACGTTTCTCTTATGCTTTTCAATCATAGTTGAAATTAGCCCTCTTTTTCACTTGGACTTGCTCATGTTGCTTATGGGTATTGTCTCTTGTCTTACATGAAGATGAGGAGGGTGAAATACTCAGCCCTAACCTGGTGGCTGTTCCTAGCCACCAGATTCACTTCCAGCCTCCTGCTTTCTCCAGGAGGAAAAAACCCTCTACCTGTTCTGGTACACGGAGACCTTTGACCCTTTCACCCTTTTTGAAGCTGTTGAATTTCCCACTCTCGAGTTATGTTTAATGTCAGATCAAAGAAGAGGGAAAGGTTGCAGCTCTAACAGCTTATTCACATTCCTTAGATGTTTCTAACTGAAGTTCAGCTTGCTTTGGCAGCCCCACTGCTGCTTTGTGTGTGGTGAGCATTTCTGATGGGTTAGCAGGTCCCTCTCAGACACCCACTGCTGCTTCTTCTCTCCGTTAATTTTCTCACTACTTTCTCTGTTTAACAAAGGATTTATTTCTAAAATGTAGAAAATAGCTGGAGCAGAGATTTTTAAATGCATCAAATATTAGCTGCTTTTGTTTTGGTTTTTTTTTCCCAAGTGATTGCTATGTTGTTCTTGCAACTGTTAAAAGACCATTTTGTTGATGAGAACAGAAGGCTTTTATTTATTCATAGCACTGGGAAGGATTGATCTACACAGAAAGATTAAAAAGAACTAAACATGGTCAAATTGGGAGGGGAAAATGACCAAGAAGGATGACAGAATTAATAAGAAGAAGAGTTAGGGTAGCACTGCAAGTGTGAAGCAACAACTCATGTATATCAGCATGCAGGAATGTTCTGGACAGCAGCATTCCCTGACATTGTGGTTGGGCAGGCTTCAGGGCAGTCTCCAGGGATGGAGTCAGGAAAGCCTTGGCAAACAGTATTTGGAGCTGGTTTGCTCATGGAGCAGCACCACTGCTCCTTGGTGCTGGGTGTGGGCCATTAACCCACAGCAATCTGTTCTCTCAGCTTCTCCGGATGAGCCCATTGCGCTGGAGCAGGGAAGGTTTGAAGTGCTTTTCTGCAGAGCCATGGGAAAGAGTGGCACTCACTGCTGCCTTTCCTTTGACTGGAGGCTTACAATGGGTTGTGGGCATTTTCACTTACTTTTTTCCAGCTGAGGGCTGTAGGTTCCTCTTAGCAGGGGATCCCAGGGGAGATGGCTCTTTGCCCTGGCTGGTAGAGCACTGCCAGTGCTGTTTTATCCCTGTTTTGACTCCCTTCTCAGTACAATCCCCAACCTTTCCTTGCCTTTCCTTCTCCAGATGTTGAACCAAGGTAGCAGTCAGGCTTATCTGCCTTCCAGGCAGTGGTGAGGAATGCTACCCCTGTGTGGGGCACACAGGAGCTGAAACCACAGCACATAATTGCAGGGTGAGAGTTCAGATACTGCAGTACCCATGAAATTCCTTAAGCAGTGATACAACTGTGAGAACCTGGAGCAAAGTCATCCTATAAAACAAATAGCTAGTGGGTAAACTTAGTTCTGCCTTCCTTTTCTGACTCTGTTTCCATTGTGGGGATTCTTACGGAAAGAGATGAGCTGGGAGACCACCCTGCAGCCACCAATGAGCTCCAGGCAATGTGAAACCAGTTCTTTCTGACCTCCAGCTCTTCTGGAGTCACTGATCTTGTAGAACCAGATCTCAGAGTAGCAGTGCCAGCTTGCTGAGGAAACCAGGTCGTTCAGTTTTAGCCGCTTCGAAATTATAGGCAAAATTATTGCTACAGCTAAGATGCAACTTTTCCCATGCATTGGACAAGCTCTTGAATAGAATCTTTCAGCTGGACAGTCTATTTCCCCTTGCTTTCTTCCAGGTTGCTGCATGGGCCTGGGTTCTTTTGGTGGTTGTGAGATGGTACCTCCCAGAGGGACCACAGCTCATGCAGGAAAAAGTCCTCTGGATACACCTCCAATAACATAATGACACTGAAATGTGCCTGTAATTGCATCCTAATACAGTGTACCCCAAGGAGAGTATCCTGTGGCACAATAGGCAGTTGTAGGCGCTTTGAGATGGGCTTTATTAAACTGAGGTTTCCACATCAGTATTGTTATTTTTGAGGAGGTCATTACAGACTTCTGCAGCCTGGTCTTGCCCTGGTGAACTGATCTCTGCAGTGACTCTGCCACTTCAGCCCTCACCCTTCATTCACACTGGGATCACATGGTCCCAAATCTCTGCGTGCACCACATGGCATCTTTCAGGGCAGTCAGAGTTGTTTCCATTTGAGAGGAGAAACTACACAACAGAAAGAAAACTCTGGGTGAGTTGTGAAAGCAAATACCTGCAGTGTCTCTTGCTCTAGAGGAGGCCACAAGCCAGGACTTGGAAAGGCAAGGGCAGCCTTTGTTTTGTTTGTCGTGTGAAGGCAGATGAAACAAGGCTGTCAGGCCAGGAAGCAGCTAGACCACAGCAAACTAAAAATAAAGAGACAGTAAGGCTGCACACAGCTGATGTGTCTGATGGAGCACACATACGCTGCAGTGGAGTATTTTGCTTAAAATGTTTGGGTTAGGAAAGGTGGAGGGGATATTCAGACGTGTTTCCTCTCTACTCTGCTCAGGGGGATGAGAGTTTACTTATTTCGTGGACTTCCCTGCTTATGTAAAAGTGGGGAAAACATAGTCTTGCACCTATCTTTTAGGCAAGGGAGTTTGGAAATTGTGAGGACTGGATACACCTTTAGCACAGATGCACAGAAGAAAGGACACCTGAAATCAGACACATAGGGTCATCTACTGTGAGCTATGAAAACTTGCCAGCCACACCCAGGCTGCTCAAAGCAATCTATTTGTTCATCTGACCCCGACCAATTATTATTTTTTAAGTCAGATTTAACTGTGGTACAGTGAGTGAGGTAAGACAGACAGGTAACCTCCGTGCTTTAACCCAGAGCTGGATGCAGGCATTGTTGGGATAGGGGGAAAGACAAGGCAGATGCTCCTTTGTCACTGCCCCTGCATGTGAACATCGCTGGATGATAACGTTGGGCTGCTGGAAAGATTGCAAAAGAATGGTTGTGGTTTCCTCAGCTCCCCCAGTTACTCTGCTCCTCCCAAGTGCTCAACCATTTCCTCACTGCTTTGGATCCACCCTGGAACAATAGGTTATTGAATAAACAACATGTCATCCAGTTGAACAGGATCTTTGGCTCGGGCCCTGGCTGAACTGAGCTCACTTGTCATCCAGCAGAGCTGTGGTGTGAGCTCTGAGGGAAGCAGAGCTGGGACACACTTTACTCTGGTCATGCCCCATCCACCTTCTGGCATGAGCCATTCTCTTTGCTCACTCCATCAGGTGATGAGAAGAAGGTGCTGGAGAGCCAGCTCCCCCAGCTTTGTTGCAAGCCCGCTTTATGAGGGAATCCCTTTTGGGGCACACTGGGATCTGAGGGCCTGGCTTTTTACTCCGAAAGAAATGGGCCAGGCAACCCACCCCAGTTCTCCTAATTATTCATTTCTTACTAATGAGCAGGGGGAGAAATGTCAGTGGGTCATTCCGTGAGATAGTACATCTCCTCAGCAGCTGCTTCTTGAACAAAGCCTCGCTGTTGGCCTTCACACAAGAAGGCGTGAGGCTGGAACAACAGTCCCAGTGAGCGCGGCCGCAGCGGCAGAAGGAACAGAGTGCTCCCTTCTGAGCACAATGGCTGAGCGTGGGGCTGTCAGCTCTGGCCACTGTCCAGAGCGTGCTCCTCAACCTGTCACTGCTAACTGTTAGCTGCTGACAGACAGACAGCATGACAGAGGAAAGACAGGTCATTCACTCGGGAAACTTAAAAGGCTTTTTCTTCCCATGAGGGTTGAGTCCTTCTGGTTTCCATTCCATGGTTCTGCCTCTCAGATGAGAGATACCCTCCATGATAAAGAGGAGTGGGCCATTGAATTTTTGTGTGTTGCTGATAATGTTGGGCCTAAGTGAAAGACATTTTGAATGAGTGGTCCCAATAATCAGGAATAAAACATCCTCTATTCAGACAAAGGGTTCACTTCGGTGAATTAGAGGAACTAAAGGGGAAATAGCCCTGACTGAACTCAGCTCATTTCATCTTACAATCTGTTGTTTTGCTTTTGTTATTTCAAGATTCTGTGCAGTTGTCATTTGTACTCAGTCTTTACCTGTATAAATTAATCCCCAAATCAAGGGTGAAATTCTGCCTTCACAGCTGCTCATATAAATCCAGGATAACCCTGTCACCATGTCAGAAAGTCAGGTTCAAGCTGCAACTTGTAATTGCATTCCTTATTAGTGCCTGAGGGTTGGCAACCTCATGTAATGTTTTCAACAGCTTACTTGCTCTCCCATAACCAGCTCTGCAGGCTGTAGGCGTACGTCTGCATGCAAGATGCTTGAGGGTGGAAGGACAAGGACCAGATGGTTATTAGAGCTAAGACTCAGAGAACAGATCCTTTCATGTTGCCAGCTATGTCTGTTATGTGGGGCTACTGGACAGACATCAAACTTGCTTCCAACTTTGTTCCTTTACTGACTTCTGTGGCAGGACATAAGTTCATGTCACCAGGCACTTTGACCTCAAAAAGCATCAGAGGAATCTGTATTCTTTAAGGGAAAGAATAACAAATCAATGTCGCATATAATATCAATGGACCTTTTTCATTAATGGTGTGGATGATGGGATGGAGAGCACTTGCAGCCAGTTTGCAGGGTGGAAATGGAGCATATGCTGGAAGGCTGCTGTTCACAGGGACCTTGACATGCTGAAGAAAGGGACTTGCAGGGACCTCGTGAAGTTTCAACAAAGGCACTTGGGGAGTTCTGCATCTGTGGTGGAGTAACCCCGTTCAGCATTAAAGGCTGGGCACTGAATGAATGGAAAGCAGCTTTGCAGAAAAGGACCTGGGGATCCTTGCAGACAAGCTCAACATGGGTCAGCAGTGTGACCTTGTGGTGGAGAAGGCCACCCCATACTGAGCTGTATTGAAAAATTATAGCCAGCAACCAAAGAGAAATGATTATTCTCTTCCATCCAGCATTTTTGAGACCACATCTGAAACACTGGGTCCAATTTGTCAGTAAAAGGAAAACATTGACATACTGGACCAAGGCCAGAGGAGGGCTGTCTCAAAACAATTAGGGTATTGGAGAACAAGGTGTGCAAGGAGAGGCTGATAAAACTGGGCTTATTTAGCCTTAGAAGAGAACAAAATTTTAAGAAGCTTTATTAAGGCTTAGAAGAGGGGATTTTGTTGCTGTCTACAAGTCTCCAGTGGGAGCTTGTGGTGACAGCAGAGCCAGACTCTTGGAGGTGCCCAGTGATGGAATGAGAGGGAAGTGACACAAGTCACAGCACAAGAAATCCCAATTATGTACAAGGAAAAGTGTTTTCACCATGAGGGCAGTCAAATGTTGGAGCAGGACCCAGGGAGGTGGGGACATCTCTAACCTTGGAGATACTTAAAACCCAGCTTAACAAGGCCCTGAAAAACCTGATTGAATGGGAAACACTGAGTAGGGGCTTGAACTAGATAATCACCGTATATCCCAGCATCAATTATTCTTTATGAACTAAAGAGCATCTTAGCTGCTAGTATTGGGGATGTTGCTTCCAAAAATAAAACACAGAGGGTTTTGAAATGGGTGAAAAAATGCACTTCTTAAAAGCAGACTTTAATGGTACCTACAGTTAGAAACAGCTTCATCTTCAAGGAGATGCTTTTTGACATTTTTGCACTATGAGAAAAAGAAAGCATGTTTATTTCCACCTTTACAGGGACAATTTTTCCATAGCAACAGCATTTCATTAGTGTGCCTAGCTTTCCTGTTGTTTGTCAGGTATGTCTAATTTGGATGAAGTTGTTTCAGAAGCTAATTACTGATGATTCCTCACCTACAAATGCATCTTCATACAGGTGTGGACTTTGTCATCCTGTTGAGTTACAAATGACTAGTCCAAGTTACTGAACACCATTCAGAAAGGAAAGGAAAAAAATATACTTTGTGTATATAAGTCCAGCTGGATTAAAACATTATTTGGGTTCCTTCAATACCTTTTTAGATAGATGACAGGAGTCAAAGGAGCTCAGATTAGTGCCTATTTCAGCACTAACCTGGAGAAGAGCCTTTTTAAAGAGTGTGGTGTGCAAAGAGAGCTCTTATTTGCACGAGCAAAGGCAAAGGACAGGCAGATTTACAAAGAGAAGTAAAACATATAACCAGTCAATAAATGGCCTAAACCTTCCTTTTCATCTTCATTTTTAATGCTCTTTGTGCCCTGCCTGCATTGGAAACTGAGAATAAAATCGTTCTTGTTGAACTGAACAGTCACAGTATCACGGGAAATGATTCACTAAAGCAGCAAAACTTTCCAAAACTCCCAATAAGAGAATGATTTTTCCTTATAACATAAGTAGTGGTCTGAAGTCATGGGAAGGCTCACTTAAACTTCATGTATTTGTGTGTTTTGATCAAAACTTTGGCACTCAGCCTATTTTTCACCAAAACTTGCTATTTACAGACCCCCTGGGCCTACTCCAGGCAAACATACCACACTGTGTGTGTTGGCACAGTGTGAAATGCCAGGAGCTGGTGCAGGGTCTAAGCCAGCTCCAGGCTCCTTCTGAGGCATCAGCCTCCCACAGCTTCCTATTCCTTCATGGCCCAAGCTCTCCAGTCAGGTTAAGGGCTGAGACCAGAGTTACAATTGACAAAATAAAGATGCAGAAACAGCCCATATACTGCTTTTTATAATTTGTAGTTCTAGTGCTGGTTGTTTGTTTATTTGCTCATTCATAAAGTGTGGCATGTTGTTCCAGAGCTGGAATGCCTGATTCCAGCTGATGGATTTCCTCCCTGTTGATTTTCCTGGGAGTAGCTCTATTTGTTACAGACCATGCCCAGACCTTTTAAGGGACTCTCAGAAGTCCTAAAACTAATAGACATCTTTTGCATAACAAAAGATGTAGAGACTTTTTTAAAAAACCAGAATGTTCTCTATCAGTGCCTGCAAACAAGTGCGTATTGCAGCAACAAACCCCAGAAGGAAAATAATCAGTGAACGATAGGAAAATGAATCCTTTGTTGATTCACATATTCAGGTTCTTTCCCTCTTCAATAAGTCAAAGTGTTGCAGAGAAACAGTATTGGTTACAGTGTCTGGTGGGTTTAAGTTAGTTGTGCTTCTCCTATTGCACTTTCATTTTGAATGTAAAAGAGGGCATTTATTTGATTAATAAAACATACTCCTGTTAGCAGCATGGGCAGGAAGACACTTCCCTGCGTTATCCAGGCATTTGTTCCTGCAAACAGCATCCTTCTGTCTTGTTCACAAGTGGTCAAAGATCAGTTTTTAACCAAGTTTGGTCACCAGCAAACAGTGTTCCAGTTGAGCAGGCTGTTCCAGGCTCCTGCTCCTCTGGCTCTTAGAAGGTCCTCACTTTTTGCCCCAGTGTATTCCTGCCCACATTAGGGCTGTATGCCAACGTTGTTCTCTTCTCCATCTATTAGTTACCCACAACATGTTAGTTCAGAGCATTNGTCAGGTTAAGGGCTGAGACCAGAGTTACACTTGACAAAATAAAGATGCAGAAGCAGCCCATATACTGCTTTTTATAATTTGTAGTTCTAGTGCTGGTTGTTTGTTTATTTGCTCATTCATAAAGTGTGGCATGTTGTTCCAGAGCTGGAATGCCTGATTCCAGCTGATGGATTTCCTCCCTGTTGATTTTCCTGGGAGTAGCTCTATTTGTTACAGACCATGCCCAGACCTTTTAAGGGACTCTCAGAAGTCCTAAAACTAATAGACATCTTTTGCATAACAAAAGATGTAGAGACTTTTTTTGCTGCAAACAAGTGCGTATTGCAGCAACAAACACCAGAAGGAAAAAAATCAGTGAACGATAGGAAAATGAATCCTTTGTTGATTCACATATTCAGGTTCTTTCCCTCTTCAATAAGTCAAAGTGTTGCAGAGAAACAGTTTTGGTTACAGTGTCTGGTGGGTTTAAGTTAGTTGTGCTTCTCCTATTGCACTTTCATTTTGAATGTAAAAGAGGGCATTTATTTGATTAATAAAACATACTCCTGTTAGCAGCATGGGCAGGAAGACACTTCCCTGCGTTATCCAGGCATTTGTTCCTGCAAACAGCATCCTTCTGTCTTGTTCACAAGTGGTCAAAGATCAGTTTTTAACCAAGTTTGGTCACCAGCAAACAGTGTTCCAGTTGAGCAGGCTGTTCCAGGCTCCTGCTCCTCTGGCTCTTAGAAGGTCCTCACTTTTTGCCCCAGTGTATTCCTGCCCACATTAGGGCTGTATGCCAACGTTGTTCTCTTTTCCATCTATTAGTTACCCACAACATGTTAGTTCAGAGCATTTCTCTTTTGGTTGTCTGTGGAGCCTGGCAGAGCGTTGACATTAACTGATGTCATTAACTGATGTCTTTCACTTCTGTACCACACATCCCATGGACCTTTCCTCATTCTCCTTCCCCCTTTGAGACATCAGCTGATCCGTACTGAGGGATCAGATGCCATCAGCTTTGCCTCTCTCTCCTTCAGGGACTGTGCCAGTCTGTGTGTGCCCAGCTCAGCACTGCAGCCTCTCTTTCTTTTCAGAATGCCTTTAACTTAAAGCCATGTTTATAATGTGATTCTTATGTGGTTTGGGGATTTATTTCTTAATTGCTTGAGCCTTAATTGCTTCTGTGCCGCTACACACAGAATACATGCTTGCATCCTCTGAAGGCAGTAGCTAAATGTCACTAACTTCAGCAGGACCAGGATTTGACTCACAGGTTTTAAGGTTGTTTTTCCTATTTTAGTAAAAAAAATAGCATATCTTGGACTATTATTTTAGAGAAGAAAATACCATTTTAGCATTTAAAGGGGTGTACAGAGATCTATAAAGTCATGGTTGGTGGTTTGGGAAAATTATTTCAGAATTTTAGGAAATTAACCTTGATAATTGAAAGCCTCTGGCAGTGTGATCCTCTTCACTTCTGAGGCCATTGGTAAAGTAAAGCAGAACATCTGGTTAACTTCTGGTTCATTTTCCAACCCTGATGAGATCCTCCAGCATCCCAGTAATATTCCTTTTGGCCTTGAGCATCTTCCTTCTTTGTAATAACAAAGAGAGGATTGCAAAAGGTCTCACAAAACCTAAGGCCATCTGGAAGAAGTCTTACCTGAAAATGTGTGTGGAGCTCACTTTGAAGTGTTCTGTGCATTCTGGCAGTGAGGGAGCCTGTTGCCATGGGGGGATTTTGGCTTCATAATGCACTAAGACATCAAACAAGAACTCATCAGCCCATTTCTGTAAGTAACAGCCAGTCCTCAGATAGGAGCATCTCCTGGTCTGTGCCAGCTGTGGCCAAATTTTAGCAACCTACACTAGAAAAGCTCTTTTGCTTAGATTTCTGAAGACTTCCCTGGATTTCACATGGCTTTTGTCTGGCCTGTGTTCTGTTATATTTCAACAGAGCTGCAGTTTTAGCCATGGGTATCTCTTGCAGGTCGTCCTTCCCGTTAGTCCTGTGATCAATCCTATATGATCAGATCAGGATGTGGCTCACTCTGTATCATAGGAGCAGACTATGCAAGAAGGTGTTTGGGAAATCTCATTTGGCTCTGCCACAGGTTTGTCTCGGTTCTCAGGAATAACACTTCACCTTGGTATATCTCAGGTTATCCATGAAAAAATCCGAATGTGGTGTCGACCCACTTCCAGAGAGCTTGCAGCTGAAAAGCCCTGAGCTCCAAGGATGCAAAACCATCACTGTGAATGGCTCTTCACAGGCTGAGAGGAAGATTCAGCCAGTGAATAGAGCAGCTTATAATAAAACATCTTATCAATATTGAAAGGGATGAGGCAGAAAAGTAAGAAAGTTTAAATTGCAACTGTATAGCTTTTTCTTATGTCCAAATTCTAAGCATGTGCTTTCAGAACTGCTAAGGAACGGGCTGTGGATGGAAAACAAACAATCAGATGTCAGGTAATTACAAGCTGCTGGAGTAGTTTGGTAGTTACACGTCCTTTGGCTGAATTTGTCTTCAGGATTGCACCAGGAAACTTGACCACTTCACCAGCAATGCAGAAAGGTTACTGTGTCAGCCATTCTGAGTTATTCTGAGCCTGTGCTTTACTCCACCCTTCATCAGTATTGCTCCATGAATAGGAGTAACCTGTTCTAAGCACAAGGTGAGATTTCCTAGAGCATTGAAACTGATGCCACAGAACCTGTCCTGTGGCACTCGAGGGTTAATTTCTCTGAAGATACCGTCTGCAGATTCAGTTCATGGGGAGAGCTGTTCTACCCACAGCATCTCTAATGCTGGGATTTATTCAGGGCTTGGCAGTACTCTCCAATCTGAGAATTCTTGTTTAGCTACAAAAATAAAATTTAAAAAAAAAGTGCTGAATTGTAGATGGTACAAAGACTAACGCTCTCAACCCAGATCTCTTAAAATTGACATTCTCCATGCTGCATTTATTTTCTGGTTCTGAATTTATCTGAGACAAAGCCTGCTGGCAGATCCTGGCAGTTTTTCTAATGCTACAGAGAGGGCAGCCTGACCCATTGTGGTGCCAAGTTCATGCTCAGCTCAGCAGAGGGCTGGGGGAAGGGAGAGGAGGCTGAGGGCACTTCTGAACTGAGCCTTCCTGATACCACCTGTCCTTTTGATTACAGCCCTGTGCCTTTTCATGAACCTTGCACCTCTCCTGCCCAGATTTTGTAGAGAGCTTTCCCTGAGCTGCAAATATGCCCTTGCTGGCTGATTGTGAAGTAGCTCTCATAGCCCCAAAAGCAGCGTACGGGTCTGTAACCTTCACTACATCAACACTTGTGTCTGTGCATTGTTTACTGAACTGTAGACCTGCCAGCCAGGATTCATTGTCTACTGTCACCCAGCCAGGGTTTGAAATGAATAATAGAGCACAGAAAGCAGTAACCTGCTTGTTTGAACCTGGCTTTTTTGGTAAATATATATGTAGTGAGGAGAATTTCAGAGTTGCAGGAGGGAGAGTTGCAGAGAAAATGATTTGATGTGGTAAAAAGCAACTGAAACAATAACTCTGAAATCAATCTCTACCAAGAAAGGACAACAGCTTTGCTGCAAGACGGATTTAGGAGAGCTATTTTCTGCCCTGCCACTTCCCCATGACTTCCCCCGTGCACCATCTAAATGCCACCCAGCCATGAGCCAACTGGCAGCATTTATGCTCTGGCACACTGGGCTGGGTTGGCCCACCCAGGAATGCTCCCTGCCAGGCCAGCTTCATCAGGAGGTTTTTTCCTTTATTGTGTTGCTCTCGGTCAGGTCTGGTAGGGTTTGAGTGAGCTACAGCTCTGTGCGGATGTATCCTGTCAAAAAAACCCAAATTTAAAAAGCCTGCCCTTATTTCAAATAATCCACATGCTGCTCACCCATTGAGCTTGTGCAAAGTGGGTATAAAAAGCTATAGGCTCTGGGAGAGTGGTATTTCCTTCGTGCCTTGTCAGGAACAGGGACAAATCCCATCTAATGAGGGTGGCACTGCCATGTGGCAATGCGAAGGAGTGAAGCAAAAAGCGAAAATCTCTTTAACTCTGTGGGAAAGCTCCCTTTGGACAGGCTGATTGAGAACTGGAAGTGCAGCCCATGGGGAGAGCTGACCCTGAATGAAGGGCCTGGGGATCTCAGGTTTGTTAATGACCTTTTGGCAGATTAATTGGTAAAACACCTTGCTGGTATCCTAGAACACGAGTGCCTCTTTTTAGAAACATTATTATTCATTTGCCAGTTGCTTAAAAAATTATATAACCAACAATTCTGTGCCAAGATTGCTTTGGAATAGAGAAATGCTGTGTTCTGGTGCCAAGAATCTCACAGACTAAACAGAACCCACTGGGAGCCCTTGCTCTAGATGTGAACTTGTGTTTATTTTAACATGTAAATAAACTGGATGAAAAATGGGTCTTTTAAATTATTTTTGTGGTTGTTGTTATTGATGTGGGTCCCCAAATGGGTGGTCTGCATGGAGGGGAACCTTTTGAAGAGAGCTTGAAAGGAAGTCGTGTCCATCTCCCAAGACATTTGTCAGCAGCATGGAGGGAGTTCTTACACGATCCAGCTTTCATCTTCTTTTCTTCGTGATGCCTAAACTACTGTAGGCAGGGGAGAATTGGGCCTGTCTCTCCCAAGATTAATTGGTTTGATTGTTTTCTCAAGCACAGAACTATCCAAGGCACACGTCTGGATTTTGCAGTGTGAGTAGCTGGGTTGATGCTGAGGCAGAGTGCGGGGCCGGGCTCTCTGCTCAGCCACCCGGGGCGGGGTCAGTCACTCGCAGCGCCTTTCAGAGGGGAACAATCAGGAAGGTTGTGCACACTCCTGGGCAGGGCAAACGGAACCATCTTTAAGCAAATAGAAGAGTAAGAAACGAATGGCCTTTGTTAAGGAAAAAAAAAAAAGGAAATGTTTTCTAGTTAAACAAGCTGTCATTTAGGACTTAATAGCATGTGCATGTTGGAGAGCCAGCCCACATGGCAGCCGTGCTTTGGGATAAATGGGAGTGTGCAGTTCCACTCCAGCACTGGCTTTCTCACTGAAAATCCTGACATTAGGAATTGGTGCCCCAGCTGTTTTAAAGCTGGGACTTGGATCAGAAGGTTAATGCAAGTGGATTTTCATCCTTGTTTTCAGCTAGCAAAAAAATACAGTTTGCACCCTTGGTTTTTTAATTTATGGGATTAAAACAAGAGAAGAAAATTATATATGTTTTTAAAGCTAAATTAAAATACCAGGGAGATTGCCCTTGACTGCTTCTGTCTTCCACGGAAGGTGAACTCTAGCTACCATTAGTGATATCTTAAGTCATATGTGGAGAGCAGAAAAAAAGCCCTTGTCTGCTCTTAGATCAGCAGCATATAGGTCAAATGAGCTTGTGAGACCCTGGATTAACTCCAGCAATGTCCATGCATTTTCTTCTGCAGTATCTGGGCATTGATAGTGGTTCTGTGTCATGCCAGAATAAGTCTTTGAAGACCAACTCCATTACTAAATAAAGTCACCTCACCAATACTTCAGGGAATTATCTGGTCCTCATGAAAGACAGCAAAATCTCAGTGCAAAACTGAAGAATTACTGTTAAAAATTATGGTGCCTTATAAAAATGATTAGAGGCCCTAAATAAAGTCCCTTAGTTAGCGCTTGATTAGTTAGTGTCTCTGACTCCTTAGAGCCACGATAAGTTGTGCTTCACTGATTATATATCTTATATTATGTTGTGATTTTCATCCCATGGGAAAAGAGATTAGACAGGAATCATTTCATTCATCAGCAAAAGAAACTCTTTTTTAGAGAAACTCAACAGCTACTCAGCCATCTACACTGGCTTTGTGCGACGTTTTCAAGCCATTGATCCCAGCAGCCTGGTAAAAAAGGGTTTTTCTGCCAGCTGTCTTCAGCTTTTATGCTCTTAAGGGCTGGCTCAAGAGGTGGCACTGCAGAAGGGCCTGAGGAAGAAAGTGGAATGCTGTTGTGAATGTGCTTTGTGGAAGAGGAAGTGGGCTCCATATTCCTCTTTCATGGACCTTAGCCTCGCCAGCCACACCGCAGCAGCTTCCTGGTTTTGTGACAGGAATGACAAAGCTGCCCCACTCCAGGCAATGGGGGAAGTGACTGTGGCATGGGCAGATTTTCATACTCTCTTGGCCCCTTCATCTCATGGCATCCCAGGAGACACTTAGGTTGCTAGTCCAGCCACAGTGACTGCTGTTTGTAAATGCAGCTCCTTATTTTGCAACACAAACACTCAGATGGGTTTTTTCAGCATGTTTTCATGGGCAACATGATGTTCCAGGAAGACTTTTAAGGAACTGCAATTCAGAGCCAAATTCAGCAACAGCATAAGAAATGGGCAAGTCTTCTAAAGCCAAAAGAACCATGTTTGTATCCATTAGAGAAGAATTGGCTCTTAACATTGACAGAAACAGTTTGCCTTGCCGCCCAGAATTAACAACTGCTCTGATATGTACCAGGTCATTTTGTTTGTCATCTCTGGAGTACAGAAAGATTTCAAATGGCTTTAGCAAGATGACTGGTTCTCTGCTCCCTAGCAATAAGGCACAAATAATTTTAGTATAGAAAATTGACTGTTGCTTTTTTTTTCCCTAACCAAGACAACAAACAATATATCTCTGTGTGCACTATTCTAAAAATATCTCAGTTCTGCAAATGTGTCTCTGATGTGGGAGGAGAATGCTTTCAGTTTGCTGCACTCTTTGTGTGAGGCAAGTGAATAAAAACTACCCAGCAAATGCTGAAAGGAAAATGATTTTCCTAACCTTGGAAGGGAAGAGGGAAGCTGATGGACTTGTGCCTTCAAGGCAAGGCTTCCTTTTGGTCAGAGAGAGGCAGAATCCACCTGTAGTTCCTAGTTACATGTTTCATACATAAAACACCCAGGGTAAGAGGTAATTCTGTTGGGTACCATATGTAGTGGTTGTATAATGTGCCTGTGTGGGAAAACCCAGTGTGTTCACTGAATCTCTACTGGTTGGGGCTGAAGAAGGGATGCCCAGGACTACCCAGATGTTGGTAAGGATAAGCATATGTTGAGCTGTATTTCACGTTTTCAAAGAACATAAAAGTGGAAGCATTGGTGAGAGGGGATCCTCTCCTTTTAGTTCCTGATGGTTCCCATCTGATGTGAAAGTAATCTTCCTGGAAAAGACCAGTTTGTGAGAAACTGGTTTTTCTTCCAGTGGAAACCAGAGCTGTGGGAGAGGATGAGGGTCACAGCTAAGGCTCAGTCAGGTGGACACTGAGATGCTCACCTCCAAGGTTTCGCTACAAAATAAGCACAGCAGCTGACCTAGCTGGCAGCTTGATTGGAGTCAAGGGACCATGATCTGTGTCCTAAATCCTGGGACAGTTTACCCTGCTTTCTCCTGGCTCAGGTGTCTCTGTCCTAGTGCCTCTGCTCTCCATGTGCAGCAAAATGAAGAGTAGGTACAGATCGAGGATACTTCATAGTGTCCTCTGTGAATCAGACTTGATTTGGTTGAAGAATGGAAAAAAATTGGGGAAATCAAACCAGAACAGGCTCCCTCGCTGTGATAAATCTGTTCTGAGGGCAAGAAAGATGCTTTGTTGAGCAGGAATCTGCAGGGTGATGTCTGAGGTGCTTCCTCTGTGTATTTGTTCTGCCAGTGGAACATTTGCTTTACATGTGACTGACAATACAGGCACAGTCTGTTGACTTTTCCAGATGTTGATTGTCCTGCTTTGAAGCTTCTTCCTGTTGTTTTAGTTGTTTTTGTGTCTGAATGGTGGATTAGATGTACTGCTTGTTAAACAAATAATTAAACATTGAGAGCTTTGAAATCCAGTATGTTTAATTAATGAGCTTTGCTCACTTGATGAAAAAGATGTGTACTTGATTCATTACAAAACAAGTATAGTTTTTCAGTGGTGAACTGTTATGACAATTTGAAGTGTTTACTAGTTCATTAATAATTTTTTCATTAAACTTTTAGAAAGTCACCAAGCAGAAAATCAAGGCTTCATAGAACATTTGCTGTGTTGCCTTGTATATTGTCTCCCCCCCAAATTCTCCACCTCTGTACTTTCTCCAATCTCCTCCTCTGCAAAACCATGCTGCCTTATATCCTGGGATTAGAGTTAATTATTACTTTTAGATCTGGCTGTACCTCGGACCAGGGTCTGTGGTGATGCCCTGCAGTGCTGGTGCTGTACAAGTGCAAAAAAAAAAAAAAAAGCAATCCTTGCTCAGAGGAATTTCAGTAGAGCTCATAAATACAGGCATCAGCTGCAATGCCTTGTGACACACTTCATTAACTGGCTTCTAAAGCTGAAACACTCTGGAAAACTGTATCTGCTGCATCTTGTGCTTTAAGTTTTATCTCCAAGTCTGAATGCACTCTGTAAAAGGCAGAGAGGAAAGCAGAGGCAGGCAAGGGTCACTGTCTCCCAGTCTGTGGGGGTTGGATATTAAAATGAGCTGCTGAAGCGGTCCCTTCCCATCACAGTGGGATCTCAGGATAGGTTGTGGGCCACCATAGTGAGGTGCCCACCTGGGCAAGCTGCTGCAAGCTCAGGAAGGTCATGGGAGAGGGTTTAGGCTGGCACATTACACCTTGTGCACCAGAAGAGCCATCCACATTTCTCTCATTGGCATCTCCCTCCTGTGGGCTCCAGACCCAGCACTGTTCCTCTGTGTGGGCCACCTGCAGAGGGAAAGCCTCTATGAGAATTTCTAATTATGTATTTTTTCCCCCTAAGCCAGACAGTTGGACAGCAAGCAGAATGTACTGTTCTCACGTGTCTCACCAGCAGCATGACCTGTGGTGGGGTGAGGGCAAAAAAGGGTGAGGTAGGCTCACCTTCCCACATGTCACAGTGTCCAGCACCAGTGAGAAGTGCATTCCATCTCCAATTTTGGGCAGAAGATAGAAGCAGAGGACTTCAGGAATAAAACAAATCTTTCCAAAAGCTAATAAACACATAATAGCTTCTTTTCCAAAAGCCATTTGGGCATTTGCTTCAAATGGACTTGTCAGATTCCAACAAGCTTATTGAGGAACATGGCAGTGAAGGAAGAGGGTTTTCAACCTGAGCTTGGCTGTGGGCTCTAACAAAAATCCCTCCTCTGCACACCACTGTCTGTGCTGTAATGAGCTGCTGCCCACTGCTGCTGCAGTGCCAGTGCCAGAGCAGCAAAATCGCCTTTTCTGGCCTGCAGCAGCTCCTTGGGAATTGAATCACACCATGCTCCAGCTTATTAAATCAAATGCTCCAGCACCAAGCCTTGCCAATGGCCCCTCTGCCATCATTAAGACATTTCTTTCCAATGTGGGACTCTGTGGTACCAGAGCTGCTCCTCAGCTGTGTCTGGGAATCATTGACTTCACAGCGGTGGCACTTCTCACCTTCAGCCACAGGAAACTGCTGACACTCCTCTCTTAGTACCATTGCAATTCAGAATGTGTTTGTGCTGAGGGAGTGGTAAGCCTGGAATTCCTGACCTAACCCCTGGCTCTGCCTGTTCCTGATTCTCCCACTAAAATCTTGGAGTTTTGCCTCTAGAGAGGAAAACAGATAGTGTTGATGAATCCTGAGGCAGGAGTCAAGCCCTGCATTCTTCCTGATTGTTTCTACCATCAGTTGGCCAGGGAGAACATTTCACCCTACAGTGGTGGTGTTCTCACTACAATAAAAATGGATCCAAACCATCCCCTCCCCCCAAATCTAGAAACATCAAAATATGTGAAAGGCCAAGATACAAATTCTGCCTGAAGAATTATTACTCCCTGGGCAGATTTCTCCTGTCCTCTCTCTTTGTTTTATGGCTTTTCCATAATAAATAGGGAGCAAAGGCTGAAAAAACCCCATGGTCTAGAATTTCTGCATTCCCATGACTGTAAGCTTTAAGGAACAGCACTGAAACTGGTGAATTTACAGCAGCATAGATGACCTGCACTTCCCTTCACCTCATCTTCCGTAGCAAGATGTTCCTGCTGAAGGTCTGAGGATCAATTCAGCCCTCACCTGAGCATTCAGGGTCAGGCTCTGCTTTTGCCAGGAGGGTTGAGCATTTGGAAAGAGAAAGAAATGTGTGTAGTGTGTAGCTCATGTAAAGGTTAGTGTTTAGAACAGAACCAGTGCAGGTGTCTGAGGGTGGACAGGGTGTGCTGCCACACTCACCCATCACCACAGTGCCTCCGAGGGCTGGGTGCTGAGGCACCCCACAGTGTGCAGGGATAGGCACTGCCAAGCTCTCCTCTCTGCCTAATATTCTGCTTGTCTTATTTACTGCATTTAAGGACAGATTTCTTCAGCTCTGATGTGGCCCCACAGCCCCAGCAAAAAAGCATCGTGCTGGTGGAGATCCAGCACAGGTCCCCTCATCAAAATGAGTCTGCCCAAGCCCAGAGCTGGGCTGCTCATTTCTTCAAGCAGTTCTCATTTGGCTTTTACTGAAGGGAAGGGAGTGTCAAGTTGGACTGTGCTTTTTATTTACGTGTTTTTCAGCATATCTCCAATCTGACCAGGATGTAACCTTTTTTGAGGCATGTGAGCCAATGTCAGCTGAAGAGCCTGGCTGCTTTGGAGTGGCTTTCAAAAGCAAGCTCCACAGTAGGAGAGAATATGGGATTTGAGGAAGGAAAGGAATTGTAGAAGTATGCATTTCCAGGGTCACAGGATCTTTTATGCAGGCAGAGTCATACCAGAGCCCTCACACCCTCAAATACTCCATCCCTGAACTCTCTGCTGTCTCCCTGTGCAGCCAGTCAGTATTATTTCATCCAGAGAGATTTGTAGTGTAGCTTTGGAGGATCTATAATCACAGGTGAAACCATTCTTTGAAGTCATGCTTTCTGACAGGAGTGACTGAGTTGTTGTTCCTGACTCCAGGGCAGAGCCGCAGTCTGAACGTGCTCATGGCCGAAAATAGAGAGAAGAATTTAGTAACTATGACATATTGGGCCAGATCACCACAGCCTTTATTCAGATTTTTTTTTTTTTGAGCAAAGTGTGTTATTTTGCAGTGGTGTGTTTGGTTGGAAATGGATGCTTAGACCTCCAAATTCTAGATTTGCAACTTGAAAATATGTGGTTTGGATTCTCACTTTTAAAGACTCATGGAAAGGGTGCCTGCAATTAGCTCAGCACACACAGCCTGAAATGATTTCTGAGCCACTGCACACACTCAGTACTAGCAGCGAACCACATGAGCTGGGTGTGAAGCCAGGTGATGTGAAAGAGTTTAACAGCTTTTGGATGCTGAGTGTGCTGTGGGGACGTGCACCAGCAGTCACAGCTCTGTGCACTGCACCTCACACTGCCCTGTTAAAACCAGGGGCCCCTGTGGGAGTGCTGTGATGAGGAGCTCATGAAGCTGTGATTCTTGGGACACTTCTCTGTTGCTGCCCCTGGTGTTCTGTCACTTGGGTGTGGAGCAGTCTCTGGTTAGTTCCAGTCGCTGGGTGATGGTGGTTCCCCCCTCTTGCACCCACTGCTTTTGCCACTGCCACTGTGGAATCACTACAGCAGATTCATTCCCAGCAAAACCCAAAGAAAATAGCTTTACATCAAGGATGAACCTGACCTTTCACTCTAAATAGCTCTAAAGGCAAAAGATCAGAGAAAAACATATCAATATTCTTGACTGTATTGATGTTTGGTTGTGCAAATGTCTTTCATCTAATAGAAGGGGTCTTAGTTCCTCGCCCTGAAGCTTTCTCAGCTGGGGGATCCAAACTTGCACTATACTCAGTTACTGAGGGGACAAGTCTGGTTTCTTGGAGGGGAAGAATGGAAAATAGTAAAATAGAACACCACGACCTAGCGATGCCCCCTGGCTAACCTTGTGCAAGGGGCAGGGACAGTATAAAAGCAAAGACTTGTATGGCTTTTCTGTCCCACACGTGGAGACAGGCTGCTGCTCAGACTTTGTTCTGTGCCATCTGAGCGGGGAACAGGAGTTTAGTAGTTAAAACTGGGGTTAAAAGGGGTTTCATTAGGTTATTAACAAAAAACCCCCAAACCCTGCAGAAATTCAAGGAGGAACTTGTCACAGCATTGCACAGGTATTTCTTGGATTCCATAATCATTACTTGGACTGTTACAAGCAGTGTCACTGTTATGTGGTAGGACATGGGGAAATTCTCCACACTGCGGGCCAAGGAGGCTTTCCAGACCTGCCTCTGTCTCATCCAAAAATAGACCAAAGATTCACAGTTCCAGAGCAAGGAGTCACAGCCCATTTACAGACCTGGGCCACGGGGATTTGCTGTCTCTGCTTGCTCAGCTGTCTGAGCACTGGAGAGAAGGAGAGACTAGAAGCAAGTGAGGCAACACTGGAGAAAAGAGAAACTGAAATGCAGAGCTCTGTTAGGGAAAATGTTCCTCTCTCTGGACTGTTCAACTCATATTAACCTGCTACATTTGGAGTTGAGTAATAGGCAGATAACACATTTGAGAACCATAAAGTGAGTGGACTGCATGTGTATAAAAGTTGTAAAAAGCTCACTTTCCATCTGTAACAAAAGCCAGTTTAAAGTTAATAGATCCTCTAGCCACACACATGGTTTCACTTCTGGAGATTATCATGACTTGTATTTTAATTTGTTCTTCAATTTGTTTCTGGTCACTGATCCATGGAGGATGCTTGCTGCACCATATTTTGGCAGGAATTGGAGTGTGTGCATGGAAAGCAGAACTGGTAACGTGTTGTTTATAATTGATCAGCATGACGTGTATGGGTTTTTCTGACAGCCAGCGTGGCTGATTGCAGCCTTCAGTGCCAAAAGACCCAGCCTCAGACACCACCTGGCAGGACAAAAAAACAAGTTTGGGGTTCAGTTTTTCCTAGGTGGAGTGAATTTAGTCCAGCTTTTTATTAAAAGTTCTGCCTAATTTGCAGGGTGATTTTTCTGGGTGGCTTACAAGAAAGTTGAGACACACTGATTTCCGCTGGTGTGACCGCTGCCAGCAGATGTAACTGCCTTTGTGGCTGTGTCAGCAGTGCTTTTCTTTGCTGATCACTGGAAGGGGAGCCATCCAGCATGTCAACAATTCTCAGGCCCTTCACCTCCTTTAACATTGCCCCTTTGTGTCTATAAATGTGCCTCAGTGCCCACTGGAGAAGGCCTAAGGTGACACCCAGCAGGAGGGAGATGTTTGAGACCCCCTACACCCTATCCCATGTGGGTGGGATGCGTTTTCCCCTTCACAATTTTCCTTAACAACCTGCATGGAACAGAACCAAGCAAAGGGGGTGTTTCTAAGGATGAATCCTATTTGTGACAGATAATGACATGCATGTGTGGTCAGGTAAGCATGCAGACTGCTTCCCCAAGGTGATACTAATTTCAAGCCTTTGCTAGCTCCAAATTGCCTGGAGGTGTATTGGTGGTGATGCTGGCTCCACCTCTGCCAGGGATGCCACTGTTCCCATGGCAACTCACCATCTCCCATTTTCATCTTCCTCTTCCCTTCCATTAGGCAAGATAATTCCCAGATACAGAGTGAGGAAACAGTGTCCAGGTGCAGGACAGTGTGCATTAACACTTGTTTAGGAGGAGGATGCCACTGGATACTTGCCCACTGCAGGCTGTTGCAACCTCCATCACTTGATCCCTTACCTCATACAGAGGAGGTTTCCAGCCCACCCACCACTCCAGGATATCATGAGAAAAAGCAGGACTGCAAAGCTCATGTGCATCCAGGCTCTGGAAAAGGCAATGTCCGTGGCCCATTAAGTTTATAGCAACTGTATCTAGTCTTCAGAATCCTTCTGTTTCTTGCCAAGATGCTACACAGCAGTTACAGCTGTACAGTGAGCCACCAGACCCAAGAGGATATGATCCCTGAAGCAAACCCCCATTTCTCAGGATGCAGTGACCCATCAGCAAGGCAAGACCGCCCTTCCTCACCCTGATGTCGGCAGCTGCAAGAGGTAGATCAGTGCTCTTAGTTCTGAAGAGCAGATAGAAACATGGGGGAATAGAAGTCCAAATTTAGAGGCCCCTTGCAACCCCTCAACATTCTATGATTTTTTTAAAAAAAAGTCAGATTATGGACAGTATGGCACTTGACAGCTCCCTACAGTTTCCTCTTCATTTCTGCAGCACTTTTTCTGTTGAAAGATGACTGCAGGAGAAGGTCAAGTTAGGACAGAAACAGTCCAACAGGCTTATTTCTGCCAGATCCTTTCTTGATTGTAACCACTGCTTCAAATGACTTAGCTGTGTGCTCTCCTTTTCCCCTGCAGTTGGCCATGGGCAGAGCGAGGGTGATCGTATGGTTGTCTCAGATTTCCACGTCTTCATCAGGGACAGCTTGCAGCACATTGATCTCATGAAGAAAGAGCACCCCGAGCTGCCCGTTCTCATCCTGGGGCACTCCATGGTAAGCACCATCCCCTACCCCTCCCTGCAGCACCCAGGAACATGTGTCACAGTCTGGTGGTACTCGTGGGGATGGCAGGAAATAATTCATTCCACAGCAGGAAAACAAAACTACAAGGAACCTTCCCTTCCACGACATTCACTGACTGATTTGCCAGCATGCTATAACCCCAAGATCTGCCTTGAGTAAAGCCAATCCTTAACTTTTCTACTCCCACCGTGGCCCTAATTAGTGCCATTTGCCACAAGGAACCTGGTTTTTGACAGGACTATTCATTCCCATGGCTGTGTGGTAAGTCTCACCAGCTCCCTACAGTATCGGGCTTCCCCTTTCATTTTAACCAGTAACCAGGAGGTTAAGCCCTCCAAAGCTTTGTGAGCAGCATGGGGATGAAGCATGAAAATACCCTGTAGCCTCATTCTGTTAAACAACCTAACAGGAAAATGTACCAGGGATTAAGGCTGCAGAAACAAAGGCACTGATTTGGTGAACAGATCTGAAGCCTGATTCTGACAGCACGGGCCAAATCCCTTTATTCAAGCTAACAGTATTCCCACTGATGTCATTGATCTGCTCTCCCTGCCTTCCCGGAGGAGAGGAAAATGAATAAGTACTTTGGGATTCAGTCCATGCTCATATAAATAAGGGTTCTTGCATAAGAAGGCATGGCATGCTCTGAAGGGCTCCCGTGCTCCAAAGCCGCTGTAACAAGGAGCTAATTTCCCAGTGAGGTCTTTGAGATGCTTCTCGCTGCTGCTCCATTTAACAAGCCCCTGGTTTTCCAGCAGCGTGGAATTTCACCAAGTTTTTCCCTTGGCAACTAATCTTCTGCAAACTTTCCCGAGCGAGCCCACCAGATCCCTTCCATGCCCACCCCTCGCCATCAGCCCCTGTGCTCGTGCGGGATGGCTCAGCCTGGCTGGCGTTCAGCTCCGGACCACGGGCTGCGTGTTTGCTGCCGGGCCCTGGGCACAGCACTGTGGGGCCAGAGGGGCTGGGGACACTGAGGAGGAGAATATTTAATTCCCATTAATTAGAGAAGATTTTCACGTGCCGATGGCAGCGTTGCTGTTGCCCAGGTTACCGGTGGCACAGCACGGAGCAAGCCCGGCTTCACGGCACCTTCCCGATGCAGCACCAGTCTGTCAAGCTGATAAACCTCAACTTATTTTTCAAGTCCCACCTGAACTACCGCTTCAGACATTTTTTTCTTACTTCTTAGTCCTTTTAAGTAAGGAGGACACAAGGCATCTCAGGGAGCTGATGGACATGGCGTGGAGAGTTGAGTTCAGTGTGACGTGAGGGTTTATAGCATGAGAACAGAAATCAGATCTCTTCTCCCCCACAAAAACCGGACACTTCCAGTGCTCCTAGTCCTCCAGCCTTCCTTGCTGACCACACTGCACTCTCAGTGGGGCAGAAGTAATTGCTTTCTTGGACTAACCCCCTTCCAGTAACAGGATTACTATACAAATAAGATGTTGGCACCTGTATTAAGCTGTGGGCTGTTATTTTGCATTGCAGGGGGGAGCCATCTCCATTCTGACAGCTAGTGAGCGGCCCAGTGAGTTTTCAGGCATGCTGTTAATCTCTCCTTTAGTGGTAGCCAGCCCAGAAGTCGCTACTCCCATCAAGGTAAGAGCAAACCCGCGTTGCACATGGTCACCCTGCTCTTCTGCAGAAGGAAAAGTGTTAAGACCTCTGGCCTTGAAATGCAAAACCCTGCTGGGATCTGTGCCACCCAGATGCCGGTCGATACTTTTCTTCTAAGTGCCTCCCCCACAGTCCCACCTACTTTTCAGAGGGGAAGTGAATCCTGAACCTGTCCAGAAAAAGCTATTTAAGCACGAGTCAGGTACCGGTGGTAGCAGACTGTGCTTTCTTCACCTCACCCCGTGGCAGCCCACACAGTGCCGTCCTTTCCCTTCCTCTCCTACAGCTTTCTTCCTGACTCATGCAGAGTCTGGTATAGTTGCAACACAGGCTGCTGGCTAAGTCAGGCCAGGGTTATTTTTGGCATTTGGGGGATGACCGATTTCTAAACAGAAACAGGGCTCCTGAGTTCCAGAAATCCTTTATAAGCCTCAAAAGAGGTTTCCAGCTAAAGCATCACTGCCCCAGCTGCATCCCATTTGGCTTGGTACCATAACTGGTTCTTGTCCAGACCATCTCTTTTGGTTTGCATTTAGGCTTTATGCCCCCTGCCATTCACATCTGCCCTCCAGAGCTGTTTCTGATCCACAATTGCACTGCCCAGTTTGCCCTTCCCCAGGGAAGTTCTGCAAAGCAACTGAGCCTCAGCTCTCTCCTCCTGTCTGCATTTTTAAAAGAATAAACAATCCTAAAAGAAGCTGGAAGCAAAGGGAAGGAGCAGCTAAACCAGCAGGAAGGACAGAGCATCTCATTCCCACAGGACTTGTTCCTTTATCCTTTCTCCTTAGACACTTCTCCTAGGGCTAGCTTCTTGTTTTAATTTACTTCTAAGCTATTTCTCCTTTTTTCTTCTTCTGTGAGGAAAGAGACAGATTGCTTTTTTTGCCGCTTTCAGTATAATTCTGTCCCACTTTCTGCAGTGGCCAAAGCCATCTATGAACCTCACAAATCATTACAAGCATCAAAGGGTGCTTTCTAATCACCTCTTTCCCACTGAAGAAAATGCATTAAAACCTCTAGCCTTAAGATGCAAGACCCTGCTGAGATCTGCACCACCTGGATGCCAGTCAATATTTTCCTTCTAAGTGCTTTCCCATAGTCCTACCTAATTTTAAGAGGAGAAGTGAATTCTGAAGTCATCCAGTCCAGGTAAACTTATTTAAATAGGAGTCAGAGTACTAAAGCCTGGTTTTAGGAGGCTGGTTACTGATTCTTTGTGGGTGAGGCTACATCTGGCATTAAGTGTCCTGTGAGCACCAGTGCCTCTCCTTTTCCTTACTTTGGAAAGGGAAAAAGAACAAATATTAAGAAAAAATAATGAACAGTCTGAATATGAGAGAGACTGTTAGCTTTTTCTTTCTAATCAGGGAAAATAGAGAAAGACTGCTCTATCTTTACCTTTTGCTAGATGGTGAACCCTTTCTGAAACAAAGATTCACCAGTTCTGTGGGAACTAGCATTACTGCAGTCTGGTTTGTATCAGATCTGTACCAGATGTTGCTTTATTTCAGTGTAAGAAATAAATGCAATGATGCATTATTTAGGTAGGAAATCCTATTCTCTAACTGAAGTATTTTGGAGGTGTTTATACGGTCTCTTTCCTAGAAAGTCTCTCACATGCAGTGTTACAAGAACACAGTCAGTTTCTTTCAAATCTATTGTTGCATCTCAAAACTGATAAAAAATTAATTATTCCTGAAATAGCTCTGCTCTGTCACACTCAGTTGAAATCAGTTCTGGAGCTGAAAAGGTATTTGCAAGAGGAAGGATTGAAAACAAGCAGAGTATTCCTGCATAAGCCACATTTTCCCATAAAGCTGTGTGGCTTTTTTCCTCTGAGAGTCAAAAAACATTTCATGGTGATTGTGCTTCTGAGGAACAAAGGCTTAGTTTTCCCTTGGAACTGGTATGACTTCTCAGCCCTGGGCCATTTCCCAAGGACCATTGCATTCATCCCTTTGCTGGGGAAGTTTCCAGCTGAGCAAGAATTTACCTTGGCCTGAACAAACGAGGGCTCAAGGCAACAATAACAGCGAGCCAGATGACACACTGGGTCCTTCAGACCCTCTTAGAAATACCTTCCCTGATGCCGAGCCAGCTCTGGCAGCAGCAGAAGCACAGCATGTTTGCAGGCTCTGTGCAGGAAGATCAAATGCTGCTCTTTGCAGAAACACAATTTCACCAGTGCCCTGTAAATCCTGTGTCCTGATGGAAGCATCCAGTTGCAAATCCAGTGGAGTGAGAGGGATCTTGCTGCCTTCCCCCTTTTCTTCTCAATTGACCTGGACAAAATTCAGCTCTGAATCTCTGAAGTTTCAAAGGCTGCAGAGACAGGAGTCACATTTGCTGGCAAAGGGCAGAGCAGGGGTGAAAGAGCATCTCCCACTACATTTCTGCTGTTGAATGCTTTCAAATCAGGTGGGCAGGACAATCGCTTAGGAAATATTCCCTGGTGTTTAATCCTGTACTGACCCTCAGCCTATTGTTTAAGGACTCACTACACAATATTCTCTCTTTACCTTTTGTGTTTTCCATTTCGCCTCTTGCTGATCTATTTCTTTCCAACCTGACTGGACATTATGTTGCTCACTGTCTTTCAGCCTGAATCTGCACCCAGTAGCACTGCAAAGGACTTTTCCTAAGGTATAATCAAACTGGAAGAATGTACTCTATTAAAACCTCTCTTTTTTTTTGCTTTATTCTGTCCAGTTTAGCAGAGATGATAGTCTCAGGTTCAGAGTCTGTAATCCTGCCTAGGATACATGAAGGTGCATAGCTCAAATCATCACTGCCTGGAGTTAACATGAAACGAAGAAAACACCATTCCTGTCTGGATCATCATAAGCTCATACCTGCATTGTTGTGTAGTAAAAATTAATTTTGCTGACACAATGCCATAGCCAATGAGGGGCTCAGTGTACTGGTAGTGACACTGGTTCCTATTCATATCTACCCCAAGGTACACACGTGTTCTCAAAGCTGCTGTGAGTCTTTACTGCTTTTCACTCCTGGATGACTTTGACTTCAGCCTTGTGTCATTCCTCTAATATCATAATTAATCTGTCATGTGTCATCTGTGATCTGAAGCTCCAGGGAGTGCTTCAGAAGTGATTAGGTATCTGCAGAAACAGAGGGCATAGGGGACAGCCTACCTGCAAGTGTTAGCTGTGAACACCACAGGGCCATAAAACAGACCGATGAACACTAACTGCGTATTGTCTGACTTAAGCGGTGATCACTTAATTACAGGCAGCTATCAAAGATCAGAGCAGAACCCTGGTATCAATGTGCTTGTAGTGCTATTGAAATGAAAGATTACCCTTTCTTCTGCCAGCAGTTTCCAGCCTGGGCTGCTCAGTGCTTTTGTGTGTTGTTCCCAGGAGACGTGTGAGCAATGGATTCCCTTAGCCAATGCATGCACACTTGGCTGTTGTTTGTTTACAGGTTCCCTGGAGAATATACTTATCAAAACGAGTGCAGCCTAGGCAACTACTGCAAATGGCACCCAACATCACTTACACACTGCAGCCTGAAATCAGAGCTGTGGCAGCAAGGAAAGGGCAATAGAACACCAAAAACCAGCCCTCCAAGAGTTGGAAATCACCTTTTCCTATCATAGTGCTTAACTGAGGCCTTTTCAGAAATTAACTTAAGAATAAGGAAAAGGCACAGTACAATGAAGTTGTGCTGTTGCATGTGGACGGACAGCTGACGGCATTTCAGTCTAGCACACCCACTCCCTGCTCCCAGGAGCAGTTTAAACACTTTCCTCGTTAAGAGAAATGTTTTAAATATAGGACAGATCTTTCTCCAGAGTTAGCTGACAAGTCTCAACTATTTAACTTCTGTGCTGACTTCCATCAGCTCAGGATTTGGGCCTCTATGTTCCCTCTCTTCCCCTAACTGGCTCTTTGACTGCTTCCTTTCCTCTCCCACAGGTTTTTGCAGCGAAAGTGCTCAACTTTGTGCTCCCAAATCTGTCCCTGGGATCGATAGATCCAAATGCAATTTCCCGGAACAAGAAAGAGGTGAGAACCTTAATGCCATTTTAAGTCACTGCATAGTTGGTATCTTGTCCCAGTCCCGCCATTTCTCTTTTAGAAAAACCCACAAGTGTTTTGCTAAATCAGGAGGGCAAAAATATGTGCTGGTGTAGAAAGGTGACACCTCTCTGACACCAGTGGAACTGACTGCACACAGAAGACCATGGGAAAGCAGCTGTTCCTCCCTGGGGTGTGCCTTGCACCTGCAGCTGCTCTGGGTACCAGACATGACAGAGAGCTATGGGTGCAGTGGGAAGCACAGCAGTAAAACCCAGCTCAGAGTGCAAACACACTGCTGAAGTCAACTTTTCCACTCCTGCTGTTTGCAGTGAAATCATGCAAAACCCTACAGTCCTGGAGATTTGTTTTCCTGCTTCCAAACCACGATCACGTTGTGCCAAATGCATTCAAGCAGAGGAAAATTGCATGCTTGACCCAGAGAACTTGTTACAAGGTCTCCTGGATCACACTCTGACTCTGCTACAGCCTTTCTAAACAAATGATAATTCATGCTACACCCAAGAGAAATACTTGAAGAACCTGCAATTGAAGCAGCTGTTGTAACAATCCAGCTCCAGCCTCACCACTGTGGCTGTGCATGGAACTGTCACAGGGTTGGGTTTTTATAGTGCCACAGTAGCCTGGACTTGTCTCCCATTCCCACTCACTCTTGGTAATAACTGTGTCAGCCTGTTCATGCCATGACTGCAAACACAGGCGTCACTGCAACTGCTGCAACACCACCACCATCACTGTTGTGGGAGGAGTGAAAGGAGAGAGACATAAACTGTGGGTGAATGAAGGGGCTTAGGCTGGACCCAGAACTTGGTGCATTTCAGACAGCAACTTGAATTGTAGAAAATGGCACTCAGGGGTGTCCCAAGAGCTTTGCTGGTGCAGTGGTCACTTATTCCTGTGCTCCCATGCCAGCTCACATCTCACTGACAGATGCTGTAATTTTCCCTGCTGTTCATGCAATGGTTCATACCTTAACTAGGAGTTAATAAATTGCCTTTCCCTGGGGAGGCAGCTTGACCAGCATTAGAATTGGAGCTCAAAGGATTAGGGGCAAAGATCTGTGTGATTCGAGTGCATCCAGCCTCAGCATATCCCATGTCTTTGGCTCACCTATTCAGAAAACTGGAAAGCAAAGAGCCTCCCAGAACAGCCTCAAGGCTCAGGGTTGTTTCTTGGCACTGCTAGAGGGGTTTTTGTTCCAATGACTTTCAGTTCACTTATCTGTGAACAGAGCATAAGATTTCAGTGTGTTGGAGGTGGAAAGATGCGAGGAGCTGAGGAAAAGAAGACAGGACTAGCATGGAGCGAGATCATGTGCATCCGCTGATGCACCGTGTGACATATGCTCCAAAGTACCACATGAGGCTGCACAAAATATATGCTTGGGGAGAAGGCTGACTCCAAGCTAGCTGTAGAAACCTGTTCTTAATTACATTCAGCTGCCATAACTTGTTGCATATAATTCGGAGAAAAGGTTTAAATTAGACAATCAATTCAGTAGAATGACACAGAGGAAAGGTTTCACATCTACATTTGTATTTAGAGGATAAAAGCAGTCAGTGCTCTGGGGGAGGAGAGGAATTGGAGAGCTTTATTCCCTACCTGAAGAGTGAGTGTGGCTGCGACGTGTGGGTCTGTGCCTCCCTCTGCCCTGATTTGTTATGTGACACCTGAGCTCTGCTGCAGCTGCATTTAAAGGATGTTTTAAATTTAAAACATTTAAGGGTGTTTTTAAATACACCTCCAAGAGCTGGATCCTCTGCTGAAAGATGCTACTGCTGCACTCGATAGCTTTGTAGGAGAAAAGTGATGATGTGGGGACATCCTGAATAATAATGCAGTTAGGGAAGTGTCAGAGAGCTCCTGAAATTGGTGCACAGTGTTGACTGAGCACTTCCGTGTTGCGATGATGTTAGGAATCACCACAGCAACCACTGGACACACTTTATAATAAACGCTATTGTGTTGTCTTTCTAACCACGTATTTGCTGCTGCTTCGTCTGCTCTGTGATGCTTCAAGTCTCTAAAGCTTCCTTGGAGCGTTGCTTTTCCTCTGCCCTTTCCATGGAGGAAGGGAGAGCCTTCTGCAGTGGATAAAGGTGTAGGTTTGCTTCATTAGAGCCCGCCTACGATGGAGAGGTCTTCCAAATGAGACAACCACCCCATGTGTACTGTGCTGCCTTCTCACCTGTACATGAGCACATAGCAGCTGGGTAGCGATGTAAAGTGCTTTCCTGACCCCCTTCAAACACCAGGATTTGAGTTCCAGGCAATTACTGAAGATAAGACAGCATTTTGGTCCTCTGGCTGCCTCTAAGCACACTCCTCCTTCCTTTTGGATTCAAGATGCTCAGATTAAAGCACACAATGTGCTGGAAACATCCATTATTTATATGTTACACATACTCTCCTGCCAGACCAGCTTTCTATTCACTAGAAACATTTTTGGGACAACATCCAAGAATTTCCTAATGAGTTTGTGTTCCCAGAAAGCTGTCTTCAGGATGTGGGGACTGAAACACAGAATGATATAGAGATGTTTGTTTGATGTTTGCTGTATCAAACACAAGAGAGACAAAAGAGAGCAAGAAGCAACCTTAAAACCAGTCCTGTTATTCCAAGGAGGAGCGACATCACAGTGGCAGGAACCTCTTTACCCCAGCAGTCATTGTTAGCTGCTGTTGACTTAGTGAAATGGTCCCTCTGACTTTAGCCTTGTTCCTGCCAGGTCCGCATAGGACGAGGCTGCAAGGGGAGATGCAGACCTCTAAACAGGGCAGTGTGATGCAGCAACCTCGTGGTTGCTTCTGTCTTAGAATTACATAAAGAGAAAAGGAGCTGTTGTGAGAGACCCTGGAGAGCCTTTGCCTGGCCATGTCTGGAAGCAGTCACAGGCTCTGCCGGGATCACCTTCTGTTCTTGCCCCCTGTCTCAGAGCTTGGTGCAGCAACAACAGCTTTGGGCTTGCAGGGTTTGCAGACTGTAGCCTGCAGAACATAAAGTCCATTCCCTGCCTTTCCTCCTTCCCCAGAGAGCTGCTGCCTGGCACTCACCCCATGCACTGAGCATTAACTCTGGCAAGGATTCTTGTTCATTGACTGGGAACAGGATACAGCCCCTGCAGTCCTGGTAATTTCGGGTTGGGGCTGGGTTATTATTTTTTTACTCCTGCCATCATCTACACAAAAATATTTGTTGGCTGCTCAGTAGCTAAAAAATCCCCATTTTTTCAGACAACAAGAGAAAGAAAGAAACCCGTTAGATCATTCTTTTAGCATTTATGGGGCTGGGGATGGGGACACCTCACATGAATTCATCAGCACTGTTTTACTCCATGGGAAGGGACCTTCTGTCAATCCATCCACCCATCCCTCCTGAATCCCCCCTGAAAAGTCTCTTATATATTGCATTCAATTTAAAAAACCCCCAAACCTACCAACCTAAAAAATAATAAAATCCACCCATCTCAAAGCTGTGTTGCTTTAGCACAGCGCTGTGCATAGGTCCAGATTAGGCTGGAGCCAGTTGCTAAGTAGCCAATGCAACACAGTGGTTTTGCTCAAAAAGCTGATGAAAAGTCACCATGTTTGGCTGAGAATGTCAGGGTAGACCCAGCTGCCAACAGGACAGTGAGCTGCACCCCACCAGGCACTTGGTATTCTGGAAGTCAAAGCTGAACGTTTTCCATGAGCACATTCACAAGGGGACAATTCCTTCTAAACACTGCTTCTCACCCTGTTTGAAGGACTGTGGAGAGCAGGGAAGGTACAGCTGAACAGTGTAGGGGATGAAAGATACAGATGGAGGTTTCTGCACCAACAAACTGGTTGGGTACTGGGATGGTCCATGCGGAGCCAAAAGGACTGTGTGCTGTTCACCCTCTGCTTCCCAGGGCCATTAGCAGGAGCAGAGGGTGTTCAGCATGTCTCAACATCTTAACCACAGTCTCATCTTTGCAGTTGCCTCTCACAAGCAGTTTTCCAGACCCTCAGCAAGCACTTGCTTCTTTGAAAGGGAGATACCATGTGTAATATCCTAATATGATGAGCTGTGATGATTATCTTTGTCTCCCTGCCAAAAATTACCCCTCACTTCAAAGTAGCCATGATCTTGCACAGAGACCAAAATACAACAATGGCCTTAATCAAATCCTAGAAACATCCACCACATCCAAGGATCCCTAAGTGAGTTCTAAGATAACTTGAATTTTCGTGGTCCAGCTCCAGCACAAAGTGGAGGGGCTGTACAGCTGTGCCTCCCTGGACCATCCTCAGTACTGTGGGCTGGGTCTGAAAGGTGTCAGTCACTAAGAGTTCCAAACTTCCCCCCACGTCTTCCTCTTGCTGCATGTAGGGATAGGAACCATGGATTCAAGCAGTAGGAGATGGTGGGGACTGGAAGCAAGAAAGTGATGGGGAACGACTTGTGAGCACCAGGGTGCCTCACTGCCACCTCCCTTTCCAGTGCTTTGTGCTCCAACACATTTGAGATGACAACAGGGGAAATGGGCTTCAAACCCTCTGGCAAGTGAATGCATCCAGGTGGGAAAGCCCCACCATGTACTGTTCTTCCACCCTGAGACTCTCATCTCACGGGGAATTGAAGGCAGAATCCACCCCAAAACCTTTCTGTCCATACTGTCCTACAGTGCCTGCCTGTGCCTACGCCTACACATGGCCACATGTCCTTGGGTGGCCTGTTGGGTCATCTCCTACCCATGGTCCCCTCAGGGCAGGCACGGGCAGAAGCAAAAGCACCTCAAGTTAATGCCTTCAAGGTAGAACTTGAACAGACCCCACTGCCTGTGAGGAGAGGAGGAGACTGTTTTCAGCTAACCTATAAATAACCATCATTTCTATAAACATCTGCCAGGGTTGGGAGAAACTGGAGGCTGTGCCAGAGACCAGCCCATAATCGAAGCATTCTGGCAAATATTGCAATGGTGGGGGCTGTGTGGGCTGTCTCCACATACAGTATACAAATATTTACTGTAGATTTGCCTGCTGCAGTAACTACTCCTTCCTAGCAACTTTCTGCACCAGCTCTTGTGCATTTTTATCCCCTCACAGTCTGGTTGAGCAAGCTGTTCACTGCTTTTTTTTGCCTACCTCCTAATACCATCATTTGCTGCCTTGTCCATCACACTTTGCAGACAGAGATGACCCCTTGGCTTTGCAGTCACATGTGTCAGTTGTCCATAGGTGTAGGCCATGGTCTCCACCCCCAGATAGGGAAAGACAACATTTGAGCCCTCAGCAGAGAGGATAATGGCCTGGAGAACATCAGCTTTCAAATAACACAGTCTGAAGGACCCTCTGTAGAAGAGATATCACATTGGAATGACAGGAGGGCACAACAGAGGAGAAAAATGCGGGCAGGTGCCCCTGTGGGAATGGTCTTTGTCCAACACTGGTTGTTTTCCTGCAGGAGCTCCTTTCAAAGAGCTCTGGCTTGAATATTTTCTAGTGGTGTAAGAGAGAAACACGCAGCAAAGAGCATGTCAGGTTGAGTGAGCAGCGCTGGGAAGCCACAGTACCTCAGCCTTGACTCTGATGACAGGATGTCCTGAGAGAGCAGGAAATGACTGTGCAAGCCAAGGGAAGAGACTCTTCACTGCCAGGCTGATCTGCTTTTCCTCATCTGCATGAAATATTGCTAATCTTAAATTGCCTCTTTCTCCCTGCCAGATGGAGTCTTACATGTCTGATCCCTTGGTCTACCACGGTGGGATGAAGGTCTCCTTCGTCATCCAGCTGATGAATGCCATTGCCAGAATTGAGCGAGCCCTGCCCAAGCTGACTTTGCCCATCCTGGTGCTACACGGCTCTTCTGACAAGCTCTGCGACATCAGGGGCTCCTACTTACTGATGGACACGGTGCAGAGTCAGGACAAAACGCTCAAGGTCATCTTGCTTTCTTGATTGTTAGGAGATTATGCTGCCAGTGTTGGCCTGAGCATGAGTGACTATGAGGGGTAGGGAGCCTGCTGACCCCCAGGGAGCTGGAGGCAAAGAGAGCTGATGGACTGGTGAGGCTGGGCAGGTGACAGCCCCTTTCACCAGGAGGTAGCCCAAGCCCAGCCCTCCCTGGGCTCGGTGTGGTGGCCTTTCATCAGCTACAGGCAGGCTGGGGGCAGGGGGTGGTGGGTGATCTCCAGGCCTGCCCCTGTGCTGGCTGTGTACCTACAGGGTGTCTTGGACATGAAGCATCTCAGTGCAAAAGTAGAGCAAGGCTCATAAGCAGGTGAAGTGTTGACCCTAAAAGCTCTTGTGAACAATGCCAACTGTGTGAGCACCAGCCTTACCTCATGTCCCAGCGTGTAAAGGTGCAGGGAGGTCTTTCCAAAACACTGGACAACAAAAGCCACTTCACATCTGCTCATTTCAAGAGAACCACAGCTGATTAACCAATTGTTAGCACATGAATAAACCTGAAAGAGAGACAGGGAGACCAAGGGAAAGCTTTTGTCATCGGAAAAATAACTGGATAGTCTGAGCATAAAAGGAGTAAAATTGCACAAGGCATGATGGGAACATCCCCCATTGTCCTTTACACTCCAAGGGCATGATAAGTATTTCCTCCTCCTTAGTGGGATAAGAAGCAAGAAATGGATGGGGCTGGGACATGCATTATGTTCCTAAAGGGCAGCAGGGTGCTCTGGTACCCAGAGGCTGCAATGCCAACACCTTCCTGCTTGTCAAGGGCCAGCACCACCAGTGGCATCTCCTTGATTTCATAACCTGCTACATCTTGGAAAAAAACTGACAAGTTGTGGGCAGGATGTGTTGGACCTGTGGGTGTCGGCAAGAGGGGACTGAAGGCTGTTTTGTTCCTGCAGATTTATTTTTTCTGTGCTTATCTCTACTCTCTCCCTGGCTGCAGGTGTATGAGGAAGCCTATCATGCCCTCCACAAAGAGCTGCCCGAGGTCTCTACCTCTGTCTTCACGGAAATACTGACATGGATTGGCCAGAAGGTCTCAGCAGCTGGGGAAACCAGCCATACTTAAGAGAATTGCATTTGCATTACTAGGGTTTTCTGGGAACAGATGTTTTTTTCTTATTAGAAATCTCTTGGAAAAAGATCTAACATGGAGGGATTCTTGGGATATTTTATCATGCACAGCATAAGGGAGGGTGGGGGGAGAGGCACAGGGTGGGGCATTATTTGCTGATGTAAATGGCCATTGCCCTAATCTGGAGAAGAATTGATAGCTGTGGGATGCCCCTCACCCACCAAACTTCCCCCACGGCTTCCCCTTCTCTGCTTTCGCTGGGGTGACAGGGGTGTATTTATACTGCAATAATTATTGGTATGTAAAAGAAATCAGTATCTTCCACTTCATGGTTTTGATGCCAGGTGCGTCCCTTGTCCCCACCATCCAGTACCTTAAAAACCCTGCTCCAGCACTAACAAAGGTGCTGGGTGATGAGGAGAGGCTAAAGATGGAGCTGACAGCTCCCTGAGGGTGAAAGGCTGATTTTCAAGATCAGACCCCTTTGGATACTACCTTTTTAAGCAGACCAGGCCAGGGGAGAGCAGAGAGATGCCTCCCCAGCTGCCCTGCACATCCTCTGCGAGTTTGCACTCGGGGAAAGCATGTTGAACAGTGCTTTGATTTTCATCATCAGAGCAGGATCCCAGAGGGAAGAGCAGGAATGTGGAATCAAACCCACTTAGCACATTAAATTCCCATGCTTTTCCCCATGTCAAACCCCATCTCCTCTGCAAGATGAACTATTCTGTAAATATTCCTAGGGACAGGGTTTTTTCCTTCCTTCCTTTTTATTTTAATCTCCCTTTTTTTTTTCTTTTGGAGTTAATCACTTGTGCTACTGAAACTGAAAAAGCAAAGTCAAAGTTATAAGAGAATATAGTAATATAATATATGATGTATATAGAGGTGGCTGGAAGCTGGGAAAGAAATGGGAGGAGTGTAAAGAAGGAGTTAATCATTCCTTCTCTTGGCAGGGAACAATGTTGTCCTACCAGGATCCGGTCCTCTCACCATAACTTTACAGTCATAATCTGTTGTTTTCCTTCATCAGTTGGAAAATGTCCTGAAAATAATGCTAGAGAGAAGTGCAGAGCATCTGGTGGGTGGGGAGTAGCAGTGGGTGTCCTCATGGTCCACTGGTTTAGCAGGAGACCCACAGCATGAGCAGAGATCCTGTCCAAGCTCATCCCAGTCTCCTCCTAATCAGCACTGGGGTGGATCACTGAGGGGCTGAGCTCAGCCCCTGAGGACACGTGGGGAGCTGAAGGTCGAGTGTGGGGTGTGATCAGTCATCCAACCCCTGCCCTGCTGTACTGGGGCATCCACAGACCCTGCTGTACAAGCTTCTGTGGAGGAGCTTGTGGACTGGGCCTGTGGTTCAGGCAAGCCAAATCCTAGAGCTGCCTGAGTCTCTGCTAGCAGCAGGGTGAGAGGAAAGAGTTTAGACCCTGGATTAGAGCAGAGCCATTGTACTGACACAGTAAAAGCTGCATAGTGATGACAGAGTGGCTGTGCAGGCCGATTTATCCAGCATGATGGCCCTCGGCATGAATATACTTCTTGGCACTATCCAGCGGGAAGGGGTTTAACCTGCACTTCTCCCTCTGGTTTTGCAAGAAGAGAATGCAAATATTGCACTATGAGAGAGTGGGGCATCTCCCCCAGTGACAAACCAGCCCCTGCTGCCTTCCCTTCACAGCAAGAAACAGCGCTGTGTCTTGAGCTGCTGTCACCAGGGCTGGACCCCTCCTGTGACAGTCAGGGGGTCACCCACCTCTTTTCCCTTTGGAAGCAGTTCTGGCAAGGTTCAGGAAAGGGACCTCTGTGCAATAACAGTCAGAATCAGGGCTCAGACCCATTCAGTCCCAGCAGTGTGGATGGATGGAAGATGTGTGGATGCAGGTTGTGTCCTTGTAGTTGCCCTAAGGGGCCCAAGTCAGGGAAGCTCTTTTATACAGGTTGATCCAGGCACTTTGGCATTTGTATTTTCTTGCCTCTAAAGAGAGGAACGAGCTGTAGTTCTCCCAGCAAAGCCAGCTTTTTATTGAAATATTATTCCAGTGCAATGAGCTGCTCTCAGCAGCCCCTGCTAAACCTCTGGTGACACTCTCTGGGAAGGAACAATGCGCAGGTCACCTGCTTTCCATCTTCCAGCAGCCTGTCTTGAGGTAACTTCTTTTGCCTGAGCAAGCTCCCTCCTGGCCAGATGCTGCTGGAGGAAGACAGCAAGAAGAGAAACACTACAGCAGTGATAAATCTCACCTGCTTCTTCAGCTGGAAGGGGAAACAAGTGGGTGTGATCCAGAGGTGACAGACGTTGCGGGGGTAATAGCAAGTTGATGACTTAAGGATAGGATTTTTGAAAGCACTTTTCTTGAGGAAGTCAGGAGGAGTAAATCAATGCCCACATTCTTTACATCCCTTCCAAACTGACAAGCACTTTGCAGGAGGGGAGAGGGAAGTGACCCTTCAGCAGAAAGGTCAGAGCCCGTCTGCTCCCTCCAACCTGGCTTCAGGCAGAGGAAAGTCCGTTGTCAGTGCCTTTGCTAAAATGTGTCCTTTCACCCAAGAAACATCTGAACATCTGCAGCTGAACAGAAATAAAGGCAAACAAATTACATTGATCTGGGGAAGACTTGTCCTTCTGTCTATAGCTAAGCTCAGCAGTGGCACATGGCCTGGGGAGGCTGTGTTTGAAAAAATGGTTAACAAACAAAACCTACAAAGAGCAACAGCAACAACAACAAAAAAGCCAAGAGACCCCAAAGCCATGGCACAGCAGCAGGTATTGCCACCCTCAGCCAGTTTTCTGAAGAGTTACCTTCTGAGGCAATTAACACAGGGAAACCTATCCAAAAGAAGCCGGGCACTGCCTGCGCTGACCCCACACACCCCTGGGCTGGCTGCCGAGCAGAGAGGAGCCACAGCTCCTTGGCAGGTGGGGAAATGAGTGCAGAGGGAAGGAGCCAGGAACAAATCAGCCTGGGCCAGGTGAGACACTGATCTGCACATTTCAGCTCTCACTGCTGTTGCTGATCCCTTCCCCTGCCTGTAAGCTCCTTTATACTGACCCAGTTAGGTTTCACCAAGCCCCGGAGGAATTCCTCCTTGGCTGACCAGATTAGCAATGAGCAGAGCAGCTGCTGAGGGAAATGTAATTACACTCTATTTCCAGCTGGCAGGTACCACTTGCAGGGAGCACAGCCAGCCTTATGAATGTTGCTGTGCGGAGCCACACCAGAGTCTGGTCTGCCTTGGAGAATAGGTGGCACTCGTGACTGAGCAATAGCAACGTGTAACTACTGTATATATCACCACCTGTAGCACTGAGAGGCCATTTCCCACTGCCTAACCCCTCATGTTTTCTATTTAGCCTGTCCTTTTTATACCACTCACCTTAGCACACTGCCAGCACAAACCCGTTGGGATCACATTTCCTTTTACAAGTAATTCCTGAGGTTGTCTCTCTTGTTCTGTTGTGTTCCAGTTCAATAAAATACATTTATATATAAATATATACATATATAAAAACATATATACATACACATGTATTTTCAGTGGAAAAACCATATACAAGTTTAGGATTCTTAAAGGAATACAATGTATATTGCAACTAATAATAAAGTTATGTTTTCTGAACAGAGCGTGTCTGAGGGCATCATTGGTGACCATTCCAAAGTGCTTCCCACACACCAGATTAAAGAACAGTGTGGAGCTGGTGGAGGATATGCAGTAACAGACAAACTCAGCCTGCTTCAACACCTGATTCCCATGCTTTTACAAGCCCATTAAAACATGAACTAAACCCAATTCCAACAGGAAGCATCTGCACCGTGGCCAGGAGCAACTGCTGATTAAATACCACGTTTTGTCCCCAGCTGTGACTGCAGATCAGGCTGGGGAGTGGCTTTGGTGCTGTCAGCTCCCACGCAGTGCCCAGATGCTGTAAGAGCTCCTGGTCCAGCCAGACCCGGGGTTGGTGCTGTCAGAATGCCCCACATTGCAGAAACGTCCCCCCTGCCCAGAGAGTGGGGCTGGGCCAAAGAGCAGCCACAAGGTCCCCTCCTGCTCTCCTTATGTACATTTCAGGACAAGTCACTTATTTGTAAGGGCTCCCGAGCCACTAACACTCCAAAACACGTGACAACTGCAGCAGGGGACAGACAGGACAGCACGCTCTCATGCCAGCCCTGTGGCCAGAGTCGTTAGCAGCACCAGACCCAACCTGCAACCTTCACCAATTCATCTTCCTTATGCCTCAAGTCACTACATCAAGAGAATAATACTCTCCTTCTGCAGCCCTATGCAGGCTCTGTGTCTGATCACACCCCAGCTCACCAGGTCAGGAGCTCTGGCCAAGGACTTTGATGCACATCAACACAGACAACAGGGCTGGGGCTTCTCACCAAGCCAGCAGGCACACCATGCTAGTAAGGAACATCATTAGTAACAAGATTTGCTTTAATACTGGCAAGTCCACAGCTCGCTCTTCCAGTATTTTGGTGGTTTATTAAGCTCATCACAGTTTTGAGGGTCACTGGAGGGTGCACACCACAATGCTGGGGCAGGAACCAAGCACAGGAGGGAGGGGACAGTCCTTCACAAGGCTGGGAGCAGCACCAGCACAAAGGACCTGTTTCGGCAGTGCACTTCTCCCGGTGTCACCACCTGATGCCTGGCGAGCTGTCACAGCCATAGGTGGCCTTCCTGTTTTCAGCCTGTGCTTTTACTCTGATCCTGTGAGTCTGTGGGAACCCTGCAGCTTTTGCCTTTTTCTCTTCCCTCAGCCTGTGCTCAGTCTTGTGTTATCCAAGGCTGGCTCTGGGGGTTGCTACAAGGTGGGGATCAGCCAATGAATGGAAAAGCAGGAGCCAGAGCAGTGCCAGGGTGAGGGGGAGAGCTCCTTAGGAGCCCTTTCCAGTCACCCTGGCAGGGACAGACAGCCTGCATCACCAGTGGGACATAAGACCAGAGGTGTCATATGCAGTCAGAGTGCAGCAGGGACCCTGCCTCTGTCAGACCCCTGGCACCACAGAGCCCATCACCCAGGCCAGGCTCAGGCACTGAGAGCAGGCAAAGGCTGCAGCTCCAGTGAGTGCTGAGGAATGTTAGTTCAGATCTGCTCAGCATGTAACCCACAGTGCTTCACTTCCATTTGCTGCTGGTTAAGCATCAGAGGAGGGAGAAGTGGGGCTGCAACCCACTGCAGAGCTGCTGCTGGGGGTCAGCAGGGACTTGCACCTCTCCAGCTGCCACTGTCCCTACCCAGCTTCAGGCAGAATTTCATCACAGGAAAAGGGAGGTGGAGCTGAAGGGTTGTGCAGGTGCCACCACACCACCAGAGACCACCGGTGCAGCACACGTGCTGCAGCCTGACCGCCTGCCAACACCACTCCTGCTCGCCCAGCCTCTCAGAAGGGGGGGTGTGATCAGTCATTTGCTCTTCTCTCCACATATGAGCACACGTCTCCTTTGCACCCAGAAACAGGGTCATGCTCTCCCAGCTTATCCGTCTGGGATGTTCTCCTTCCCCATCTGATGTGGAGCTGCTGCTCACCTTCCTGCTGCTCTCCAAACAGCTGCCTTATTAAGCAAAACCACCACGACTGTGAGCAAACACTGCACATCCACATCTCCCAACAGGCACAAGCCAAACAACCGGCCTTCCCGAGGCCACCACTCCTCGGCAGGGAGGGACACAGGATTAATTTCCCTTCCCTCCAGAGGAAACTCTTCAGTACATGGAAACATTCCAGGAATTCAGATGAAAAACAATTCCTAAGAGATCAATTAAGAGTTTGGGTAGATCGCATGATATGTGCTATCCAAAGGAAACTTGGCGAAGAAAGCTACTTGGCCTGGGGGGAAGCCGAGGGAGGGCAAGATGTCAAGCATGGAAAACACTTGTCTGCTAAGAAAACACACAGCGACAAGAATGGCAGAGGGGAAGGAATGGCAGCTCAGGGGCAAAGGACAAGTGGTACCTTGTCAGTTTAGGAAGGTCCATGACCAAAGGCAAGCAAACGTCTGCCAGAGCACAGTAAACCCTGGCATGAGACAGAGTCCTGGGAAAAGCTGGGCTTTCCAGCCCTCCCGAAGTCAGCAGCCTTTCTGTCAGCATCTTGTCTTCATTTACATAAAAAACCCCCATGCAATAGCAACACCAGCAAAGCTCTCTGCAGGCTGACACAGTGAACCCTGGAGCAGGAGATATCCACATGCTAGAAATAAACAACTCTGGTTCCCCATACAGAGGAAAAATAAAAAATCAGCTTTTCCCTCCGGCTGGATTGCAGGGCCAGCCTCATGCTGCAATGACAGCAGTGAGCCACCCTCCCTGTGGGCTGCACAGGGCAGCCCTTGTCTTTGTCACATCAAAAGCTTCCAGGGCTCACCCCATGCACTTTTAACACCAAGTCCTCTCCTCCCATGCTGAGCTTATGCACATCCCATGCTGAGGCTGCTCTGTGCCAAAACCCAGCCCGGGGGCACTTGCGTGACCGGCGAGTCCTGGATCCCCAGTAAAGGCCGGACTTTGCACGCAAGCCCCATGTGCTCCCTCACTGCTGTACCACGAGCACTGTGGTCAGCAGAGCAAGAAGTACTGGCCCCTTGTGTGCTTCCAGACTGGGAAGGCTGTTGTTTAATTGCACACCTGATTGGAAAAGGTCACAAAATCAGGAAACAAGAAATACCATCTCCCCTGCCCCCAGGAAGAGAAGGAGCGGTCACCCCAGGAGCAGCACAGCCAGAGCCAGCACCTTGAAGAGCTCTGAAGATGCTGTGCCCGACTGGCACTCACACCAAAGCAGCAGCACAGCAGAAAACAGCTCACCTGAAGCATTTTCAGCTTCTCAAGAAGAGCCTCTGGAAAAGGGAAGGAGATTGAACTTGCCACCAACAAACTTTTGAAACTCCTGGAAAATTTTTAGTTTTAGATCCAGGGAGAAGGGGGATGGAAGGAGTTCTAGAGAGCAGATTGCTGGTTCCTGTTACGGAAGCAAGCTTAATAAAATTCATAGAAATATTGGTAGTTCTGCTATGCTGTGCCAAGAATGTGTTAGAATAAAACCTTCTGAGCAGAAGGAAGAGATACAATGTCAACTTAGCCGTGATATGAAAGATCAGGCTTCTTCATCTCCTAAAGCACATCCCAAGGAGCAGTAACCAACACACTGGCTTGCCTTCCCCTCAGAGCAGGTCTCTGCACAGCCTGCCTCATACAGTTCATCACTGTCACAGTCTTGTACAAATCGTACTGGGATGACCCTGGCTCACAAAGCAGTAATACCAGAATAAAGAGGGAGGCATTTGTCCTTCCTGGAGTTTTAATGACATCGCAGTGCAACACAGACCAGCTCGGTTTCCTCCATGGGAAAGCTACATCAATTTATTTTGGACCAAATCTACCCTACCCTGAGCCCATGAACAGAAGCATCTGGCCACACCACAGCACTCCCTTCACCTCCTTTTCCTAACCCAAGGTACCAAAGCAACAGCCTTCCTTTCTGCCATACCAGCAAACAGAGCAAGCAGACTGCTGCTGTCTGGAGCGAGCAGATCTCACTTTCCAATCCTGCTCTCTTTCCCCTTGATCTTGCTCTGCTGGTAACAGGAGGAGGGAGAGGAAAGCTCTCACACTCATTTTCAGAGCTTATTTTGGGAACCGGCAGCCAGACCCTTGGGACCGGAGCTGGTTGTTCGCATGGTACTGGTTCTCTTCCAAGGATTTCTTTAATCTGCTAAAATGCCCTTCAAATCTTGCCCTGCACTTGTAGGCTTACAAAGTTAACCACAACTATGAAAAGCAAAGGGCATGTGCATGCTCGTCCCCTTTCCCCCAGATACTCATCACATGTAAGCTTGAAGTTCATAGCTTGACTTTGGCTTAAGGATCTGCATGTCCACAGCTGCACCCAAATGTGGCTGCTGTTCCCTAATTAATTGCCCCTCTGCAGCCCTTGCCTTGGTTATTGCCAATAATCAACCTCAAATTTCTAGCCTAAAACACTTGAAACCATTTGCAGCCTAATAAATGGTTCTCTTTGTCCCTCTCCCTCAGCACTTCCTCAAGGCAAGCAGCAACCCCAGCAGAGCCAGCACCTTTATTCAAAACAGGCCCCAACTCTGATAAATGGTTTGCTGGTGTGGCCTTTCTAATCTTAATAAATTTGTTATGTCAAATATGTTTTAGCTTAGAAGGTAAAACAAAAACCTGCTCCTCAGCACACCCACCCCCTGTGAGCAGACAACCAAGCCAAGCCATGGTTTCCCATCGCCAGCTCTAGCCAGGATCACTCATCCCTGGGAGCTGAGCACAGACACATTCCGGCTCCCAAGCCCGTGATGGGCTTTGCCAGGCTGCCCACAGCAAGAGGAAAACAGTGTCACCTTGAGCAGAGGAGTCTGTCAATGCACAGCGACTGCGAGCGCCTGCGTGGGAAGTGCCATCTCCAGTTTGACCATGACTGCACAACGTGAACAGCTCAAGCCTCTTGCAGAGGCTCATCCTTTACTCCAGGCTCTCACAGCACGATGCTGCTACTTGTGTGCACTGTTCAGTGAGTCCCAAAAACCTGATTAAGCCTTGAACTTTTCCAGGCCCTCCCTTCAACAACATTAGTCATTCAGATGTTGCTAGTATCTCCTCTCTGAAAATTGCATGATCCTACACAGAGCAACAAGGAGATGGATGCTCGTTCCCTGGATGCCAGTCACGCTCTGAAGTCAACAGGGGCTGCACAGACAGTTCAGCTGTTGCCTTTACCCAAACAATTGTAGCCACCCAGGTATACAAGAAAACAGAAAAGAAACATGTGCCCATGTCCTCAGAGAGGAAGGACTGCCCAGACACTTCAGCAGAATCACAGTTTTGGAGAAAACACAGGCTTCCGACTCCAGGAGTGCACTGAACAAGTCAGAGTAGTTAAGCACAAAGGCTGAAAAATCTCCATCCTTGGATATAATGGACAGTCAGCAATGACAGGGGCACAAGATGACAAGGAGAAAAGGAAAGACAACTTACCTGTTAGCAACAGCCCAGAGACAAACATCACCTCCCTGACACACAGCCATGGCAGTGACCAAGCCTGGGCCATGGTGCTGCTAAAGAAAGGGAATAATCCTCATAGAAAGGAGACAGTAAAAACAAGTTAGTGCTTTACTCACCTGATCTGTCAGGACTGTACAAACTGCTTGGAAGCCAAGCAGTGCAGAGCCAGTCCTTGGCCTGGGTAAGGGAAAATGAAGGAGCCCACAGAGCCCTTTCAAAAACAAAGCCATGCTGATGTTGTCAGTCATTAACAAAGAGATCACAGCCAGAGCAGATATAGTGAAATAGACTATTTTATTGCTGCACACATGCTTACACATTTCTTCTTAAATATAATGTTGCTCTGGTAAATTTCACAATCTTCTTAATTCAGCAAGTGGCTAGTAGTAAATAAAAAGGACAGAGGCAACAAAACACAGAAATGACACTGGCAACAGAAGAAAAATCAGAAGGTTTTTATTTTGTGATAAAATTATTTGCAGCAAGAATAAAGTGAATTCAAATCTAAGTTTTGTCCTGGCTCATCTTAATTAGAGAGCTTGCCTGCATGCTGACCATCTGCTTATGCATGCTTTTGGATAGCCCTATTTTGCCAAAAGGGATGGGGGGGAGTCAAAGGATCCCAAGTAATTGGACAATCTGACAGGCCTCACAGATGTGACCACTAAGTGCACGCAGACAGATGAGGCATTTGCTTGGAAGCCCACATGGACTCGCACTGCCGGGGAGGCAGATCAAAAGGCCACGCTGACCTTTTCTCCCACATGTACAACTGCAGCCTCGCTTGCTCCACGCTTAAGGATGCAGGAATGGAATTATTCAAGAGCAGCCATATGGAAAATGCTTCCCAGCACTGCTGCTCCTCCTCTGCCTTCCTCCTGCTTTGCCCACAGCCAGTGTCCTTTAGCAGCTGAGGCATCTGCAGAGAAAAGCATTAGCACATTCCTTGATAATCCTGCTTCTGCATCTCGCTCAGTACAAGCAGAAGGCAAAGGCCACGTCCTGTTCTCCGGTGGCTCCGTGCAAGCCTCGTGGGCTGTCACAACCACTGCTGCGCAAAGCTGACTACAAAGATGTCAGAAGCGGAATTTCTGCTGGAGGAGGAGAACTAAACTAAACATCCTGCTTATGTTCAGTGTTATCTTCAGCCATATACAGAGGAGAAACACAGGGGAACTGAACCAGCTGGGTTAAGCTGCTGGTTTCTGTAGCAGGCTTTCATGAGCCTGACACTCCACTCAGCAAGAAAACAAGCAGTTCTCCTTTCACCCTTCTTCCTCCAAAATATATGGGACTTCATATTAAAGCTTCCTCAATAGCCCTTCCCCTCCGCATGTTCACAGAGATACCTTCATCAGTACAGTTGTGCTGGGCTCTTTGGTGCTCAAAGACACACTGGGCTTAGAGGTGGACATGGAGGTACATTCCACAAATCACACAACAAATGCACAGCTCCTCTCCACGTCACCGTCCCAAACAGAAGCACACTCCTGCTGCTTCCATGCAGTAACACACTCCTGCAGGGACACACCCTCACCCTAATATGAGTGCAGAAAACAAACCACAACAACTCCCTGCACTTCTCCACAAGGGTTTTGAAAGAGAATTGAAGCACACACTGCTTGAATAGCCCTGCCACCACCATCCCCTGCCCCAGAGACTTGATCTGCGAGAAATGCCACTTAAACCCAGATGACAAAGTGCACAAGCATCTGGAGTTCATCAAGGAACTTCATCCCTGCTCCCCCCACCCCAGCTCTATCCCCAGCTTCTGTTAAGTGTAACTCAAGCCTGACACATGATTTTGCCAAAGTCTGGCTTTCCCCAAGCACAGTGGCCAAAGCCCCAAGTCCCTTCCTCAGAACTGAGTGCAGCCTGCTTAGTGCAGGTGGTGCCCACAGCCTGCCCATGTACCTACCAACAGCTTCAGTGCAGGACAGGTACAGGCAGTGAGGCTGCAGCTCTCACAGCTGTGCAGTACCAGTCTCTCACCTGGTGAGATTAGCAAAGAAGAAAAACCCATCGTACCAATGCATCCACACCTGAAGCAAGTCTCTGCCAAACCCTGGATCTCCAAACTCTTTAGCCATGAGAGGCACCACCACCATTACAGAAAACAACACCCTGAAGCTGCAGGGGATCCTTGCCCAGTTCCCACATCACATAATAAAAGCACACCTGACACAGTGTATTTCAAGCTCTTGCCTCATGAAGTGACCAAAATGATTGTATGAGTTGGTCATGGCAGCCCAGTGCCTGTGCAGGATTCTCCATGTGTTTCACTTAATGCTTCTTCTCCCTCCCAAAGCACTGCGTGGGAAAGTGTTCCCAGCCTGTGCCCTGGAGACGTGAGACTCTCCCAACACACCATTCCAGAGACAGACAGCTCCAAGGGCAGCCTGTTTGGCAAGGCAAGCTTCATGCAGGGTTATCACCTGCTGATTAGTGCCAAGGAGAAGGAACACCATTACCCTCATTAGGAATCCAGGCAGACAACAGGAGATAACACGACCTACTGCAGAATACAGATTTAAAAACATTCATTAGTACAAACAGTGAATTTCCTGGAGAACAATGACGCTACACGTCTCAAGGCTGAGCAAAGCCAGAAGGTCACAGAGTGGGACAGCAGCCCTGTGAGAGGCCCAAAAGGACCCTTTCCTTTTAAAAAAGATTTCCAGTGACCCCTCTTTCCAGACCCACCAGCAAGTCAGCCTTGCCCTACGATAAAGGACAAAAATAAAGGGAAAAGTGCTGTTTCCAAGAAGAAGGTGTTTCCTTCCCCTCTTAAAAAGGGCTGCTCTCCCTTCTTTTGTGCATTGAAAGCTACTGCTTTCTAAGAATGGAAGGATTCTGGTCTCTACTGTATTCCCAAAGACACTTGTTCAGAAAGCAAAGCTTTTAAATTCTGAGCACTTCAAAGCAATGAAAAGCTAGGGAAGACCTGGAAATCACTTTGTTTTAGTTTTTTCCCATCTAAGTACTAAAATAGCAGGTGAAGACAGTGCCCTCCACATAGCCAAGTACCTCTGTGTCCCTCTTAGGGAAGCACTGCCCACTTTTGCCAGTCTTATAATGCTGACAGTGACAGCGCTGACCTCCTTTCCCACATACTTATTAAGAGTTTAATCCAGTTTTCTTCCTCTGCTGCTGGTAATTCAACAAATATTCTGGCATGAGCCAGTTTCAGAAGTGTGTTGTTGAACCACAGAACGGGATGAGTCCTAACCCCAGGCAGTAGGAAGTCCCCAGAACAGCTCCCTCACCATTCCCAACAGCTCACAGTCTCCTCTCTGCACTGCATTGTACAAAGGAGCAGCTACTGACTTAGGCTGAGCTTTGGGAGCTACCTCTGAAAGGAGAAACAAGAAAAAAGTAAAACCAAACACAAACCAGAAATGCAAATGTCCAGACACAAATAAATTAAAAAGAAACCATGCCTGAGGGTGGATGGGAAGAAGGACAAAGAATGGGAAGCGGGACATTCGGACTCAGATGTTCCTGCACTCCGAGCCAACGCAGCGAGGGCTGTGCAGGCTGCATTTGACAGGCAGGGGTTGCACACATCAGCACTCGAGCCCTATACTGGCCAGGAGGTTTTCTAGAGCTTCAAGTTTCTGGTTGGCTTCCTCAATGGCACTGTAAGTCTGCACATTGCTGGTGATGTGGAAGCGGATGTCATCGACCAGAGGGATGGAGTCAGTCTCCTGCCGCTCCTCCACAGCCTCTGCGTTCTCCTTCACAGCAGCCGCAAACTCCTCCAACTCCACCAGCTGCACCAGAAGGACAAGAGAACCATTAGGAAGACAAGAAGACAGGTAAAGAGATGCCAAGGGTTGGGATAATGGTCTCAGACACTGTTAAAGGATCCCACAGACAAGAAAGGAATGCTAGGGTACATGGACACACAAATCCTCCCAGGGACACCACTTGGAGATGCATCCTGCCATGCATCCAAAGGAGGCACTAATACTCCAACTATAAACAGTCTCAGCTGTAAGCAATCTGCACCTCCAACAGTGCCCTGTAACACCCTCTAACTAAGCATCCCTGGTTCTGGTATTGGGGCACATGCACATGCACAGTATTCCCCCCAAAAAGGCTCCCCGGCAGGAACCAGGAGGTGTTGCCAGACACTTTTGGGCAATGTCCTGTAGCAGAGAAGCCAGTGAGTTCTTGTGCCCATTTCAGAACCTGGGAGCCTCAAATGACTATCCCCCCTTGACTCAGCCCCACCACCACCAGCAAGGCAGCTGCTTTGCTCTGCACTCAACCTGACAGAATTGGGTCACCCGTGAATGATTCTGCATCAGGTTCCCCAGGAACGTGTGGTAAGCTGAAGGGTGAGAGGCAGCTTCCATCTGTCTATGCTACTGAACTGTGCCTGGGCACAGCAGGTTGCTGAGCCCTGCTCTGCTACCACACTGCCAAAATCTCTCCCTGCTGCCATCAGTGCATCTCCACAGGATACTGGCAACGACTGATGTCTGAACTTCAGCTGGGGTGGCTCTGTCTGTGCCAACACCCTTAAGAAGGCACATTGCCAATGCCGGGTCCAAGGACTCCCACTCAAGCTAGAGATGGGGAATGCAAGAGGAATACACAAGCAAAACCATATCCTGATGACTACTTGGGATAGTCAGCAGCTTTCAAACCCTTTTTCACAAGCCAGACTATGGGTACACGCTGATGTGTCTGTCATTCCCAAGCTATACAATGAACAAAGTTACAGCCCCAGAACCACTTCCTTCATCGTTTTCTCATGGCAAAAATAATTTCACACTTTTCAAGCCGCAGGTGAAAATGTTACATTCCCATGTGAACTGTACAAGCCATTTATAAAGATCTGTCCCAGGATAAAAACCCTTCATAGATTCTAGTTTATCCTTCCATATGGCAACTTCCTCCAAGAGTCCTGAGACTAAGCTATAATCACTCAGGATAACACTTAAATAGAGTCCCATAAGGAAAACTTCAGTGTTAAATTCATTACTTCTTGCTGTTCAACAGCAAATTATCCCCTGAGTAAACCCCTACTATTTGATTTGTCATCCTCAAGGAGATTAGAGGTCACATTGATTTCTCCTATCTAGAGCATCATGCCAGGAAGAATTCCCCCCAGCAAACACCAAAAACCACTTCCTGCACAGAGTTCCCCTGCACACACCTTTGGGTTCTCCAGGCTGCAGCTGGTGTATTCAGGCAACACCATGGCTACTCTGGGCACAGTGGCTGAAAGGTCAGTGAAAGTCACCTGCCCCTGGTACTTGCAAAGCTTTTCGGGCAACTTTTTCACCCCACATTCCACAGGGATGTGCTAGACAGGGACCAAAATTTGGCTTATTGTGGTGACATCAGGTACTGCCACACACCTCCTCCTCTGTCCTAATTCATCATGTGCTTTGCTACTTAACTGCTGCTCATTTTCAGGAAGCACATTAATCCAGAGAGGACAACCATTAACTACAGACCAAAGTACAACCATTCAATCTGTTGTCTCAGACACAGGGGCACGCGTGGTCACTGCCATGGGGAGCGTTTCGGTACCTTCTCGATGATCTTGGCCATGTACTCCGTGCACTGGTCCTCCAGCCGGGTCAGCTGGAACAGCTTTGCAATCCTCCAGATGCTGATGATGTTGTCCTCGTCGAGGATCTGTGCCAGGGTCCTGCCGCAGAGGCGCTTGAGGCCGGGCAGCAGGTACATGTCTGCCACACACAGCACGTCGTAGGCGTTCTCTGGGGACAGCTGCCAGTGCAGACACGAGTTACTGCCCAGGCCTGAGCACGCTGCTTGTCACTGCAAACTAGTGTGCTGTTTGGCCCATTACTGGACAAGTGCTAACTATGGAGAGACAGGAGCTCTGTCTTTCAGGCTACGTCTCCCACTCAATTACCCCAGAGGAATTTAAAGGGCAGCAGGGAGTTTCTCATGCTGCAGGTCACCCCTCTAGCTAAGCACAGGGCAGTGCTGAAACACCAAAGTGCACTTGGCTGCTAAAAAATGTTCAGTGTGACAGGAGGTCACTTTTACCAGACATACTTCCAAGAGACAAACAGAAGGGGCTGGCAGGACAGAGAACCTTGTCCTCACATTCTCCCTCCCTCTGCTGGACTCGCATTTTATGAAAAATATGCAAAATTTAAGTTTTTTCCTCAAACTGGCTTTGCTAATTCAGCCAGCACAACCTCCCTGGCAGAGCGGTACACTCAAGGACAGAAAACTGAACACAAAATAAACCGTTGGTGAGGCACAACTGAGTAAGAACACATTTTGCATATCAAATACTAGTAGAGCTCTAACATGCATTCAGACTGGACTAAATTAATGCACCAGATGCTCAAACTTAAACTGTTGTGAATGGCCTTTAACATTTTAAGGCTCTTGAGAAATGGAACCACCCTCCCATTTCCTTCTTAGGTGTTTGCAAGTGATCTGAGGATAAAAAATGCCACAGATAAAGTTGGAGACACCACCTCCAGCTTCACTCAGCCTCTTCCCCCTGGCTGGGCAAACCCTATTTTCATCAGCCATCTGTGTCACTAACCTGGAACTAGAGCCTCTCTCTGTTCCTGCTAATGTGAATTGCAAAGAGCTCAGTTACCCGCATCCATTGTAACAGTGGATCTGCAGGACACAGCATGCCCTGGCTGTGGAGGAGGTGAGGGCCCTTGCATTTAGAGACCAAGCCATGCTGGTCTGGATGGAGGAATGGTAACTGGTGCAGCCTAGCCCACTCTGCTGATAACTAGTGAGCAGCAAACACACTGCTGTGCACATCTGTATGTGTGGTTGTTCCCTCTGACAAACGCAAACAACTGATTTTTTTCTTCCCCCACAGCTGTTTGCACCTGTGTTTGGAGAGAGAGCTCCCAGAAAGTGACCCAGCTGTGAAACACCCTGCAGCGGCTGGGCAGAAGAATGCAAGATGTAGGAGAGCCATGCCCCATGTATGCCCATGGGGTAACAAAGCTCTTGGGGTTATTAATGAAGTGCTGCTTTGATCCTTCCTAAGATGCAGGAACCTCAGGAGTTGGAGGTGTTTGAGCCAGTAGTATTGATGGCTGCAGCTCCCAACTCCTTCCTCAAGGACAAACCTGCCAAATGTTTCTCCAAGAACTGCCCTCGAGCCCACACAAGTACTCTGATCAGCAACTTGTCTTTGTGCCTGGAACCCTTTATGTCCTCTGCACACTATTCCCCTTAAATGCAAACACTGTCACTACTGCATGGCAGAGAGACACCATAAATCCTTTGTAAAGAGAAACATGGAATTGAGAGTGATGATACTTGGCTGGAGAAACACAGGACAGAGAGAACACTCCACACATAAATGTGGCACTTAAGTTATATTCCTGTCTTCCTGACTATTTTTTCTGGTAGTTTCTCATGATAGGTGAACTCTCTGCAGAAGCTCACGTCTTGGCTGCTCGGTTTGAAACCCAAGCTATGCACTATTCTGCACACAAAACATATGAGTAAGACCCTTTTAACTCCTACACGTTGTTGTTGGTCTGTCCTCCTGACCCAAGCCCAGATAGGGCAGCTGAGGCACCCCTTGGAAAGGAACAGCTGCTTAGGAAACATCCTTCCTATGAGTCATCACGAGGAGGGCAGGCAGACTGGAGAGGTGTAAGGGAACAGGGTCAGGCTGCAGTGCAGTCACAAGGTCAGGAGGATCTTCAAGCAGCTTCTTTCCCTCTCTGCCTGCCCTTTCAGCAAGTAGCTGACGGAAGAGTGCAGGCAAGCGAAGGATCTGCTCTCTGGCTTACCAGTGACAATCCTGTCCTTGCTGCCTGCCAAACACATCTCTCCCACTGCTACCTGGAGGTGAACAGATCAGCAGAAACAAGGTCACAGCTGTGTGCACTCTCTGCATGTGGCACCTAACCCAGAGCACAAACACTGCTTGGGGGAAGAGATACTGGCAGGTGTAGCAGCATCTCCAGTCACTGCCCTGATGCCTGAATGTGTTCTGGGATCTCGCAGTGAGACCTGCTGAAAGCATTTGCCACAAAACCAAAGCAGGAAGCTAATTAAACACCGGGATTTGCTGCACCTTCCATTAGGCTGAAAACTAAGTGGGTGAGGGCTATTTTGTTATTGCCTGTGATACTGAGCACAGCAAGGCACTGGTCTCCCAGTGGAACCTTTGCCCACTCCAGTAATAAAGAACAGTGGAAATAATGACTTGCTACAAATGGAAAAGTAGGCTATGATGCCAAGAGTAAATAAGCAGAACCTCTCAACCTATCCACATCTCCAAATGTGTTCAATCTGCCATCTACTGGCAGCTGCTTCCCTTATCTTTCCACAGAGCTCAAGAGGTAAAGCTGCAAAGCCCGGTATTTATCACATCAATAAACAGCATGCAACCTAATTTCCACATTTTTATTACAGGATAAAAGACTAAGGATTTGCTTCCTGATCATCATGCACGTGAACTACAACCCTGCCTGGCTAACAGCACATCCCAGTATGTGGATTCCTGACATAAAAATGAAGTAGCAGAGTAGGTCAGTGAAATTTAGGAATATACAGGCACACCCTGCTCCAGATTCAGAAAAATACTGAAAAAACCTCAGAGCTAACCAGCACTGAAGGAAGGACCAGTGGCTGGCCTCACCTCTGTATCATCACTGTAGATGTAGTAGAGGACCCGGATGAAGATGTCTTCTGAGATGTTGTGGAGAGTCACCACAGGAATGCTGGGCTGTGTCTGTAGCTCCTCACTCTCACTGAAATGATCTTCAAGGAGGGCTTTGAAATAATCACTGCGACCACAGAAAAATGCCTGGAGAGGAATGAAAAACCAAAACACTGGCATCTTGCTCACTGCACCAAACCAAAGGGCACTACTAATTCGGTGTCAGAGCAGCTCAAAGATATTTCAGAAGTTCAGATTCTGTAACTTTGATTTTCCTCACATTTTGAAGCTATATCTCCAATACTTTTCCATACCTTGTTCTATCCATGCCTACCCTCAGAACCATAAACACAATTGGTAAACTCCAGAGATTTGAAATTAGCATGGTACTATGGCAGGAACTTGAATTGAGGCTGGATCTCAAAATTCATTCTTACTGCTGTTCATCTGCAGATCAATCATTCCCCTCTCCAGACACTGAATGCATAAGCCAGCAGCAGCAGATTTTGCAGCTGTGAATGCTGTAGCTGAATTTATAGATTTATCTCCACACCTCTGCAAGAAAGGCAGGCTTTGCTGCTTTGTTAAATGCTTTAAATGCAGTTTTCTGGCTGAATCAATGCTGCTTCTGCAGAGTGTATCCAGCATAGAAGGAGTGGGGGACACAACTAGACCAGATTCGTGGCAAAAAGGGAGGAGAAGGAAGTACAGCACAAGCACGTACCTTATGGCACAAGAAGTTGTAATCTTCCACCCGGAAACACACGTCAGGACAGCTGTTGAAGTTGTCAGTGCTGTCAAACGGCAACTCCCCAAAACCAACCTAGGAAGAGAAACCAGAAAACCCTCCCTTTAACATTCCTGCTTTAAACACACTCAAGGTCCCAAGTTCAGACTTTTTTGTTTTCCCAGAAAATGCCATCCCTCTATTCCCTCATCACAGTGCAGAGCACCAGAGATGCTCTGCACACAGATTCCAATGTCAGGAAATTAAGAACTTGCACTGCTAATAAGAGACAGTCCTGGTACAAGTTACAGCTGCCTCCCTTATCCATGGAAATTTCCTGACTCTCCATACACCTTTGGGAAGTGTTTCTCTGCTATCTAACAAGTGGAGGTGAAGTTTACTTCATGCAGCAGGTATTGTAAGCATACTGGAGCTTAGGACCAGCCTTCTACTGGGTACATGGAATAATGTATAGATTACATCCATGTATACACCAGTTTGAAATGGTTTGGCTACAATTACTGCCTCACTTGAACAATCCAACATCACTAAAGCACATTTTAGATTTTTGATTTGATTTGCAGCCAAAGATAGTGTTGTTGCAGTATTAATACTTAAGTGAATTATTTTAACAACAACACACCTCCACCCAATCCCACATGCCAACAATGACAGCACACACCAAAAAAAACCCCATTTGCCTTACGTTATTTTAAAGTGACACTTCCAAGTACTTTCCCTTTCACCTTATTCTATATATAGTGTAATTCAATTGGAAAAAAAAATGTTTATATTCACAGTCATGTAGCCAAGACAATCTCTGGAAACAAAAGTTTCCTCTGGTTCTTGCTTTCCATACACGTGCCCCTGAGGTACCTGGGACAAGGAGTTTATTCCTGCTGTCTTTCATCCAGGAAAATTACATCCCAGATTTGCACCCAGGAAAACCCTGGGCTGACGATAAAGATCAGACTCACAACAGCAGACTGTCCATTCCCAACCCACCTGCCTCCAACCTGACGTTCAGCTCTACTGAGGAGCCAGATGACTCCTCCCTGCTGAGCTAAACAAAGACACAGACTGGAACACACTGGGAGGGAGCTCTCAGCCAGGCTCAGTGAGGTTTCTCACAGAACAGGTTCTCAGATGTGGCAAGGCACCAAGCTGGCAAAAGCTCACACCACCAGTGACCACAGCAATATGAACCCATCTACCACACTCTTTGTCTGTCCACAGCAACAGTTGGCAGTTTCTGATTCCTAATCACAGGAGAAACCCAGTGATGCAAATCATGCACACGGCTGTTGCAGTAATGCTGGCTCTCCATGGCACCTCTCTCCTGCAGTCCTACTCCACAGGGCAACTCCTATTCCAGAAGAGATGCAGCAACTCAAGGAATGCTGCCCACCTGATCTATCACCTGCTTTTCATACAGCTGCCACACAAAGGGTGCCTCCAGCACTGAAAATGAGATGAAATTGTCCCATTTGTAGATTCCCCATGCTCCTATTTTACTGTTAACTGTGTCTCACGTTTCAAGGCTTTGGGCCTTGGTCCCAGCCAAGGTCTGCAGCCTCACTCTGTGACAACGTGTTACAAACACCAGTATCATGATGCAACTGCCTGTTCTGTTTGCCTTGCTGTTCTCCCCACCCTATGCCCACAGCTTCCATGTCCTCTCCTACAAATTCTGATGTGAATCTGAAAGCTACAGATTTGCAGGCACATCACAGGTAAAACAAACCTAGAAACAAACTTTGATAAGATGCCACTCTGTGGCACAGGAATTTTAATTGAGATAAATGCCACATCTCCTACATGCATCCCTTCTTTGCTCTCCTTTCACTGTCCAAAGGTAAATATCTAAAAGGAGTCCATCCCTCTGGAATAGATATAGGAGTTTTATTTGTCTCAGAGTTTGTCTCCTGAATTATAAATTCCTCTGGGCTCAATTGCCTGCTTCTAAGCCTTGCCTGGTCCCCACTCTGCTGCTCAGGTTTACAAGGTCATTTTCAATTCCTACTACAAAAGCAGGTTCATGTCTTTGTTTCTCCTATTCAGCATGAAGTGGCTTTGCAGAATTTTCCCTTTTACTCCCCTTTCAAGTCTCTACTACTTCTACTCTCCTCCCTTGTCATGCTTGAGGAATCTAATCTCCTTTTCAGGATCTCCCTGCAGAAAATTGGCTTATTCTTCCCACCACCCCTATTCATACAACCTCCTTCACAGGCCTCTGTCCAGGCAAAGCACAGCTGCCAAAGTCAAGTATTCTGCCAAGGAAGCACAACATAGTCCAGCCTACAAGGTGCAAACACATCCACAGTAACTCAATCACCATACAGAAATACTCTCAGCACTCTCACCCTCCACCATCACATGTGGAGGACCAAGTCTTTGCTGCTACAAATTTCCTATTAGAGCTTAAATAGAAATGTTGCTGGAGGCAAAAACATACAAAACAAATCAGTGGCAGCAATCTGTACCTCAGCCAGATTATCTCAGCAAGAAAATTGTAAATAAATTACAGCACAAAATACAGGGGTTGGTGATCCAAGAGAAGATTAGCAGCTCGCAACCAGATGCAAGTGGATTGAATACAAAAAACCCCTAAATTGGAAACATGTTGTAAATATTTCAGTTAATCTGCCTCTGCCAAACAGGCAAAGCAAAGCACAGGAGTCACTGCCATGGACAAGCACAGTACCCAGGTGCAGACAGACAAGATGGAACTACTTGTTTCAAACTGTTCTTCCTATGCATTACAAAATCTAGTTTTACCCCAAAAGTGGCAAGTGGTTTTTTTGCAGCCACACGAAGTGTCAATATGGATGGAAAGAACAGTATTTATTTCATGGCAAACTCTGGTCCTTTTAAGTCTGATTTCATCTTGTTTTGGAACATAAGATCTCAGTTAAAAGGTAATTGAAAGTTACAAGGAAACCACATGCCTACAGTGCCATATACTGGAAGCCCTGGAGTCTGTAACTCAGAGGTCACCTGGCAGACATGAAATGAAGAACCAGGCAGACAGTGGGAAGCCACATGGGTTTTGACAGTTGCCTGGCTTTTCATGGTATTTTACTTAAATCTGTCACTGCTAAATTTTATTGCAACAAACTGAGGAAGCAGCTGTTGTGGACAGAAAAATCCCGGCCATTACTACTCTAAAACAAAACAGAGGCAACAACCACACTTGTAAAAGGAAACATTGAGAAAAAAAAAAAAAAGGCTTTCAAGTACAATCGGGAAAGAGAAACAAGGTACCGGAATTACAAATGTGTTTGAGATTTCAAAAAACAGATAGCTCTCACTCTAGAAAATAATAATGAGCTGTAATTGGATATCAAACATTCTTTATTGTTTTAGCCGTGTAAGATACCACTAACTATGAAATTGGAATGCACAAAGTTTCCTACATTATCCAAGTATCAAAGACATTACATGCAAATTATTTGTTTATACTGAAACAGAAAGATGAATACATCCCCATTTCATATAATATGGCATTACATGACATGCAGCAGCTCAAAATGTTTCTTGCCAAATTCTGGAAATGCTGGCTTTTATCCAGAAGCCAAATACCTATTTTGTTCTGCATAGGCTGGAAAAAAAAATAATGTATGTTTCTCTTGAGAACACGGATGTTTGTGCGTGACTATTCAGTTGTTCCTGACATTTTAAGTTACATAGCTTGTATACTATTCCTTGTACAGCAGCAAACCCTGCAAGAATGAGGATGTGCAATGCCTCTGTTCCAGAACAAAGGTGCCCAATTCACAAAATTTAACAATTTGAAAACATTAGAATAAGAGATAAATGGCAAACAAAAATGAACAAACAAAAAGTACCTAGAGAGACAAAAATGGGAATCTTTTAGAATTTATCAGGCTTAAACAAAGCACCCACACTTGTGCATGGCACACAAATTCTCTAGTGAGCAGGTGTGTGTGCCCATGCCCTCTTCACTTGTACAGCTGTAATAACTCTAATGCTGCCTTCATTCCAATCAATGAACACAGTAAGAAATGCACAGCTCAAAATTCACAGCACTGTCAGATGATTACATTATTCCAAGTTTCCTCTTTTCCTTCCAGGTCCTATTCTACATGAAAGAATTAAGAAGGAAAGTGTTTCTAACTCTAGAAGAACAGCTCAACAAGAGTATGCCATCAAGGTCTGGAAACAAGCAATCAAACAGGAAGTATTCTTTTTATTTGTGAAGAGACTTAAAATGTAGGTAAATCTCACTGGTTTGGGGTCCGTGATCCTTTTTTTAATTCCTGGGGAGGTAATCTGAAGCTTATTTATAGTATCACCTCCCTTTAAGGCCTGCACACATACAGAAAAGCATATTGAAAGCCACAAAAAAATGTTCAGTTATTCGAAGGAGGCAGGTTACACAGGAAAGATTTCTAAATTGGTAGTTGTAAACATGATGGAGAAAAACTCGCTATATAGTGAAACATATCTGAAAAAAGCCAGCACAAAACATTTTGGCTTATTAAGGTAAGAAACTTTATCCATGTACACATACACACACACTTTCTCTCTCTCTGCACCAGGCAGGTCTATTTGGCAGGAAACAGAAAGAAAAAGGCAATAAAACTTTGCTACATCACTCAGTCATACAACCTCTGGGCATAGCAGCCACCTAAAATGGGTCCATTTTATTAAATACAGTGGTTGGTATGAGAAAGAGGAAACAAAAGGACATACATGAGAGCAAAATAAATCTGCTGATATTACAGAAAACACCAGATGCAGAAAGAATGAAGACAACTAATAGTTCTCCTGTTCTGTAAATGGGAGAGAAGATCCATGTATATGATCCTAACCAATAATATGGTAGTATTTTAACATAGTGATCATCAGTCTGGGGGGCTATTTCTGAGGGGCAAGACATAGTTGGGAAAAGCACATCTATGGCCAGTCAAGTTAAATTCTCTTCAGAGGGACTCACATTTCTGCTGGAAATATTTTCAGGGTTTGGAAGCATCTCTCCATTGCAGTGAGTCAGTTCCTGGCAAGCAAGCCCAGCAAGCCATCTTCCACCTATCTATCCCTTTGGGTACCAATGCCTGCTGCTACAACATTTCTAATTCTCAAGAAGGATGGCAAAGAGAAGAGCTGGGGGCCTTGTCCCATTGTATTCAATGGGGAAATACCTACCAACCACATGGAAAGGTTTTATTTACCAAGATCCCTGCTGCGGGGAATATCCAAGGGGAAAGACCAGCACTGACAGCCTCATTACACAATTTTACAGCATTTCCAAGCAATAAAAGCCTTTCAGCATCTGGAGCACCAGGAAACAAGCAAGCACTGAAGTCTACATAGCAATGATGTGACTGGACACACGTGAGCAGATATCCCAGCCCCACAGAGCCCACAAGTAGAAGTGCTCCCTACCCGCAGTTCGGCTGGCAGGGCGCAGTCTGCCAGGAGAGCCAGATCTTCCTGCAGCCGGCAGTTACCTGTGGGCTCAATCGTCAGCACTTTCACACAGGTCCCTGGCTTGGAAGAGACTGGAAGAAGCAAAAAAACAAAAGAGCAGAGATGCCTGAATTCCTCTACAAACATTCTCTCCCATTTAGATAAAAGACACTCCAGGAAAACCAGTATTACTGCTGTTCAGCTTTTACTGCAAAACACACACAATTTTTCTATGCACACACACATTCAGCACCCCTCAGTACAGCCGGTGAGCAGGGCTAGAAGGGGATGCATGTATTGCTGTCTCTCCTCAAACCTCCACTGAATTCCTCATGCTGGAATATCAACTGTGGGAAACAAAGTTGTCACAGGCATATTTCAAGTCTAACTTGCTCTTTGGAATCCACGTCATCAATTACAATTAAGGACCATGGATCAGGCTGCCCTGATCCCTGTAGGAGCCACTTATACACTGCCTTCCCCAGTCAGCCACCCCTACAGCTGACAGTGTCACCTAAGGTAAAGCCCATGCCAGGGAGTTTTTTAAGTTAATCTGCTTCCATGCCTCTCTGCTGTCACGTGCTTTCACTAGGTCCCACTTCAGCTGTGCCATCCTGATTTCACTGCAGGGAACAAAGGGATTTATTCTTGTTTACTCAGTAAGTTCAGCAGGTACGAGTCTGTCCTCCACTCTCCATTTGTAGATCCCTAAAGCACAAAGACCCCAAAGAACCCAGACTCTTGCATGTGCCTGAACGAAGCATCACTACCATCAAAGAGCTCAAACAGACCCTTCAGAGACAGCAACTTCATTTGCCTGTTTCAGACCTCGTGTGTCTTCCTGTCTTGCCTTATCAGCCTACAAAAAAACCAGCCCATTAAAGGGAAAGCAAAATACATGCCCATACTTTAGTGGTCTTGCTGTGACCAAAGTTGTTGTGGAGCTCATAGAAGCCAACCCTAACTTCAAACCAGTGGCAGCCCAAAGCAGACCCCCTGTGGTACAATGCTGCTCCAGCAGAGCTTTTCCTGTTTCTGGCTACCTTGTTCCACCACCTCAGGTTTGTTCCCAGGTCAGCATGTTTTGGGGGCAGAACTGGAGCATGTAAGACATTCAAGAGTCCCTGGGTACAAGGAAGCATGTGAAAAAAGATAGAGCACCACTGGAAAATGTAAAGCTATGGTGAGGAAGCCTTAAGACACTGTTGGGAGCCAGAGAGACACAGAGTTAACTCTGAAGCATTCAGAAGAATTTCTGACAGGTATGATTCACCACATTAAAACCCCTCACAGGTGAATCACGCCACCTTGAGACCTCATTTCTCCTGACATTTTGCACAGCATTACATGAGCTCCATCAGATGACTCCATTGGGTCGTGGGCGAAACAAGACCACGATGCACCACAAAACAAGATCTCCACCCCCTCCTCCACATCACTGCTGCACCCTTCAGATATGCCACCACTGTACCTCTCCATAGGCCGCATATCCCAGAAAGATTTCGGGAAAGGGAAGGATAATCTCCCAGCACAAAACAGTCAGGTACCATGATTGCTACACACAAAGCTCACCAGCAAGGAGACAGGCTGCCCTATTAGCACAAAATGCTACCCTCAGATAGATGACTTGCAGGGTAAATAAGCTAAGAGGAGGCCTGGCACCAACACAAACCAGACTGAGTGCATTTTCTCAAAGAGCCCTGACCACTTACACATCAGCATGAGAGAAGGAAATTTCTTACTTCGCAATTAGAAATTTTTCATGGCAGAAAGAAACATTTGTATTTCTGAAGTACTTATTGTAACAGTCACCAGGTCAGGCTCTGTAAGTGCTAATGGATCCAGCAAGTTTTAAGTAGTAGTCAAGGCAAAGAGTTCTTCTCTTGGGATCCACAGAGCATCTGTGCACTTTCCCAGTGACACAAAAGAACAGTGATTTTTCTGAGAAGAAAATCTATTCAGACACTGCATCTCTCAAACACAAGGGCGCAGCATTTGGTATCACACAAAAATCTTTCCTAACAGAGACAACAAAAATCAAAGTTGTGAAATAGGAATAAGCTGCTGGCTGCCAGCAAGCAGCAGGGACCATGAAAGAGGAATGCAAGAAAGACGAATGAAGGGGTTTCTGAGAAAAGCAACATAAACAATGCAAGGACCTGGAGGGAGTAACCAGTGTGGTTGAGGTTGAGACTGGGTTTCTTCCCAGTCTAGTACAGCTGTATAACACTGAACAACACCAACCAATGTATCAGCTGCCTTCATTTTCCTGCGCAATACTTCTTTGTAGTCTTCTGATTAAATTGAGCCAATGTACCACAAAACGTAAGAGCCACAAAAAAACACTAAACTCCCAAAACCTGCAAAATGATGCCACACTTAGATACATCTTCTTCCCAATGGCACAATTAGCTATAACCACAGATTCTGCACATTCAGTGTCTTTGCTACAAAGGCAAACATCTCAAACCTTGCTCTCACCCTTTTCGCCCTAAAACTTGCTGAAGTAACTGCAGAAGATTTATTTTCTAATACATGCACTTCTAAAGGAAGGATTATAGCTTAGTCTGGACAAATTGATTGAGCTCTTCCAAACACTGCAGTAGTTTTTTCTTGCTATAGCCACAATATACACACAAGAGAAAATAGGCAAGCATTCACAACCAAATATATCTCAGGTGCAACAGAAGGCACTGGGTCATCCTCTTCCTATACTACTGTCTGTGCATGCCAAGATACTAAGTGCTTTTGAAATACTGATTAACTCTAGATAATGAGATTGCAGACACTGCAATTATCCAGTGGAGCTGCAGAGGCTCGAGTTCATGTTGTTTTCTTGTTTAAAACTTCATAATACAGATGCAAGACATGACCCTGCTCTGCAGACCTGAATCAGATGTCTATTCCACAGCATGCACTTGGAACAGGCAGAAGTTTCTAACACACAAAGGAACAGTCATGCTTTGTCAAGTGCCAGACATGATGAGATCTAAGATCTTTCCAATTTTTTAACTTCTATAACTCTTACATATATGCCTTTCTGCAGAATCAAGTTTTCCTGGCTTCCACATGAGATATAAGAAACAAATTTTTAACAGTTGTTCTATTTCTTTGAATCCAACCTGTCATAAATAAAAATCAAGCCTAGTACTTCCATCAGTGCTTTAAACCACCCATTGATTGTCTCCTGTCAGGCCTCAAAACTGAAAAACTGTTCCCTCCCCAAAGAACACAGAAGTTAAATTATTTGTCCAGTGCCATTATATTTCCAAGTGGTGCTTTTATCTAAAACATCCAACTAACCTGAAACTTTACTTCATTATTTTCCATTTGAAAACCCAAGAAGTCAGCTTTTTTGCAGTTCAGAAATTTAAGCACCTTCTTTTCCTTCCACAATATTATATGAGATTTTAACTAAATGAATTAAGGTGGAATGTCTCAGCTAGACCCTGGGAGAAAAAGATAAAAAGGAAAAAACAGATCTCCAGCATCTCACTGAAATACTCTGATACCAAAAGATGACACAAGATAATTTTGTTACCTGATTTCTGAATAGTTTTTATTTTATATTCATTCACCGCTCCCCTTTTCCGCCACTTATTTAATACAAACTGATACCTTACAGTTTTTGTAGATACCAAGAAATGCATTTCTAATCTCTTCAGGTCCATGTTTACATTTGTGTTTACATGGCAGAATTAAGACCTGTGACACAGCTTCTGTAAGGACTTGCACCCTGGTCTACATGGGAACAGCTGTACCATGGTAATCTCGTACCCCACCACCACCAAACAACTGCACATGCCTAAAGGGAGACCTGCACATGGTAATATCTTCCATGTGATTTGCAGATGAGGAATTTATTGAGCCAGAAGTATTCTATCAGTTATGCCCTGCAACTTCAGGAGGCTGAACAATCACAATCCATATCCCAAAGGAAAAGGTGGAACAGCTACACTCCTGCCTCTTAGATCAGGGAAGAAGATGCTATTGACTTTAAACTACAGACTGGAGTCTCTTCTCAAATCAAAATTAACTTGATTAAAGTAAAGGAGTTAACTCAGAGCACGGAATGAGAATCAGAAGCTTTCAGCCTGAAAGTTTTGTTATCCAATGATTTTTTCTGCTTCGTGACTAACACCGCTTGTGCTGTTTTGATTCTTCTTCACGTGCCCCTTAGCTTGAGCTAAGGAGATGAATTATAAACTCCAGCTGCTGGTTTTCATGCTATAAGCTTAAGTCGTGATTAGATCACAAGTTATTTGGATAACAAAAAGTCCTTAAATAGAGGATTGTTTCATTTAAGGTTTGGCACATCCATGTGTTACTAATATACACATGCTTTCAGAAATACTTCTCTGCTTTTAAAAAAAGTGCTATATCTCCCTCTGCACCCATTTTGGGCCAATTATCAAAAATTTTACTTTGGTTAGGGGTCAGATAAATGCAGAAAATTACTTCTAACTGCATATATTTTATCTTTCTGGGGATTTCAACAAGCTCTCTGCTGGAAGATATTTCCCAATATATACTCCACCACGCACAATTGAATGTCTGGCAACCACAGCAAAGTCCTGCTGCCATGGCTGCTCTACTCTAAAGAAAGCATTCAATATAAATTATAAAAATGCATACGTCAGAAACCACTACAGCTGCCCTACAGAAAGGCCATGACTGAAAACTATCATGCAAATATGGAAATTCCACAACAGCACCATTTTCTGGAAGCCCCAAGGACACCATGAAACATCCACCATCACACTTTCCTGTTTCTCCCTGAAAGGGCACACGGGCACAGCAGAGACAACAGCAAGTCAAATGCTTACCAAATTCATAGACTTTTTTACATTTGGTCTCCAAATCATCGATGAGGTCCTGCAGCCGACACTGCTTGGCCAACCTCTTGCAATCACTGACATATTCTACATCGATATCCAGACGACCTGTCCAGAAGGAATGCAGTCAGCTCTCTTAATCCACAGGATTTAGGTGTAAAAATGGCAAAAAATAAGGTCTGAAGACTTAATGGTGCAGAAATTCAGTAATTACATACACTGCCTCACTTTTCAGCATCCACTTACAACTCAGTCCCAGAAGCTCAGACTCAGTATTCCACCACCATCCACCACTTAAATCAATAACAGTTTGGTATGTAATTCGCATTTCCACTTTCCAGGGTTTACCCTAAGAGCTTCGTTCAAGAGTCCAAAGACCAAACATGCTGTACAAAACATGTCTAATTCCCTCAGAAAATCAAAAAGCAGCACAACAGCAGCAGGCATGACTGCCACCATTGGCTACTCAGCTTTGGGTAAGAATGGACTTTAGGCTCACAAGTTTTCATCTCAGGATCTTTTACAGTCACTGAAAATGTGGCAAGGGACATTTCTGAACACACTGTATTGGAAAAGAAGAGCCTTGAAGACAATGTTATTTTCTGGCACCACCTCCTGGCCTGATACAGTTCAGCATTTAGCATGCCTACAATACAACATTGGGCATTTTCACAGAAGGTTTAGGATCAACTTCTGTTCAGAAAAAATACTAGAAAGTAGTCAAAACATTCAGCACACACTGCTCAGGTCTGCCAAACCGAAAAAGTCCTACATGGGAAACTGGCTTTTCACCACCTTAGGAGACTGCTATACCAGTTGACAGATTTTCCTTAAGTTAGAAATACAATCTCCAAATCCATCCAACCAATCAACCTAAGCTGATTTTTGTTTTAATTGACTGTATAATTACTGGCAGGACAACAACTGGCAAAAGGTACAAACATCTTGGAAGAGCTGGTGATTGCTCACATTCTCCCCTTCTGCCAGCAGAGAGGATTTGTTGGCGACTCAAGCACCCAAACACTGCTGAGTGCAAGCCTGTGCCACTCACTGCAGAGGCACAGACAGCTGCCCACCAGCCATGTACACCAACACCAGAGGGTAAAGTCATTTACCTGTGTATAGATACTGCAGAAGAGCACCAAAGGCTGCTGGGTTAATCTAAAATAAAACAAGAGAAAGTTATATTTGGAATCATCATGAATTTAACAATAAGTTTGAAACATGATCTTTAACAAGTGAAAAAAAACCCAAAACCTTAAGTAAGAACTCACACGCTGCACCTGATTTCCCTGCTCCTCACATAAATAATGCTGGCACTCCACCTGGCTTATACAGCTCCTTACTGTCTCAACTGATACTAATCCCTCAGGTGCCTCAGGGGACAGAGACCTGACTAATGGAAGAACTCCATACAGCTTGTATGGTTGTAACTTACAGAGCCTGTATGGTTGTAATACAGGTTCTGTAAAATCCAGGTTTCTACTGATCATAAACGTTTCCACCTCTTCCTAATTCCAGAGGAAAGACATGTTCTTGTACAAAGAGAGAGCAGTGTTCTGAGAAACCGGAATTACGTTTGTCACAAGAGGATTTGCACTGCCAGAGTCAAGTTACAGAAACGTGTGCCGGAGTATTGGTGATTAATGGATGGAACGCACTTATGGCCTATTTAGTTCTTGCTGCAAAGGCAACAAAAGGGATTCAATTAGTGCCAATTATGGAGGTGATGTCTTCACCACAGACCACCTGTCCACCAGGAATTAGACAGACTCAGCTCATCCCAGAGAGGGGTCGTGACGCAGCTGGCAGATGGTAGCAGCTACCTGCTACTGCAATTAAGATATGTTTGAGCCCATGACAGAGGGAACAAAGGGGAGATATGCAGTCTGCACCCTTTTGTTATCTCAATAAGATGCTATTTTACTGCATGAAGTGCCTCCACAAGCCCTTCTCCTCGACTAGGGTCATTCTGAGCCCCAGGAGCTATTCACTGTGGAAGTTAACCCTCAAACTGTCCTTCCTACGCACTTTCCTCACCCAGATGGAACTGCAAAAGAAAGGAAAGAACTGGAAGCACAGCCTTGCTCACCAGTGGGTGCTTCAACACTATCATGTTCTTCCCCTTCCATTTGGTCTCAAACATCTCTGCAAAGTAGGCGCTGCGAGCGCTGAGGATGCAGCGGTGGGCACAGAAGGATTTGCCATGGACAATGAAAACAATGTCACTCTGGTAACCCTGCTCCAGCAACCTGGAGGAACAGAGAGAAGGGAAATTCATTGCAGCATGAAAAAGGAGAGAATGGAGAAACACTAGTGGGGAACATGGTACAATTAGGTCTAAATGAACAAATAGCCCTGGGCATTGCAGTCTCTCCCTGCCCAGCAGGATGGCCAGCACAGGGGCTGGTCCTTCACACACTGGAGTGGGATGTCTCACTCCCTTCCACAACTCAAAGGAGTTTTGTTAGTGCAACAAGGAGGCTGGAGAATGAAACTTTCCTGCCTTAGGTGAACACTGAACGCTGGGAACTGATTTTAAAGTGGAACTAGTTGCCCCCAACTACATCTTTAAAAGTTAATACTGCTTTAAAATTGTCAGATGTCAAAAAAAGCCCTGCAAAAGGGTACACTTTCAAAAAGAACTACCCTGCTACAAAGTAAGATACAACTTTCCTGCTCTCTGGGCACTGTCAGTGTGCTTGCTTTAACCATGTAACAAACAGGAGAGGACGTGATGTCACCCACCCTCAGAAGAAGGAAGGATGTGACAGGCGTGAAATGCAGGCAATTACCACATCAGAGGTGAAGCCTTGTTTTTGCTTGCATGCCCATACCTTCATTCTTTAAAAGGAAAAAACCAAAACTGCTACTTCCAGAGTTTACAGCAACCATCACCAGTGTTTCCTAATGCCCACCATTCCTTGCATACATATCCTCACAAACATCCTCAAGAGGTCAAATCAGGTGGACATCAAGCATCATACTCCTTCTAGGGAGCTGGACTGGTGCATAGAAAGGTGTGGGGTCACACACGGAGATGTTGTAAGAGTCTTGAACACTGATCTCTATCTCCTGCCACTAGAACAGCCTTCCTTCTAGTGTCTTGCCCCAAACCAAACAGAAGCATTAGGTTTTTACTTTGTGCCCCCCAACTGTTGCCCTTTGTTTCAATTTTAATATAAAGTCGGCTTGAATGAGAAGCAGAAATCAGCACATTTTAGCTTTCATGTATGCTCAACCCTGCATCATCTGAGCCACAGTTGATGCCTTAGGTCTTAGCTTTTATATTTTTCAAATTCTGTATTCTCTGTATTCCTAGTGTGTAACACTGATCTGTCTTGCAGCCTGTTAGCTGCTGCTCTCTCATGCTAAGATAGACATAACAATCCTCTCCAGGCTTGCTCTTCAAGGACACTCAGACCATCCTAGGCCAAAATGTGTAAACCAGCATCTCGAGAAAGGGGGGCAAGTTGGGGGGGGGCGGTTACATTATTAGCTAAAGTTTAATTGGCGAATTTATGCTGATATGCAAATGGACCAAACTTACAACAGTGTGAAGAACTCGTGACTGGTGGTCCATCTTGGTAGCCTTTGGCCTGCCAGGGTGTACCTCTGAAGGCCTTTTGAATAAATATCTCCTTTATTCCTCTACCCCTGTCTAGTCTCTGTTTCAGGTTGTCGTTTTTAGGCATCACAGTCACCAGTGATAAATCACTCTACAAAATTCTACTTCCCTGGAAGACAGAATCTGATTTTACTCAGATAAACGAGTTTCCTTCCTCCCCTCTTCTCCTACAGCTTCAGAAATTAGGACACTGTAGTACGGGGAAGATTGTCAGATTTTTCTAGGACTTATTAACACTCCAGTTTCAAAGATAAAAAAAAACACAACAAGGTTTTAATATTTGCAAGTCAGTTCAATGGGAAATAAAAAGGAAAAAAAAAACCAACCAGCAAGTCTGTAATAACATCAGGGTGGAGAAACAGTGAGAAGAAAAGCTTGAAACTATTCCTCTACTCCTGAGCAAGTTAGGCTGCCACTCAAGCTCTTGTAGGATGTGAGACATGCAACTTTCAGAAGTATCTTAATAAAGTTTAATAACCAAAAAGAAAGGACTGGGCAATGTCACTGTGAGTCAGTTTGAGGCTTCTTAAAGTGCTCTGTTTCACAAGTGAGAAACATTTTATCAGTGTTGAAAACTTCAGCTTGCAAGCTATAGTACCTTCAGGCCTGAAACTTAATTTCAGTTGACATACTATTCTAAATTGCTGATTTGGTTTTAGTGATCTGATTTTGGTTTGAGAGTCAGGGATGATAGCTTAGTGCTTCTGCATTATAAAGACGAGCTTTCTGTTGACTCTGGAGTCTGTACCCAAGTCACTAGAGGCTGTGCACACACACACCTGGAGATCAGCCCTTAGGGCACAGGGGACATCCCTTAGGAAGCTCTGCATGCCCAGGAATGAGAGACGGTACTGATGAGTTGCCTTTCAAAGCTGTCCTGAACAGAGAGCTCAGGAAGGCTGATGGGATGCTCTGCACATGCCTCATGTCCTTACCGCTGCAGGAAGACATCGTAGTAGTCCCTCTTCATGCACTTGGCTGTGATCTGTTTGTACTCCTTCAGCAGCCGGCGGATGGCGTCGCTCAGAGCTCCGTACAAACAACGCTCCCCATCAAAAGTGTTTGCCTCACACTTTGCTCCTGTAAAACAGCCACAGGCACAGCCCAGCAGGCAGAGTTAGATCCTTTTCCAGTGTCCCCAGATGATCACTAAATGAGTATGACTTCTGGCTGCTGACATGTTTCACTGCGGTACCCTCTGCTGATGAGCAGATTTACAAAAACCGAGCTTCCCTCACATGTACAACCTAAATCTGCCCTCCCACAGACAAATCCCTTTCTGAAGAAGTCATGACTTGTTTAAACTGACCCATGTAAAAAGCCTCTCAGCATGGCTCCAGCAGTGCTCTGGGAAGACAAATCTCACTGTACAAAGAGTGCAATCATTTATTGGACTGTTAAGAGCTCCTCCTAAAAAGTATTTCTGCTTTGTATAAGACAGGAGATGCCTCTTTAGGTTAGAATATGCCAGAAATTTGGAGGGCATTGCATTTTCCCATTTAGAATTACACAAGTGGTTGATTAAGATGCTGGAAATGCAGTAGAAAACCAAACCTTTTGAGATGTGACTGCACTCTGGTTCCTCTGACAAAACACTATGTACCATGGGGAATTTGGGTGCTGAGAACCAAATGGACAGGCACTTGGCCTGAAGAATTGGTCTTGCTTTATCTGAGATTAGCAAAATCCCTTGCATTTCACCTTTAAGTCCTGCTTACAAAGCCAGGCTATCAGTAGAGTACAATAATGTTTTACACAGACAATTATTCATATGAAGTACAACTCTTAGATCAGCATATTCCCAACACCACTGCACCACCACAAAACATCAGCTGTGATATCAGAAAGTCATGCTGCCTTGAGCCATCACAGACAGCTTCCCTTTCTGTGCATTTTCAAGATTACAAGCAAATCAAGAAATTTCAAGCAATTTCAAGAAGCAAATTCAAGCAGCAAATGGCCTGCAAAAGGGACCATGGAGGTGTGTGCAAGGCTCCCTCTGTAGCCTGAGATCGTTGATTGGATGGTTGGTTGTAACAGAAGAAGTTTCCACAAGGGACAGCTTGAAGGAACACAATCCCAACGGACCAGAGAAAGATACTGCACCCATATCAGGACACTTTTGCTCACCGTTGGCTAGAAGATAACGTACAAGCTCCTCATGTCCACACAGGCAGGCATAATACCTGATAATAACAAGATAAAAAAAATTACAGATGCAGTAGGAAGCAAAATTCAGTGTTTTGGCACATCACCCCACACAGACTACAGCACTGAGCATCCCTGAGAAGCTTAGGAGGCAACTCCTCACAAGAGTGAGGAATCGCTACCAAATAGCACAGAAGCCTGATGCCAGCAGCAGACTAAGTAGGATCTGTTCCCAGCAATCCTAGGCACTGCAAGGAGATCTCAAGGTCCCAGTCTGGGTTCAGCATCTTCTGTTGCACCACCAGCTGCCAAATCCATCCTCATTTTAATGGAGATCATTTCATGGGCACTCAGCAGTCCACTGAATTATCAAAAACACTCCTCGTTCCTTCTGTTGTCAGTCCAACTGCTGCACACTATGCCAAGGAGGGAACAGCACCCACACTGATGCACAGCAAATCCACCCCCCTAAGTTCTAGTTACAACGAGTTTTGTTTTCTCTCACAATCTAAGCCTTTCATGATTCTCTTGCACAAGGATCTCAAACTGTCCTACAAACTAGGAGAATACTGTAACATGCATTGCAGCAGCCAAATGTTAGTCTACCTTTACTTTGGGAAGTTATTCTGTACTCTAAATATATTGCAGATGTCTAAATGTACTTTGGAATTGTGGGGAGGTGAAAAGCTCACAGCACATTCCTCAGCACCTCCAGGGGGATTCCTCATAACCTACTGCATGTTCACAGCCCTGCCAGACACAGAGAGATACCACAGCCACTTGGCATTTTACCAGGCCAAGCTGAAAAGACATGCTAGAATGCCATAGTCCTTGGTGGGGAAAAAGCCTAAAGCAGACAAGAGCAGAGTGCTTAATCCAGGTAATTTGGTCACAAAACCCCACTTCTGAGCATGATTACAGAAAGCCCCAGTCAAATCGGGAGACAAAGACACATTTAGCACAGCATCCACAGGGAAGAGAAACAGAACTATGTAGCCAAAGCTCCCAAAAAAGCAGAACCTGAGACATTTTGTAACACTGCTCATAGCTGCTATGCAGAGAGAGTAAAGGAGCTCTGAAGGCCCTACCCCCCGCCCAGCCAGTGCTCCAGGCTGCAGCACTCACAGGGGTGTACTGTCCCATTTATCACGGACATTAATTTCCACATCCCGCTGTTCAAGAAGGTATCTGGAAGAAAAGGGAGAGAGCAAAGTTATAACTTAATGCAGCTACTCACTCAGTCACATTCTCCTCTTTCAGAAGATGTAACTTCAAGTTCATAAACTAACTTCCAAAGGTGTGACAGGATCTTCCACTGGACATGGGGAGCTGTCAGCTATGGCTGAAGGGGCGTCAGCCAAATCCTCAACCCGAAAAATGGTGTTCTACAGCATGGCCTGGCAGTTCCCTTCAATCTTAAGTGGTGCACATGGGGAAAGAGGGGAATCAAACCCATCTCTAACAGGGCAGCAATCCCAAAAGAAGCCTGAGTACTTCCGCAGTACCTTCACACTCCCCAGCAATGCTCCCAGCCTGGATGCTTACAAATGAGTGGCCAATTTTACAAGGCTAAGGCTGGACTCCCACCCTGCTCGTGGCTTTTCCCGACAAAAGCAACATCAGTGTCACTCCAGACTGCTCTTGAATCCTGCCACTTCCTTGTCCTGCACATTTAGGCTAGATCAAATGCTGCCAACACTCCCTCTCTGACACATCTAGAAGCCAGGCTTTGCCTGGCAGACAAATCTCCTGCACAGCCTGGGTCCTGTTATAGCCTGTACTGCAACAATCACATGTAAAAGTCTCTCTCAGCCTTCACAAAGACTCTCAAGTTTTGGTTTTTTATCACCCACCACATGAGTCCTCCCTTTCACTCCCTTCACCTTTCTTGTCTCAAAGTTCAGGTTCCTCTGACCATATTCAAAATGCCAAGCAACTCAGCTCCTTTCTACTCAGTCCCACGTGGTCAGTTTGTCTCCCCTGCTCTGACAGCATTCTCAGACTCTCATTTCTCCACCATTACTTCTATACGGGTCATCTTAAACCTCTGCAAGGCCATCCCTAAGAACCTTCCTTCTACAGTAAACCTGCAATTTACTGCTTGCAATGCTTTAATCTAACACAATCACAACAGATAACAATGTTCCCCAGACCTTATCTATCTGCACACTTATCCTTCATTAGCAAGCACCTTGTAACAGAGGTTGCTTCTGATTATCTGTCATATTACACATTAAGAGATGGAAGAATCGAGCAGGATAAAAAGGTGAAGAACAGTTTTAGATTCAAACTATGAGACGCAGGAGAAGAGTCTGTTGTAATCCCTGGACCTTGCATTCACTCTGCAGACAACAAGCCCATCTGCCTCCTGATCCGAAATCACTGAAGTTAAGCCGTGCTGCTTTGAGATGAGCAAGGAAACTTGACCTGAAATTTTAGTATCCCCATATTTCTCAGAGATAGTCCCACAATCTACAGCACAAGGTGTCTAAACATTTCCATGACGATTGCGTCCCAGGGATCCAGCTTCCTACCAACGCAAACACCATTTCCAATGGTAAAGGAAGAGCAGCTGGAGAGGAGCCTTGTGCAAGGACATTTGCCACAGGCAGCATCCACACCCACGAGTACGCAGTGCCCGTCTGACACTCGGACACCTGCCGGAACCGGGCACACCTCACACGAACCTGAGCACCTCGGCAAAGACCCGGTGCACACCCAGCTCCTGGCGTGCAAACAAGCTGCATTTCCGTACGAGAAACAAACGGCCCTTTCCGCACCCCGGCACCGCGGCCGCCCTGGGGAGCCCCAAGGCT
>VZTH01009906.1:568678-601678 GCA_013397815.1 Aleadryas rufinucha
GGGACCCGCTCGGGAACAAACCTGCGGGCTGATCTGGAACCGGGGCAAGGGACAACGGGACCCGCTCGGGAACAAACCTGCGGGTTGATCTGGAACCGGGGATCGGGACGAGGGGACCTGCTCGGGAACAAAACCTGGAGGGCTGATCTGGAACACACCTGAGGGGACCTGGCCCAGAACATGGTTGGGAGGGGGTTTGGAATACACAGCAGGGCTCTCTCTGGACTCGTGCAGTTGTGATGACAGGAGATCTCATTAATCCATACAAAGGCGGGTGCCAAGAGGATGGTGCCAGACTCTCTGCAGTTGTGCCCAGCGACAAGACGAGCAAAGGCCGTAAGCCAAAACATAAGAAGTTCCACCTCAACATGAGGAAGAATTTCTTCACGTTGAGGGTGGCAGAGCCCTGGAACAGCTGCCCAGGAGGGCATGGAGTCTTGGGAGACACTCAAATCCCACCTGGACANCCGCCCGGGGGAGGCCGGGACGAGCTTCCGGTAAACACGTCCCGGCGAGGCCAAGCCGCCCCGGCAGGCCCGGCCCCGCTCGCCCCGGTGACCAGGGCGGTTAAAGGCAGCGGCGGCTGCGAGGGACCCGTTCCCCGCCCCGGCTCACCGCACGCGGCTCACGTCGCCCTTCTTGCAGCTGGTGAACAGGTCGCTGGTGTCCATGGCCGGGCAAGGCCGCGGGGCGGCGGCGCCGCATTGACGCGGAGAGCGGAGGAGCGGCCGCGGGGCCGGGCCGGGCCGAGGGGNATGGGGTCCAGGTCTGGAGCACGTGTGGGATGGTGGAGAACTGCGTGGGACACATGTGACATGGGGCTGGGCACACAGGCAGGGACTCTGCTGTGGAACAGAGGCTTGTGCTAAGCCACTCTACCAGGAAAGGTGTCCTGGGCTGGTCCTGTAGGTACTGGAGGGGTAAAGTACTCCACGGGGGGAGCCTGTTTCCATAGCCCAGGCACCTGGCATGGCTCAGGGCTTCCACAGAAATCTGTGATGGGAGAATTAAGGAGTGCACTGTGGGGAAGGGGGGCCAGGCTGATGACCCCCATCCTGGCAGAGAGACCCTGGCCAACACTGCGTTACGAGACGCAGCAGACTTGAATTCAGGCAGATCTAACCAAGCAAAGCACTGCGCTCAGGTCAGTATTCAGACACCCAGGAGGTGCATTTTATTGCAAAGAAAACAAAACCACAACCCTGTTATTTCCAGGGCCAGACACAAGTGTTTCTAAGTGGTCTCCGGCAGCAATCCCGAGCAGTGGCCAGGGCTTGCAGACAGTTTGTGTCCAGCAGGAATGAAGGTGTTGAGAACGGCTCAAAGCCTGGCTGTCAGCTTAGATGAGTGCATGAGGCTCTCATGAGGAGCACAGATGAAGGTGCTTGTTGTGTCTGACTGAGCTGTCCCAAACCCTCTGTGAAGGAGAGATGTGCTCCTGCATGGCTGCAAAGGCGGACGGGAACAGACGAGCTGCTGACGGCAGTGGCTGCAATGGGACCCTGCTGCAATGCTCTAAGCTCATGCTGCAATAGTCCTTAGGATAATGTACCTTCATTTCACACCATATCCTCTGCCAGAGGGATCCTTCAAATGTATCTTGAACCATATTCTCAAGCTGCATTACATCCTTCACAGCACAATTACCAGGTCACTCCTCATTGTTTCCACCCTACATACCCCAAGGTGGCATGCAGGATGCAGAGTCCTAGGACATGTTAGACTCCACGTTACAGGCACATTTCCAGATATCTGGGCGACACCTCGGAGTAATCTGCAGCTTGGCCATCCCAGACCACATCTGGCCACCATCCCACAGAGATGGAGAGCCACTCTGATCTTGGCCGTGCATCCAGACAATGCCATTGCTGGTGTTCCCCGAGGCATTGCACTCCTCACAACAGCACCTGATGGTCTCTCTGAAGAACCACCTCAATTTCAAGGCAGAGTCTCTGCATTCTAGCTGTGGTCCCAAGGAGCAGAGGGAACAAGTGGCAGACAAAGTAGGAAGATGGAGCTGCGACCCTGTGTTGCTACCCAGGGCCTCTGTACCAGTGACTCCAGGGAATGTCCCATCTCACTGCTTTGCAGGCTGGGATGTCCTCACACAAAACATCCTTGACATGCCCGGTACAAGCCCCTCTGCTCACAATCGAGTCCTGCAGCCCCTCGTGAATAAAGCAGGTTATCCTAGGCAAGTCACAGGAAACAAATATCCAAAGCTAAGAGAGGGGAAAAGTTTTTTGTTTTTTTTTTTAATTTTTCGTTTCCAATTCCCAACCGCCACCAGGTGTCAGTGCGACCAAACATTTGGCAGATGGAACTACGGGGATGTCCGAGTAGGTGGCAAAGAGTTTTCCAGGAATTGCTTTGTCTCCTGCATCTGCTCTGTCGCCTGGCACACTGCTCTGAGAAAGTCCAGCTTTGACAGTTTTTATTAAAAAGAAGTTTAACTACATTAGGGTGATAGAAAAGCTTCCTGTTACAAATGCTAAGACAAAGGTTTTCTTCCTCTTTACATCCTCCCTGTGCAGAGCTGGAAATGCAAGCACTGAACAGAGTAAGTGGGCTGCCAACAGCCTCTCTACAGTGCTTCCCAGCCCGCAGGTCCCCGGAGATGACCTGTCTCCACAGGGCTGGCAGGAGAGGGACAACAGTGCAATCGACTTGACAAGATCAGCCTAGTGCAAACAAATGATACAGAGAAAAAACAAACTGTAAAAGTATCACCAGACTAAAGTGAAATTCTATCAACTGGTAGATTTCTGAAGCTAAACTGGGATCATACAGCCAGGTGCACCCTGTCAGAGACAGCAGAAAAGTGTCCTCAGCCTCACAACAGCCACCCTTAAAGAGCCTCTCAGATCACCTGGATGCTCCAGACAGAGAAGAGAGTCTCTGGACAACCTCCAGGGCATGAGAGGCCAGAAGAGCAAATCAGGAGAATTTGCTAGCTCATTATTGAGCCCACATAGCCCCCTTGGTTTCTTTAAAGTTTGAAGACTTTACACGAGATTGGGAGGTGCTGAGCCCAGCTGGAAGCATTGCTTCATCTGCGCCTTGTTGTTTCTCTGAATTAGGATAGTGGAGAGAAAACAGGGCAGCAAAGCAGCTGTTAGCAGGGACGAGCACCCAGGAAGCAATTTGTGGGTGAAATAATTCACATCTGATTGGTGGCATTATCTTTTTAACAGCCACTGGGCATTAAAAACATATTTGATGAGGATTATTGGACTTGGAAACATTTACACGGTGCAGCTGCATAAAGGCCACGGCCATGCCAGGTCCCGTTATGCTAAGTGCTATAAAAACTCAAATGTTAACTCCATGCTTTAATTCACTCACCATAACAACAATTTGCATTTAATCCTGTGAGCCCCAAAGTGCCTTCAACACAGCCAATGGACTTGTGCAGTTTCACTGCACAGACCCACCAAACTCAGCAGGAGCCATCAGTGAGGGATGATGGTCAGAGAGGGCCATGAGTGGCTGTCCATGCACATGGACTGTCCCCCACTATCAACTGCTGGGGCAGGAGAAGGAACTCTGAGCATCTCTGCAACCCTACCAAGATACAAAAGGAGCTGATGATCACTGTCTCCTACATAACACTGGGAAAGATATGGAGGCAGGCTAAAACCACTGAAAATTGGAATCTGGATAGGAAACCAAAGGTTATCACCTTTCTTGAATCCCTAATAAACTGGTACCAGAGTGGTCCTACATCAAGGTGATCTGTGATTCAGTCTGTATGCAAAGCGCTACACAAACTGCAACAACAGGCTCTTGCACCTTGACTTCAGGCACACACACCAGGGGGGAACATGCTAGAGGTCTCTATACACACAGTGATAGATTTACAGGCTCAGCATCAGGCTGCACATCTGGGGCCTTTCTATACAAAGGTTCCCTTAAAGACCAAGTGTGAAGCTGCATCTTGCAGCAAGCAAACATGCAGATCACCACAAGGGAGAGAAGGACCGGTGCCTCTGACCGAAGCAAGTCCCTCAATCCCTCAATGACAGAAGAAACAAATGTTCTGGGATTTCAGGCTTGACAGTAGTTTAGGCAGGGCTCAGAGAACAATTATGCATATTCACGTGCCTTTAGCACACATCTTCAGGGAGCTGGAGCCTCAAAGTTGCCTGAGGCATGCCTGAGAAACATTCATTGGGGAGCTCTTACATCCAATTCTCATCTCATCAGAACTGGCTCTTACATTGTTTAAATGCAGTGATTTTAAAGATGTTACCCTGATTTATACCTGTGGGATATTAAACACTTCCACCCTTCCCTCAGGGCAGGATGCTGAAATTGAAACAAAAGTATGAGAAAATTACTTGTTTCCCTATTTAAGAAGTTTCACATAGTCTTTATATTTCCCACAAAATGACCAACTGAAACCAAACTATCCTGAAAAACAGAACTGGAGTGGAGAAGGCCAGCCAGTCTAAAACTTACACTTAGACAAGGGATATTTTCCTGCTGATTTCCCAGGCTGTTGTGAAAGAGGCGTGTAAATGTAATTTTTGAGCAACTCTCCAACCTAAAGCACATTTCCATCTAAAATGCTGCACCATGGCACTGAATTCTCTGCAATCGGTCAAGCAAGGGTAAAGTGCTCAAACTTTGCAAGCTCAGCTTGGAGTTGTGGAGCTGAAAAAAGGAGTGGGGCTGTTTGTGGTACCAGGGGTGAAATGAGATGATAGCAGGGAGTGGGTGGGAGGGGTGTTTTCCCCAAATGTAAACATCAGCTCTCATACAATTAGTAGCTGAATGCTACAGCACTAGAAAACCTATTTTCACATGGGGAATGCAAACTCTGCCCAAGACATCGACAGAATATTGACTCCCCTCCATCCAGAATGCACAGGTTTTACTGCACCTGCATGTACTGAATGTGATCTCAAGGTCAGGATCTGGAAAGTGAATTTACTCCCCAAATCTGGACTCTTGGTGGCAGGCAGCTCCACCATCGTGTTTCTCCAGTCCAGCCACTCTCAGCCACTACCACAGAGCTACAGTAAGTGCATTTAAAGGTGATGAAAGGATTGGTGCTACTGATAGGAACACACACACAGAAATCTATAAACCCACCCCTCCCGCTTCCCTCTGTTCCGTGATCCTCCTGGCTCCAAGCCTCAGATGCAGGCTCAGGACTTCCATAGGGAAAACTTGCCCAAAGACCTGTTCAAAGGTTTTAAGAAGTTCCTGAGAAGCCACCTGATCCCATGGTCCATCAGTCAAGATAGGAGAGAAACAAGTGTGTTTAAGAGGGTGGTTCCCTCCCTGCTTTTTCTAAAGATGCGTGTCTTCCTCAAACACATCCACATCCTCGCTCGCCTGCTTATTGATCAGGACATCCCAGCTGTCGGGGCCATTGATGGTGTTTCCACCGTTCACGCTCGGCTTCTTCTCCTGCATTTCCGACTGGCTGTCGCTGGCCACGTCCAAGGTGGGGTTGTCATGGCAGCCGTTCTCAACAAAGCGCAGCTCCTCGCCGTGGGACTGCCAGGGGTGAGAGGACACAAACGGAGACAAAGGGGGACAGGTCTTAATGCTGCTGAGAAGCACAATCAGATCAGGCTAAGAGGGTCACCAAGAACATTGCAGGGTCAGTGGGAAAAGGTAAATTTTCTCCTAGCCCAATCCTCACAGTGAAATGAGCTGTCCTAAGCATATTTGCATCTCTCTTACACCTGGATGGACTCCACTGCTCCAGCAGCGTATCCAGCTATGTCCTGTAAGTGGACAGGGGAAAACAATCTCCCTCTTAACTTTCCAATCCCCTCCATCCCAAGGGCTAAGAGTCTGGCCACCTTCTCCATCCATCCAGTGCTCACCATGTTCTTCATCTTGGGCAGGCGTCTCTGCCAGCAGTTGTAGATGAGCCCCAAAACGATGATGATGGCGCAGATGGAGCCGATGATCACCAACACCACGAAGAGCTTCCCATAATCACTGCGTGTCTGGTTAGGGTGTGACTGACAGCTTGTGGTGGTCGAGTAGTTCTGGATACCAATCTGGAAGGAAGGAAGCAGTACACTAAAAGCCCTGACCTGCAGGCAGATAGAATCTTGTTCAGACTCTCCAGGGTCCAAGTACAGGACCACAAATGTGGGCAGAGGAACTAAAAGCCAGGGTTGGAGAGTCAGGTTGTGCACTGTGTTACATGACTAGAAAGCACATAACTATACATAACACCATTTTCCATGAAAGCTGACACATCAGCAAATGACAGTAGGCACAACCTTATTTTGCTCACCCGCACAAGGATCACACCTTTGTGCATGACAAGGAGGGAGAAACTGTCCAAGATTGGGAGTTCCCAAGACAAACTATGGACCACTGATGGGTGCTGAGGCTTTGGTAACTGCTTGGCAGAGAATGTAAACCTAATAAATAGGTTTACATTAAAGCTCAGGTCCTAAGAGGGCATAGTGGTCTTTACAAGGTCTTGGAAGTGGACAGCTGCCCACTGAGCCTAAAACCTTAGGAATAGCTGTCCTAGAAACTGGACCCCTGTGGCTGTCAGCAAACAGCCCAACACTGGTCCCAGTGACTTGGCAGATTTGAAACAGGTTACATATCCATTCAATAGCAAGTGTGACAGGTGCAAGAGAATACCCTCCCTCCTCCTTGCAATCCCATGCTTGTGCAAGGGCAGCACAGTGAGCAGAGTTTCATTACTGACAGAGCCAGAGAGTCGGAGGCATGTGGCAAGGAGGCTCTAGTAGGACTCACGTTACCATGGGGCCACAGTTGCAAAGTCAGACCTTGCATCCACACAAAGCCCTCTTTCTGGACAGTTCTAGGTGCTGATACTTCAGTCACACAATTTCTACAGGGTTGGATTTTTGCACTTTCTCTGGTATAAGCCAATCAATACACCACTGAGCACTTAACTTGCTTTGTCTAACTGCACCAGTTTGCTAGGTCACGGAAAAACCTGAGAGCAGACAGCCAGCAAGGCAGTGACCCAACCCCGCTGCTAAAATCAGCAAAATTATTCCAGTGCTGCAAAAAACTCAAGCAGAGTCAGGCCCTCAATGCCTACACATCCTGTAGGACAAAGGGGCAAAGCCAGAGATCATGGGACTGATTTGTCCTCATCTCTACCCTCTTCCAAGCCGCCCAGAGATAGAAGGGAATATGTGAGGCCTAGAGGCAGCTGGGAGAGGAGTCTGGCATCCATTGACCTAGGTCCTCTGCCTGCCCTTGTGGAGGCAGTTGTTTAAGGAGTGAAATGCAGACCCTGGAATTGCAGAAAGCATGTGAACATGTCAAGAGAAGCCAATGCATGTAAAACAGCTGCAGGGTGAGCAGGGCCAAATGTGGGGCTCTGCAGCACCCACATTGCTTTCGACAATGGGGTAGAAGGGGTGACACTGAGAATCCCAACAAAATGAATGTGTGAAAAGCAGTCTCACAACCAAGCCAGAGAAGCAGGGAGGGAATAACCCGTAGTTACTCTCTTAAAAGGAGCAGACATTTGATGGCCTGGCAACTACCAGTAAGGGGAGAAGGGAGTTTGCCAAGTTTGTCTGACTCATCTGTTTGCCTGCTGTGGGTTCAGCACTTGGTTAGACTGAGATATGCTCCCAGTTTTCAAGTTGCTTATTTTAATTGTATAACCGGTCTTAACAAATGGATGCAGGCAGACAGGCTCTTACCTCAGCTAAGCTCCTCTTAACATCCCCCAGTGCCATGAGAACATCTTTTGTAGGGATAACGCCTGTAAAGTAGAGAAGAGATAAGTGCTGCTCTCAGCTCAGGTTACTCAGTCAGATGTATTCGTCAGTCTAAAATCCCCAACAGGATGGAGGCAGGGAAACACATTTTTGTGCATTGGTGTTATGTCAAAGGGCTGAAAGAACACAGGACCACAGACAAGGGTGCCTCCAAACACTCTTTAAAAGAGTAAAAAAATCCAGGGATGAACTGATACCAGAGCCACCTAGCTACCCTCCCCACCATCATAGAAGCTCTCAGGATCTGTGTCTGCTCTAAGAGCAAGCAGCAGCACTGAAAAAGTCATGGAGACAGGTTCATAAAGGTCATAGAGGCCATAATGTCAACATTAGAAGCCTCTGTCACTAAGCAGGCAGCAGAAGCAGTACAGGAAAAGGACCAAAATGGGAATAAAGAGATGGTAAAATGTTCCAGTCCAGTCCACATTCACTGTCAGCTTTTGTTTCTTTGGGCATGAGGGGAGGCACTATGAGGACTGTCCTAGTTTGGACAGGACTTAAGAATTGATAGGTTAGGAAGTGAACCAAGAGCAAGCTGTCATATCCTGCCATGGAGAAGAATACATAAACATCAGGAGAAAGCTGACAGATGCTCGGGGAAAGGCAAACCGGGGAGGGAGCAAAGCTGAAGGCAAAGTGCAGAAGATGGAGCTTTGTGCAAGCAGTGAGGGACAACCCAGAAGGCAGATGTGAAGGAAGAGTTGTATGTCCTCAGTCCCTCTCCATCCCTCAAGTCCAGTGAACACTGGGAACTGGTGGGATTGAAATGGATTGAAAAGCAAAAGCTCCTTCCAATATGGCTGTGTACCTCCATTTGGGAGCCCCTTGAATACACTCCCCATCTCAGGAAGGCTCCTTCTGCCAGCACTTACCCTGTTCCCCTGCCAGTGTCATTAGCAAGTGCTTGTCGTTCTCATTGGGTTTGCTCAGAGAGATGAGCCAGCGCTCCTGCAGCCCCTCCGGCTGCCTGGAGAAGGCATCCTCCACCAGGGCCAACAGCTGGGGACCCCTCTCCAACCGAAACTCCTCCTGCCACAGGAAAGGAACCTTGGTGAGTGCATGGTGGGTACAAGGCAGCTGTAGCACTGCAGGGCTGGTACAGCCGAGACCTCACACGTGCCCAAAAGCCAGCAGCATTAAACCTGGTGGAATGCTCCGCTGCACAGTGCCCCAGGCTGGACCCACAAACACCTCCTGATGCACCAACCCTCCTCCTCAGCTCCTGTGGCTGCCGTATGCCCCACACCAAGCCCAGCTCTCCTGGCACACAGGGATCCTGAAGCAACATTATGGTGTAAGGTGAGAAGGAAGCAGCCAGGCTCTTCCCCACAGCAGCGCTGGGTCAGTGGGTGCCGCTCAGCCTGACGTGCTCCAGCCATCCCTCGGCAGGCTCCTTTGCTGCTTTCTCACTCCTGTGTTTCTATTCTCATCTCCAGTTGCCATGCCAACCTGAAGGCCACACAGATGATTAATAAAATGGAGAGTTCTTGTTGCCATGGCAATTTGAAGCGCTCAGGGCAGGCACAGGCCTGTGCCAAAAATGGCCTAATTGGGGAAGACATCAATGACTGGGGCCTGAATCACAAGAGCCTGGCAGTGCCTCCTCTCATCAAATTATGGGGTTTGGTATGGGGAGGCAGGAGGAGCTGCGTGAGGAAGCAGCACCGTGATGCAGCACCACGATGCTCAGCTGCAGCTCCAGCTCATGGTCCCACTGCCAGCCTGAGGCTCTCTTTTGGGGGATGCAGAGGAAGGGGGAGCAGCTGAGCCAGGAGCAGGAGGACAGAAACGAGATGTTTCTGGTGATGGGGAAAGCAGAGGTTGCAGAGCACTGATAAATTCTCCATGGTGGAGAGGAGGGAGCAGTGAAGGAGCCTGAATGCACCTGTGCCAAGTGGAGGTCACCTCCCAGTGCAGAGGCAGGTATCACTGCTGAGTCAGATCCTGCAGTCCTCACTAGGGCAAACTTTCCAGGTATGTTGAGTGGGACATTTGCCCAGAGAGAGACTGAAGTGATTCCCTTGCCTGGAGCCCACTGGGAAGACAAATCGGCTTCCAGCTTAACCCCAAAATACTGACATGGTCCCTGCAGCAGGTAAACGCCTGGTGCCATGAAGTGTATTGAAGGTCAAGGTGCAACCCTCTGGAAGGGGCTAAGCACCCTCCTTGTCCCTCAGCTTTTCAGTGGGACTTGATATACACCAGATCATGGCACCAAAACATGGAAATATGTGAGGAATCCCCATTCACACTAATTTAAACTACAGCACTTGCAACACAGGTTCTCCCTCACAACCCCAGCAACCCAAACACCACAGAGCTCAGATACAGAAACCAAGAAACAAAAGGGACAGGCAGACAGTAGGTGAGGTGCCCAAACTGAGCAAATTACCAAGGGCAGGAAACAAACTGCATCAACATCAGTGGAAAGGAGAAGAGCTTGATTCCAGCTTCATTCATGCAAAGCGGTAATGGGAGGCAGGGAATGATGCAATGCTCATGTTAAATATGTATGTCGACAAATGTCCCTTTGAATAAGGGGTAGTACAGCACAAATCATTCACTGGGAAATATGTTTTGAAACATGAAATCAAGTAGAAAAACAGTTCAGTCCTGCCTATCCCAAGGCACCATCTTCCTCCAGCAAGGCCGAACTGAGGATTCAACAGCAAAGACATAATTTGATCAAGAGACACCTGCACATCTGCTTTTCAGTTCTTCTCCTTACACAGGTTTAAACAACACAAGTACAAGTGACAACAGAAAGGAAGCTACTACATATTACAAAATTAACCAGTATTTAAAGTCCCCGGAGATGGGAGAGAGAGTGATGGGGACATGAAGGAAACAGGGCAGAAAAAACTCTGGTTTTCAAAGACTCATTTTCTGTGTTACAATTGTGAACTGTAGCAGAGATACTTAAATCCCTCCACACTGGTTTGCCTAAATCGGGAGGAAAAATACTGACTTTTCATCTGTTCTTACAGCACTAGGCATGCTTTACTGTGTATAGGAATTTCCCTGTTTTCCCTGTCCCCAAAAAGGTCACATTTAAAAAAAAGAAAAATAAACCAACCAAGAACTCACCAGTCGTGGCAACAGGTCAGTGTCACAGAGCAGCCCTGCAGTAACAGAACCAGCTGGCTCTGCCCACAGCAGGAGCCCCACAAAGCAGGAGTGCAGATGCACGAGGCCAGAACACAATTCCTCAATGAAACATTTTGGTCTCGGGCTGTCAGGCTCATAATAATTTCTTAGAATTATAAAAGGCACCTTGACCCCAGGCCTTTCACAACTGGTTTTTAAGTGCCTGATAAAAGGCCCAGCAGAAGTGAACAAGCCCTTTTACCAGGGATCCACAAGGGACTCCGGGCTCATGAATTAACTGCAGCTTTATGAGGATGGATGGACAGGCATTGGATTAGCAGAGCATGGCTGGTTAACAGACCCAGATAACACACAAGATAATAGGGTGGGGAGAAGAGACCCTTAAGGAAGATTTAGTGATAGCTGCTTGATACTTATCCATGCACAGTGCAAATGGGAGTCCCTATTCCTCTGAGCCATCAGAGGATTGTTACTATATGCTGGAAGGAATGGAAGGAAAAGGAAGAGAAGGAAGGAGAACTGCACTTCAATCCTGTAAGAGGTGCAATGTTAAAAGCTCTCATTTCTCATGGCAATCCAGGTGCTGACTGGCACAGACTAGCAGCCAGAAGTTAGTAAAAAATCCAATATGGAACTGACATGTGCTAGACTTGGAGCAAAATCATCTCTCTCCACCCACTCTTTTTCCCTTTTGGAGAACAGGAATATTTCTGTCCTCCTCCCCTTCTCTTCACAGCCTCTATAGGTTGAGATTTAGTGCTTTTAAAATGTTTTGTGGTGAAAGCAGACAGCAGGAGCTGTGCCTGCCTTCACTTCCCTAAACACCACTGCTCCCATGCCATCAAACCTCTTTGGACTGACTTACACAGTCAATGTTATCTGACATATTCAGGATGATATAGTTCTTTCCCGCAAGGTTGCTCCAGTCTTTGCAGATCACCTGGAGAGACAAAACAAAGACAGCTGGGTTCAGGTGTGAATGTAACTCTGCTGCTGAAAGCACAGGGTACACAAGGGACAGGAGCAAGGGGCTGTGCCATACTCCCAGGAGCACTTCTCAAAGGATGTGACTGTCCTCTAACTCTCTGTTCTAAGGAGGAATCACCATTTCAGTGATAATATGGAACAGGGACAAAGTTACTCTACCAGCTTGTCACAGCTCAGCTTGACCTTCCACCTCTATCTAGACTCAAGGAGGACACAGATTCTCAGTGGAAAGCTCTGTACCCTGCAGCCTTATCAGCACTTAACACAAAACCTAACCAGGAGCCTCTGTGGTCCTTAAACAAACTGGTGAGACAGGGCAGCACTTTGCAGGCAGGATAGGATGCACAGAGGGACTAGGTCACTTGCTCAGGCTGCTGAGTAGCATGGAGCAGAACGCAAAATTAAAAGCGTTGCTTGGTACTTTCTCACCAGTCAGCTCCTGCTACATATTTTCTCTCAACCAGCTGCCAGGATTCGGGACCTGCAGTTCACCCCTCCTCTCCCACAGGCTCTCCTAGACCAACACCCTCACACATAACTGTACTCTGCTCCACCTGCTCCGCATCTGGTCCCTGCAGGCAGCAGCAGCAAAAACAGCACTTTCTTCTCACTCCCTTTCCAGAAATCCTTGGGGCCATGTTTGTCCTGACACTTCCATAATGCAGGCTGAGGAAACAAGGAGCTTTCTCTGCTGTGCATGCCCCAGAGGGAAGGTGTTCAGCTTCTGTTTATCAGAAGCAGGATTTTGTGTAGCTGGGAAGATGTGAGGGGGCAGGGCTTTCACCAAGAATGCTGGATACCCTTAAGAATTGCTGTGAATAACTCTCCCTGAAAATTCAGCTTTGACTGGGTGAACAGAAAAAACTACTTCCAGCAGTCAGACTTAGGGACAGGGTTAAACACCCTCCCAGGAGTGAAGTACCCAAATATCCCCAGTGCAGCCTCCCACCCCACTCCCTGCTGCCAGTGCGACCTGTGCCGAGTCCCAGGGCAGCTCAGTTGGCAGCAGGGCCATGCGGGCATCCCCAGCCTGTGGTGACGAGCTCCTCTCTGCTGCCGCAGTCTCAGTGGCTGACTCGGTGTCATTCCAAACGGGATCCAGCGCAGGCTCATCAGCTCTGTCCCATGGAGACACAGAAGGGGGGTGCTGCTCACTCCCAGGAAGAGTCTGGGTGCCCGGGGAGCTGCTTGCAGGAGAGGGTGTCCCCACAGGTGTTTCCACTGCCTGCTCCATTTCAGTCAGCATCGTGGGCTCCGGCATCTCCCAGCCCACCGTGGGCTCTGACGCCTCCTCCCTGGCTGAATGCTCTTCCCCACCAGCCTCCACCGTGGTCTCTGCAAGCTCTGCTCCTGTGGCAGCCACAGTCAGCTCCAAATCTGCTCCCCCAACAGCCCAAGTGTCTCCAGTTGTCACCTCCAAGAGTTCTTCTGAAACACTGGGAGATCTTGCACCAACAGTAGTAGAAAAAGTAGAGGACACGGGTAAAAGACCTGGTCCCATGCTGCTCCCAAGGTCTAAGCCTGGAGAAACAGAGTCCTCTTCCTGCCCTCCTACAGCTGCCTCAGTCACAACACCTGGCCTGGCAGAGGCTGTGGAAAACAGAAGGGAGAAGGAGTCCTCTTGGTCCACTGGTTCAGAAGATGTAACCTCTGGTCCAGAGGTCTGGAGGCTCTCCATTCCTCCTCTTGAGGAGTCTATAGGGAGCAGCCCCTCCTCTTCCTCTAGTGTGGAGAAAGGCGTGTGCAAGTCAGGCTCCACAAATTCTGCCGGTGGCTGGACAGTGGCCATTTCCCAGTTGTCTACTTGTGTCCTGTTCCGTTTCAGCAATGCCTTCTGAGATGAAGCAGGAAAGGTGTAATCTAAAAAGAGATCCAAAAGACTTCATGTCACATCTGAACTAAGAACTCTGAAAGGCAGAGAATATCCCATTATACGTGTTCAGCCACTGGTGGGGGTCAGATAGCAGAGACCCTCTAAGAGCAGGCAGCCTGCCACAGCACAGAACAATCCCATCCAATATGTGCACTTCTCCATCTCCCCATCCCATCCCAGTGAACCCATATTCCCAAGGGATAACTTCCATGTTTGTTCTCTCCACATCTGTCTGCCCATAGGCACTTTCACAGACAATAGTAACTAACAGTTTTGACACCTGACATCTTTAAGTTGAGGTTATGAGTGTTAGGAATCAGGCTGGAATCCAGAGATTCATTTCAGATGGGATTGAGAAAGATATGGGGCGGTAGCAGCAGTCAACCACAAGCTAAATGGGAAATACTAGAAAAGAGAAACGAAAGCACAGAAAACCAAATCCTCCTTCCTGGCACACCCAAGTAATACCATCAAACCCTGAATTGATCTGAGCATCTTTGAAATGCAGAATTTGAGTCTGTACAGCACTTCAGAGAAGAAAAGTCATCCCACAAACATCTGCATTAGTTTTGCTTTGCTACAGCAGCTGAATCTAACTCCCCTCCCTCCAGCTTCAGCCCCGGTTGTTCTGTGGCTCTGACCACGAATGGAAGTGTTATTGCTGGACAAACACAGATGCTGAAGGAGATGCAGGTCACAGATGTAAGATCAGAGCAGGCAGGGGTTTCTTCTGGAAGCTAACAAGGAGCTGAAACCCCAGGAAAAGGAAAGTATCTGTAAGATCAGATATGTTTAGCTTGGAGTGGCAGGCACAAATCCAGCAAGCATAAATCAACCTTCATCTTTCTTGAGAAACTGTCCATACCCACGGAGCTCTGTTTCAGGAGTCTGCATCCCAATTAACTCCCCTTCTCCCTAAGACAAGCACAGCACATTCTCACCGAGAAGGGAAGGAAGACGATCCCTTCACAGCCAGAAATCAGCCCCCTGCTCTGTCTATGGTTATTAAGTAAATGACTGTCTGAAATTCCCAATGCTCCCGTCTCCTCTCCTGCCTGCCAAAGCAGATGCTCCACTGAGCACAGTGGGCAGCAGCTGTCTGGATGCCTTACAGAGATCTGCACAAAAAAACTCCATGCATCCCTGACTCCAATCCATCGCTCGCTGCTGCCAGAGCGGGTGCGAGCTCCCAGGCAGAGAGGGCCATGTCAGCGATCACACCCATTGCCCTGGGTATTCCCTGGCAATCAGGACTGCCCATGCTACTCCTGCTCACCCGTCCTGAGCAGAAAACACACTGTTCCATCAACCCCAAGCAGGAGGTGTAAACATCCTCCTGTTCAGCTGGCGAGTGGCTTTCCTAACCCACAGCTCATCCCCTTTATGGTGTCAGCAGCTCCTCCCAGATGTTGCCCAAAGATGAGTGTGACCCAGAGTCGTGGTGTAGGGACTGGCTCCCAGTTCTGTCTGCAAAAGGCCACTGGGATTCACTGCCCAGGGCAGGTAGAAGTCATGTTGCTTTGCTGTTGTGTCTCACTAGAGAGCACCCCCTGACACCCCACCCAAAGACCCTGAGGATTAAAAGATTTTTGGTTCCCAATGGCCAGCTGGTGATGCTTCCTCATAGGCCAAGGAGGCTGGTAAGAGCAATCAGCAGCAGCACAGACCAAAAAAAACCCATCTCTCCTCCACTGCCTGGCATTGGTCTTCCCAAAGGTCCATACCAATGGGTAACATCCCAGCATCTGCAGACACAGTCACAGCCTTGCTGGATGGATGGTGGGTAACAGCCATAGACCATGGGATTAAGGAGGTTTGGGTGGGACTGTCTTCAGACAGTTAGTAAAGGTTAGTGCATCTCCCAGGGCTCTGCCACTCCTCCTGCTGCAGGGATAACTCAGGGTCTGCACCAAGAACCCCCTCTGCCCTGACATGCTGTGGGTGAAAAGTGAGGGTTTCACCCCTTAAAACAAGGCCCTGTCAGATGAGATGTTATTTTCAAGGATCAGTGATCCAATCTGCCATCTCCTTTTCCTAAAGACATTCTAAGATATTCTCAACTCCTCTGCACCTCCTCTGTTCCGTGCTCTTCTTCCCACCTGGAGCAGAGCACGAACTGGCAGGCAGATGGGCACAGCAAAAAAACAAGCCACGAAAAAGCAGCATGAGGTTTGTCCCACGGGAGCGAGAAATGCTCCCAGCCTGTCAGCTCTCCTTTGAAGTCACACACTCAACCTTTCCCTAAAGTGCTCTGTCACAGATTATTTGGCTCCCGTGGGGGAAAGCCTCGCATAGTGCAGCCGTGCTGCCTTTCCACCAACAAGATCTAAAGATCTCAGAGGGACTGCTGCCTCTGCCATCTCTCCCGGGCAAAGAAAGTTTAGGGAGAACCCATCCCACTCTCTCCCAGCAGACTTCTATCTCACAAGGCAGCCAAAGATTGAAACCTGAGCTGCTTCTCTAGGCCAACAAATCAACAGGGTAGAAGCAGACACAGGAATCCTCACACTTGCTACTAACTGAGTTAACATTCCCACTTGTCATCAGCTCCCCCACTACCCTGCATGTTAAGCTGGGAACATCGTTCCGTCTGGGTCATAAGACCCCACAGATTAGAAACTCAACTCCTCTCAAATCCCGAGGGCTGTTACTCAGATTCGTGTCGGGAACAGTGAAACCTGAGGCATTTTGGCATAGTGATGCTGGATTGTGCTCCTTAAACAAGGATCTCTCCACATAACCCTGTTACCAAAGGGGTTCGATCCCTTCCCAGGTTCAGGAAGGATCACAGAATCATCAAGGTTGCAAGAGATCTTCAAGATCTAGTCTAGCCATCAACTCAGCAGCACTATAATCATCTCTAAACCATATTCCAAAGTGCCACATCCAGATGCCAATGATGATGAGTCAATCCTTCCTTCCAGACTCTTCAGCCACACAGTTCCTGTCTGGAATCAGTTCCTACTGTCTCACTAACAAGGGCATCTGCCAACTTCTCAAGATCAGGTGTCTTTAAGGCACTCATATTTTGTTTTAGTTTACACCCCTCCTCTATGATTTGAAGGAATTTTTGCACCCTATCCATCTCCCTGGTATGATCTCAGCCTCTAAGTTGATCCCAGCATCTTCTTCCCAAGCCTCCATCCAGATAAGCTGGCCTGTCACTCATCTCTGCAATGCAGAGCTATCAGCTTGCCCATTTGAAGAGTCTTCTCAGCACTCCCCTCAATTCCCCTTCCCTCCAACCCCAAGGGAACTCAAAGGGCATCTCCCATTTTTAGCATCTCTTCCAGCATTCAGGTAGCAGTTCCCCTTCAGCAAGTGGTCTCCTACAACTCCCTTGGCCCACCTGGTTGTGCTCTACCTTCAGCAGACCTGACACACCTGGCCCACATGCTCTGGGCATATGGCAGTGCACCCACAGGCCTTCCCACCTTCCGATGCCAGTGCCATCCACTTCCCTTCTCACCCCTTCTGTGGGGAGAAACAGCAACCACGGAACAGAGAGGCAGAGAGACACAGGCAGCCTGTGCTCCTGCTGCAGAAATGGGACAGTCTTCTGCTAAAGGAGACAGGTATTACGGAGCTGGCTGCAATGCCAGATTTGCCTCGTTTATCAGCTCATCTAATTTCAGGGAGGAAGCAGAGCTCTGCCAATCCCAAGGGTGCCCGAGGAGGGAGGAGGTAGCTCAGCTCAGCTCCTTCCCTGCCAGGGTCTGCTGTCTCCCACCAAGATCAGCAGTAGGCTGGAGCACAAGGGGAGCTCGTGGCCACACAGACATGGCACATGCCCCTTTCCAGCCACAAACAAGAGCAGCCAAGCCACAATGGAGCCAGCCTGACCACAGAGGGGACAGCTCAGGAGAACTAACCCTGAAACTGTGAAACTGTCCCAGCACCTCTGGCCAAACAGTCTAGCACAGATGGACCAGAGGAGCGTAGCAGGCAGACATAGCTCTATGCCATGTACCCTCCCAGAGCTTCTCAGCCACACCATCCCCTTGGGAGTCTGGTTCACCGATATGAAATTCCACGCCTCTATCTCACATCTTTGCCACCACATCCTTAGCTTCACCCCTTAATGCTTTCCATCAGTGGTGATATTACTCATATTGCAGCATCCAGCTGCCTCCCACAATCCCCCAGGCTTTTCCCTTCCAAGCTCTCTTACAAAAACCCTCAGGCAGTATTTTTTGAAAAAACCATCTTTCACGGCCTTTCCAAGTCCTGCCCTTTGCACCTCCCAGCAGACCCAGGTCTGGGTCGCACGGATGCATTTCCTTCGCCTGGGGAGATGATTTTCCCTGGGACAGGTGAACATGAGCTTCAAACCTCCGCAAAAGCCACCATTCAGGCTGCTGTCCTGCTTCCTCCAAAATCAATAACAAAACTTCCCTGACACCAGATGGGCCAAAACATGGCACTGTGCCAAAGCACGATTCCCCAGCCAGACATTTAATTCATTACATTTCTGCTTCTCTGTCATTCAGAAGAGCTGGTCTCAGTTACTGCCCTGCAAGGTTCCCTACCCTGTATTTGCTATTAACTGTTTAAAGCAACTCTGACAGCTCAGGAAGAGGGTGATCCTCATTGTTTTTAGTACACATAACCTGACCATAAGGTGTTTATTGGATTAAACTGGAAGATCATGTTAACCAGTGATTGAATTACTGATAACTAGAAGGTACTGTAATAAAGACAAGACCATTCCGGGGCTCCAATCACAACACATAGCATCATCCACACTAAAACATCTGCCAACTTTAGGAATCACAAGGTGCACTCTACTAAAAATGCAGTCAGGTCTGAAACTGTATCTGCTCTTCTTTTTGCAGTATAGAACAGTAAGGCTTACTGCAAAAAAAGTCATACTCCAGCTGATTGAAGCTGCAGGGGGATTTCAGAGAGGCAAAATACAATTACTGGTGCTGGAATTGAGCCAGTTGAGGCTAATATACTAATCTTCCAGAAGAGCTAGGAGAGGTTATTACCCACAACTCCAAGTCAAGTCCACACACACAAAAGAGATCACAGCCAAAAGAGAGACCCAAAGTAGCAAAGTGGTTAGGCCTCATTATGGTTGAATTTGCTTGAGGTACAGATCGGGCACCAAGGCACAGCTGTTCCCAAACAGCCTCATACCTTATTCCAGCTCAGCACATGGACTGCAACAAAGCCAGAATAACCCATCCTCACCCAAACACAGTCAGTCAGGGGTAGCTGTACCAGATTAACACCATGCCCAGAGAAACCCTCTGGCATGGGTCAGCCTTTGGCAGCAATGTCTTGACCGAGCTGGCTGGTCACAAGAGAGATCACCCGACGTGTCCCTGTACACTAAACCAGGGCATAAACAAGAGGCATCCCGGGAGCTGAGCTCGGGCAGGCGGCTGCTCAGCACTAAGCTGCTTATGGAGACAGTCTTTACCAGGTGCTTCATTTCATTAATGCTTGGCTTGAAGATGGCATTAAGAACTGCAGATCTGCTGTCAGTCTGGATGAAGAGGCAGTAGCTTTCAGTAAGGATGAGAGATACCGGGATCTCTCTGGCCAGAGGCAAGTAATTCATCGTGGAAGGAAGTGAATCTCACTATCAGAGAAGACGGAGGGTATTTTATTCCATTAGCTGGTCAGAAAACTTACTTTTCCTTGAATATAGTCTTTCTAACTTGTCTGTCCTACTACCCCTCATCCTAACTCTCCTGGGAATCCCTTCTGCTAATTACTATGAATAATTAAAAGATTACAATTTCCTCCCCCATCCCACAAAGCACCACATGCTGTCCTAGGAAATCGCCAATCTATAAGACTAGATTTGATAGCTCCCAGTACAGTCATGCCTTGGACTTCAAGCACCTTGGAGCTAAAAGAGCAGTCCCTGGGTGTAACGAAGTGAGCTTCATGCCAGCCCACTGTAGCACTGGAAAATGGGATGATGCATTCCAGTCCTTGGGGACTCAGCTGTTGGGCAGGGGAGGAGAGGGACTAAGTGCCCTCATGCACTAGACAGTCACAAGTCTTGCATCCATTTTAAGGAGCCACACTTCCCAGCAATTAATGATTAGGCTGCCTCAGCCTCGAGCTTTCACTAGAAGAGAGGAACATGCAGGGCAGTGCATCCTGACTGAGCTAAAGGAGAACATCAAGAGCTGCAAACAGGGAGCACTCCAGGGTGGATACACCACCATGTAACTCCTTCACCAAAAGCAAGGGATTCAAAGAGACCTACAATCCTATTGACTCCCATCTTCTAGCCCTAAAGCTGGATGAGATGTTTTATCAGCTGCCCAGGATATCTGTGTAACAGTAGGAAACACAGAGGACTGGAAGCCTCCAGGCAAAGCAAGATGGAGAAATGGGAAGAAAGGAAAGGAGGATAGGAAGGGTCAGATGCAAGACCCTGCAGGTCCACTCTCTCTTCAGAGTTATCTGTGGCCCAGGCCAATTTGCTACCAAAGCTGAGACATAGCAGCCAAACCCAAACTCCAACCCAAGAAGCTTCTGGGTTCCCTGGAAGCCTGAAGGGATACAGAAGTAACAGGTTCACAGCTCCACTGATTTGCCTTTTGGCTGAAGTACAAATCACACACTGCTTCTCTCCATAAGGATATGGCATCCGAATTCCCACCAGACCTAATCCATCACTTCCACATGTGGCTCCACTGGGTAGCAGCTGTGCATGGGGTGACACACATGCAAGTGCACACTTCTGTGCACCCTCAGACAGAATGAGACAAATGTCAGGGCCCTTCCACAGGCTGGTGCTCACTGATGTCAATATAGATTCACTGTTCCGTAGCATAAATCGGCAAAAGCACATTATTCAGGAGAAGCAGAGCCCCAGGCTGAGCTGTGCTCTGCCACTGGGAGTTTGTTCTCACTTTCTAATGGACTAACAGGTGGCCCTAGATGCCACATGTTTTCTAGAAATATTTTTAAAGGACATTTTTTGTGCGCTTAACCAAAAAAAAAAAAAGGCAGCAGCTGCAGATTGTTACTGGTTTTTAGCTCTTGCAGCCTCGAAGTCACACAAAGGCAAGGGAATCTCCCCACACAGAGTTCAGAGTGACATAAAAAAAGGAGAGATGGAGATGACTAATATAGCTTTTGAATAGCAGGAGATCTGGCCTATCTGCAAGACCACCACCAGTTCAGGCCCAGTATCTTTATACAACCACAGAAAGAAGCCAGCACTGATCTCCTTTCAGAGCAGGTAGTTTTCTCTCTCTAGGAGAATGACAATCCTGTTCTGTGCCTTGATGGATGCAGTGTTTCCAGCCTGTGTGCCTGGGACAGAGCTACCAGCTATGCTGGGCTACACTTCACTGAACGAAATCTCACATAAGGAAAACTTACACCATAAACTTTTTTTCCCTTAAACAGCAGCTGTTTAAAACTGTTTAATGGGTTTACACATTGAAAATAACCTAACAGATGTCATCACACAGTTCCACAACGTATCACATGGCATCTGTCACACATGCAGCATGTAAGTTCCATTGGTTGTGTGCATCTCCCATACAGAGGCTTTGCATGACAGGAGAAGACTGCCCAATTTAGGGATGCTATTACAATATCCTTTATTGTAAAATGACACACGGCAGGTTTCTAATTAAAATTTAAGTAGAAATGCTCTCCCAGCTCTTGAATAATTCAAACTGTTCTATTAACCAAGGTTCTGAAATGCCATTGAGACACGAGCTCTGGACACAGCAACGGTCAGGGAAAGAAACAGCACTTGGAAGCAGAGCAGCGGTTAGCTGGGCAGCGGATAGGGCAGGGTATGCATAAAGGACAGCTGAAAGAGCACATCTGTTCCTGGAGGAAAGTACTGCAGGCGAGAACGGAAGGAGAGAGCAGCGTGTTCTGCATGCAAATGGGGCGAGGCACGTGCAGGAGGCAAGGCTGGGTTCGGTACCCAGTCATCTCGCTCTCAATGCACAAGCACACGCTGTTCTCCAAGTCACGTCCAGATCTGTGAGGACACGCAGGTGCCTGCTGGCACACCAAGAAAAGCGCCGCAGAGCGCTGCCAGCGCGTGAGAGCGGCTGAGCCAGAGCGCGTCCCGGGGATGCGCCCGCAGCAGCGGCACCGCCGGCCCCCAGCACCGCACCGCTGCCCCACCGCCAGGCCTGCGAGCGCCCCAGGGCAGCGAGAGCACGGCCACTCAGGTTCAGCAGCACCGTCAGCGAGCAAAGGGCTTCGGAGACCTAAGCTGGGATGGCCCTTGCCCCACATAGCATGCACTGTGCCTCAGTGGGCAACCCGAGCCGCGGCTCTGCGGCCGCTCTCAGCCCTGTGTCAGCACAGGTGTTCTTTAAGGTCACAGAAATAGGAGTGGAGATAAAATGAGACTTGTGCTTCCTAATTGCAGACCTCAGTCAGACCTGCTGAGAGCGATACTGGATAAGGGAGGAGGGATAAGGCTGAAGCCTGGTCCTTGGGTAACACTTAATACATGCCCCACATGACACTTAAGAGCAGGAGCATGTGAAATAATCTCCTAAGCTACTGGAAACCCTGCAATGTACCTCCTCCTTCCTCCCATCCCTCTCCCTGAGGGCATCTCAAAGCCAATGAGGGGCTTGGGGAGAGACTACTGAGGGGACTCGGTGCTCTCAGAAAAACACTCCACAGAGGAAAGCAAGCTCAAATGTCAATGAAACCCAGTTTGGTCATGACTTCTCAGGAAGTAGCAGGACAGGGTAGGCAACAGGACAGCTGCCCAAGGGACAAAACCTGCTGTCTTCTCTTGGACCAAATCCTCACTGAAGTCACAGAGTGAGGAATCCAAAATTTGATCCAGGGAACCCAGCTCTGACCCAAACCCTAAGATGGCCTTGTTCTCAGTTGGGCTCTTGAGACCTTAAAGTTGTGCTTAATAGACAGCAACAGAAAAAAGCAAGAGAGAAGAGAGGATAAAAGGGGGAAAGCTAAAGGAGGGCGTGAGGCAATGGGAAACTAGATGGAGGGAATGCTTTTCCCAGCTCATAGCAGCTCAGGAATAAAAGCTCAACTGTAACTTGGTTTCTAAAGCCTGTGCTTGCTCAGGATTCACTGGGGACACATCAGGCACTGAGGTGAGAAAATAGAGCTGACGTTTAATCTCAGGCCCTCTTAGCAAGAGTTGTGTCAAAGCAGGAAGATAGATCCCCGCATCCTTCCACTTCCCCAGAGTCCCTGCAGAGTGGGGAGGAAGAATGGGGTAAAAATAACTTACCTGTTGCCGGTCCCAAGTCCAGGCTGGAGTCGTTGAGCTCTCCCCCATCTTCCCAGAAGTACTGTGGGGGCTGCAAGATCTTGGACTCCTCATTCTCCTCGCTGGCAAAGCCTGACCCTGGAGCAGCATGCAGAGAGCCAGGGGCAAGGTCCGGCTCTGCAGCCTCTGGGCTGGTTTGCTCGTGAGAATTCATGGCCTCCAGGTGGGACATCATTGCCAATTCCAGCAGGGAAGTTGATGTGAGGCCATCGGCAGTCGAGTCCTCCGAGGAGGCAAGGCAGAGGCACAAGGTCCCTGTATAATGAGAGTAAACACACATCAGAGAGAGGAATGACACCCACTGCGCTTGTCTTCCCCCTGAAGCCTGCTCCTGCCAAACCAACCTGCCCCGAAGATGGGCTGTGCCCTCAGCTGATGAGGAAAATCAGGGTATTTTGGGAAATATCCACAAGCATGCAGAGCAGCATTCACACCCAGGAGGAGTCAGTGCCAAGCAATCACCCAGCCTGGGGCACCTCTCTTTCTGGGGTGATGATTCACCCTCTCTGAGGTGTTTTTGCCTCTATTAAAGGATGGGGTGCCTTGTTATTCACCCATCCTTGAGGAGAGGTGGAATGTCTTATATTTCAGCCATGAAGCTCTGGCCTTGCGAAAACAGTGACAGTTTCTATCATACTGTCCTGATCTGCAGCTATTTTATATTCAGGGGGACTGATTCAAACCAATATTATTTACAGCCAGTATTGATCATGTTTTAAATCTGTAGGGTGAAAGTCTATTTTTCTTTTGTTTGAACTTCAGTGCACTGACATTGTTGGTCTTCATAAGGAAGGGCTGACCGATATAGGTAAGAATTATATTGTGACAACAGCAAGCATCTACCTAACACTAAGCAGGGAAGCAAGCTGCATTTTGCACTTTTCTTTCAACATTATACTCTTATTATTTCCATTTTAAATATTAGAAGGATTGAGTGACACTTCTTGATTCCTAGATGAGACTTTAATTGTGATTTGTGTCAAGGTACATTCACATGCATATTGAACTTCAATCAAAATGCAAGAAAACAGCACCTGGAACTTGGCTTTATTCAGCCGATAAATACCATTATAAATATGGAGGCATAAGGAAAAAATAAAATTACCAAAAGCTGTTTTACATTTAAAACAGTTTTGTTAAGCAAGCGAAGTAACTAATTTGGGTGAACTGAACCATTTGCTTTGCAGCCCTCTATTATTCAGCACATCAAAACTAGAAGATCTCATCCTCTCACAGCTGATTTTTATTCATAGATTAGAAGAAAAAAAAGGACACGTTTTCTTGCTTTCTCAGCTCAGACTCAGTTTCTCAATTGTTAATGAGCTAGTCACTGAACTGAACTAATTGAATAAGCTAAAATGAAGACTAATTTGCTATTTTTCTTTGATAACTGATTTTCTAGACAACAGAAAAGCAGCAGCTCTAATCCATCTGGACTTCAGTCAAATATCTGATACAGTGCCTCATGCAGAATTACAAGAGACACAAGAAAAGACACCTATTAGCAGGAAAACTGTAAGGCATTGGCTATACAAAAAATGACAAGAGGCTTGTGCTGGAGGGAGGCTACTAGTGGAATTCCTCAAGGTTTGTCCTTGGATCTGCTGTTCTATCACATTTTCCTAAATGACCTTGGAACAAAAAGTAGGAACATGATAATGAAATTAGCCAAGGACACAAAGCGAGGAGACATCCTCACTGCCCAGAAAAACTGTAGGTACAGCTAGGTGATCTTGAGAATGGGAATAACAGAAATATTATGAAAAGAAATAGCATAAAGTGATAAGTCACCCCCATGAGAACTAGCACAAAACATTTCTGATACAAGATAGGAAAACATCCATTAGAAATGTCTTAAGAGGAGAAATTCCTGTATTAGAAACAGCTCTGAGATACCACTGGAATGCAGATGTGAAAATCCTTGCAAAGTCGTGAAGTATTAGAGATTTTCCAAAGCACTGCTGAGACATCACCTGGGTGCTGCACACAGATCTGGATACACGTGGCCTGAAATGATTTAAGCAGAGCTGAACTGCCTTCAGGCAAAGGCACAGAACAGGCAACCTCCCGATGTTGCTTCCCACTACTGTGCCCTACAACTCCACATCCCAGAAGCACAAATCCAAATCAGGGCAAGTGCTAAGATGAGCTATGGGGCAGTGGCAGATGGGTTGGCCCTGGTGCATTCATTGAAAACATTGGCTTGCTGGCACAGGAAGTTTGGGAGTCACTGCTCACCTGACAGACTGATTACCAAACCTGTCCTGGGAATGCTAGAAGCCAGAAATGCATTTCTTAAGTCTTCTGCCTGCTCTGACCCTCTCCACCTTCCTCCACTATTCTCTGAACTCAGCAAAATCCAATATTGGTTACCCTTTCCCATATAAAGGTCTTGGGCCAGGCTTCAGCACTTCTCAATCTTGTTTATTTTGCCCTATTGATCCAAGGCAAGATCAGCTGAGGCCTGAGCAGCAACAAAAAGAGAATGGCAAAAGAGGCAGATTACCAAAGGGGAAGGAAGCTACTGCAGCATCACAGAGCCAACCAAGCACCTGAGGGCATCTCTAGGGATGTGCTGGTTCCCGAGCTGTGCACGAACAGTGAAGCCCACAGCTGGAATTGAGAGTTCACATATCCCTTGTGCGTGAGCATGGACCCAGGAAGACGCTGCCAGGCCAGCTCCATGCTGATCCAGGGGTGCTGAGCAGGTTTGAATGTGAGCTTCCCCAGCTGACAGACAACACCTGCATCACTGAGCAGCCCACCAGAGAGGGCACTTGTCTTGAGGAGCTTACAACTTAAGCAAACATGACAGAGAGCAGCAAGGAGGAGAAAAGAAACCTTATTCTCAAAGTTATCCAGCAAAGGAGAGCAGAAGGATAGGGACAGACCACAGCAGGTCCAAGGCCACATGGAATATTTGGTTTGTATGTGACTGCAACTGACTGCCTGGATCCTGAGCAAGCTCTTCACCCACCGCAATGCCTCAGTTTCCCCTGACTCCCATTAGCAGAGAAATGGCTGATGTGGCACACTACAAAACACATCCTGGGTCTCCCCAGCAGCAAGGAAAAGCCTCAAAATATACCTCTGTGCCAGCATCTACACTGCCTCAAACCTCTGTTTCTATCAGCTGCACCCTGTTTGGGCTGACTCCAGAGCTCAGCCACAGCCCATCCCACCACTTCTACAACAGACATCTCATGGCAGGTGAACCTGGTAATCCAGAGAGCTATTTCCATCCATGAGGGAAGCTCAGATGCTGGGAGTTTGTTTACCCTCCTTTAACTCTGAAGTGTTTACCCAGTTAAAACCCCTTAAGCTGCATTATCTGGTTTACTGGGATGCTGCGCTTTCCTCAGCCCAAGATAAAACTACACCACCTCATCCCTAAGAATGAGTCATGCACAGCCTGAGCAAGTCAGGTGTCTCCTGAGGTGGATGAGAGTAACGCCCTGGGGCCTGATCTACAGGCACAGGATGCAGAGACCGGTCTGGGGGAACCCTCTGTGCCAGCACAGCCCGAGTGCCCCAGGGCTAACAGCACCACCACACCAGGGTACAAATCAGTGCCTCTCCAGACACCATCCTGACACCCCTTCATTCATACCTTCTGCACCAGCAGCAAAAACTCAACGGCTTGGGGTGCCAAAAAGCAGCCCCAAGATTTGCCATCTTCCCCCTCTCTTTCAAGCCTCTCATAAAGGAGCTCCACGCAGCTGTCAACTCCAAGGCAAAGAAAGAATCAAAGCATGAGCTGAGCTGGGAGGCAGGGGAGCACAGCTGAGAGAGGAAATCTAATGCCCAAGACCACAGTTGCAGGCCATTTTCCTCCTAGGACGGGAAACAGGGATTAGACAACTTCTATCAGCCATCAGTCTCCCGTTTTTGTATTCTAAAAGGCAGATCAAGTGATAGGAATAAAGAAACAAATGAATAAAGCCCTGCAACTGTAGATGGGAGGGAGCAGGGAACGGAGCCAGGGCTCACCAGCTGCTTCAATGGGGCGTTTGTCTCTCATTTCTATTTTTGCGGCACCTCTGCGTAACCTGGAGGAGATGAGGCTCTGCATGCTAAAGAGGGCAGCCAGCCTTCGGGGAAACAGCAGGGCTGCGAGCACGGGAGGAAAAACCCTCCCAGAGCAGACAGAGGAGGGGCAAGAAAGGAGAGAAAGTGGGAGAGGTAGGTGGAGGGGGGAGAGGGAACAAAGGCAGAGAGCACCAAAAGCAGGATGGGAGCTCCCGCGCTGGCTGGGCGCTGTCCTGCTGCCAGCACCCACTGAGGTGACATGTGGAGGCAATGCAAAAGATGCTTCACCTCTGTAAGGAGCAGAATGGGGCAATTCCTATGGCAGGGAATAATGCTGCTGTGTTACCTTTCTGAGGCCACTGAAAAAAAAGCCAGCCAGGAGGACACAGATGAAATGAGTTTGCTAGCGCTGACCTCACTGACCCCTCAGAAAACAGTTCTGAGCCAAAGTGGCGAAGCTTGTTCTGTTCAGCTCAGCAGAAGATTCAACTCAACAGCCCCAGACAAGGAGATGGGGGAGTTCCACTCAACAGCAGAAAAAAAAAAATCTGAAGAAAGAATATCTTCCATCTTTCTCACAAAGTGCTGTGAATAAGAGCAGTTTCACAATTCTGAATAATTCTTAAAAGAACCTCAAAGTATTTTCTACATTAGCTGACCAAGAATCACTTCATCCCTTTGCCACAAAGCAAGTCACCTTTCCATGGGACAGGGCAGCTATTTAAAAGCTCCCAAGTGGCCTATTGAACAGGACTGGAAGTGAAAGAGGAAATAAGTCATTTTTGTGTCCAGCTGAAATGAGAAGAGGGATTTGGGGAGATGAAATGGAATCTGGCTGTGACTGTGTCAAACAGCCTTTAAAATTTTTTTGCTTTTTAATTAATAACAAGCAAACCTCAACTTCTCTCCAAGGAAACACACAATCATCCCTTAAGATGCCCTCACATCAGCTTGATGTATAGAGGGGCTGGAGTGCTCTTCAGTTTACCCAACAGAAGGTTGGTTTTACCTCTCCTTCCTGAGTGTTGTAGCTACACCACAATGCCACGGAGGCAGGATCAGCCTGCTGAAGGGAAGAACACTTGCCTGGGGCACACTCTGACTTACCTGTCTGTCACCACCAAATAGCAGAGCCTGCACACCCCACCCAAGCACACTTGCACAATGGGTACCAGGGAGAGAGATCAGAGCATCTTGGTATTGCCAACACAGCAGCCACAAGAATGTCCATCTGGCCCTGCTACCGTTGACCTTCCTTTCAAGCCCACCCCACACCCAGGAGCTACCCAACAATGTTATTTCCTAGGAGAGCTGGGTCAGGAATGGGTCATTTACTGATAATCGGTTAGGACAGAAACACAATGACCAGATGAGGGAAGCATCTGCCAGGGATATTCCCTCCCCCAGACCACCGCGCCTGGAAAGGCCGGGGAGCAAGGCCCAAGGGCAGAGAGGAGAGAGGCCCCGGGGCAGAGCGGCCAACGGCACAAACCACTTCCAGAACATAGCAAAATGTAGGCTAATTTAAATAACAAAAAAGGATCCCAACCATGGCCAGTGGAGGAAGAGAAGTAAATGTTGTTTGACTGAGGGATGTCCAAGCTGATTCCCACACAGTCACCTGGAGCCTCTGCACTCCAAACCCTCAACAGCTTGCACAGGGAAGCATATGGGATGACTGTGTATCAAACCAAGTCCTTCTGGTGCTCATTCAGAGTTACAGATCATACCTGTTCTGGGACACTCCACCTAAGAGACCTCTCCCACTCCAGCTCCCACACAGCCTTACTGCTGCTCTCCCCTAGACTACTTACACATCCAGCCTTGGCCCTAATCTCTGAGATCATTTCCAAATAGAGCTTCAGAAAACAAGATCAGACTGCCATCCTCCTCTGGTACTGCCAGCAACCAGGTCCCTTACTGAGTGTCCCTCTAAAACCATCCACCTTCCTGAGGCTCCAGTACATTTTAGAAAGCAACAGGAAAAGCACTGGGTCTGCAGTGAGCACATACTTACAAACCTACACCAACATGATGGTCAAGACACAACAGAAGAAGCCCTTGCAATGGGACAGCTCTTTAGAGGGATGTTGTGCCAGCATCTTTAAGCTTTTACAGCTCCTTACAGCAAGCATAACGAGAGCTCCAACACCCAGCTGCAGGGAGTGCGTGTCTGCACGTACTGAGTGGGCACCACCTCGCAAGGAATTGCCAACATCTGCTCCCTTGGCATTTCAGCAGAGAACATCCCCAGCACGCAGGCCCAGGTATATCCATGGGAAACAGCAAGGCACTGCCAGGGGATGCACCTGCTTTTGCAGACAATTGCAGATGTGCCCTCTGTCAGCACTGGGGCCTGATGTCCAGGGATGCTGGGCATCCTCATCCCAGCGCCAGGATGAGTCAGGTGTCCTGTCCTTGGGATCTGTAACATCAGGACTGCTCTAAACACATCCCTCCATTTGCACACAGGAGACTCCATGCAAGCAGGTCACAGACACTTCGACAAGCCCTGCCTGTCCTCCCCCCTCCGCTCAACCATTCATGCCGGGAGTCACAATCTCACTTGGTTTCAGTCTCCCAGACTGTTTGCCTTCACTCCCTCCCCAGATTGTCTCGTAGCCTTCACACCTCCCTCCTCTGCTGCTTCAACGTCTGCTCTCCTCCACGATTCTTGCTATCGACAATGGCAGCTCCCAGCTCGGGGCCAGGGGAGACGCAGCCCCATGGGAAATAGCATCGGGTAGACAGCTCTACACAGCAGAAGTGAATTTTCCTTCTTCAGTTACCTTTCATAGGCCTCTTCAAACAGCCCACAGGCCCCCAGGGGTTAACAGACCACAGGATGAAAGCCACTGATCTAAGAGAAAAACCACAGCCCACAGACTTCTTTGCCCTCTCACAGGCCCAAAGCATTTCATCTGTCTCACCAGGCCTGGGCTGCCTCTTCTCACTCTGCCCCAGCCTGGACACTACCCCACAGTGCTCAGCCTGATTTCCAGCACACCAAATAAAGGCTCGTGGTACTTCTTCTGCAAAGCCTCTCTGCCCAGGCAGAGCAAGCACTACCTCAGGTGCCTGAGTGGCTTCCCTTGAGACATGGTCACCTATCAAAATGTAACTGAAACCTTTCACACCCCAAAAGGTCTTTAAAACTCCTGGCACAACACTGAGCACAAAATGGTTACACTCCACTCCAGCCCCTGCAGCAGAGCAATGACAACCATCCTGCCACACACTGCACCCCCAACATGCTCCACTCTCCAAAAAACCTCATGCATCCTAGGCAAAAAAAGCTCACACAAAGGTTTAGTGGTCCCAGGGCACATATATGGGTTCACAACACCAGGCAGGACAAGAGGAGCCATGGTTGCAGTTGGCATATAGAGGCAGGGCTGCAAAGCTGGTTTCCCAACACTAACAAACTAACCCCAATCAAGAATGTGCATCCAAAGCCCGGTAACCACAACAGGGCTTCACCAGGCACAGGGACAGTGGGGGGCTGATCTGAGCCCCAGCAGGGTGTACCTTCCTTGCCAGCATCCCTGGCCCTCTGAACAAACCAACACACGTGTTTGCTTGGCCTCGGTGCAGGCTGCGCTCGTGTGGCTGACAAATAGCCTCTCTCCATTCTTTTGGGATTACGTGTTTCAATAGTGCCCTGGTTTCAACAAACAGCCAGCAAGAACGAGGAGCCAGTTCACTCAAGCACCAGCTGAGAGCCATGATGCACCTTCCTCCAGCCCCTCTGCCCCAGCCCTGCAGCGGGGCTGTCAGCGCTGCTGCTGCTCCCCCAGGCACCCACAAAATGCCGGAGCTTCCTCCCATGCAGAGTGAGTGGGAAAACTTCTGTGCACTCTGATCTGCAGCTCGTCGCCGGCAGCTTCCCCTTGAGGGCTTAATGTAGTTATTTCTACCCCTGATGCCTATAATTAAATGAACATTTCCTTATGGCACTGAGGCGGCCAAGGAAAAACTGACTACAGGGAATTTTCATTCATCCTGATCTATACTCCCTCATCTCTGGCTTGTTCACACAATGCTAACAAGACATCTTCTAAGCAGGCAGAAAGAAAAAAAAAAACTTAAATAGCCCACATGCAGACAAGCACCTGGGGAGACAAAAAGAGGAAGGAGACCAATTCCCTCCTTCTCTCCCTGCACCATTTTTCTACTTGCAATACCAAAGGGGCTCAGATACCTTGAGCCTGGAGAGATGTTTCCACACTCTGCCAATAGACTTGTGCTGCCGAGCAGTCTGATGGGACCGTGATGAGGCACATGTCCCATTTCAGCACATCCTGCAGGTCTGTGGAGGCTCCCAGTCCAGGGAAACATGTGGGGAATCACAAACAGTCAATCCAGCTCTCTCTCAGGTATTAACTATTCCTGTCCTGTGGGACTGGAGAAGTGAGGCCAGAGTGCACTGAATTATTTCAGACTGGCACTGATCCTGAACCACCGAGCAAAGCTACTAACCAGAACAGAGCCTGATGTACAAATTCCCAGCAGTGTGCATCTCCAGTTCTGACCTCCCATCTAGGCAGGAGCCCAGTTGTCCAGGGATGCCTGGCCAACTGAGTCCAGCCCCACAGTGCTGCCACAGCCCACCAGGATTATTTCACTAGATTAGGAACTGAGCTGTCCCTCCGTGCTGCTCCTCACCTCCCACCCCTATGCCTCTCCCTGCTAGGACAGCAGAGAGGATCACAGGGAAAGCCAAGGACCCAAATCCTCCATATCACCACCAGCTGGACAACAGTACTAGAAAGTTTCCAGCAGCCTCAGCAGAATATCCTCCCCTCAGCACAGCAGTACCAGTGGTGGTCCTTTTGGCTGCCACATTTTAAAACCACCATGAGGTCCATCTCCTTCCTGTGCAGAGCAAATGTAGCTTTCAAGCTATGGGGATGCAGCCAACCCTTGCTGGCAGATTGGCAGGGTGGGAATGTGGCAGCTCCCCCCCTCACATCTTACACTCTTCTCTGGAGGAGGCAGAGGTTTGGCTGAATTTGGGGACAGGGGTTTCCTGCTGAGATGCAGCTGAAGAACCTTTGCCAGCTGTGCCCGAGGTTTTCCCTTAATGTGGACAACCTGCCTAGAGGAAGCCACAGAACTGGCTCCCTGCTCAGCTCTGGAAAGAGTTATTGCTTCTGTGCCACAGAGTATTGGCACAAAACCCCAACAGGTTTTCAGATCCATTTTGCTCTTTAAGCTCACTATTGTTTGCAAACCTAAAAGGCTTTATCTCTTCTCTTTAGGGAGCCCCAGACGACAGAGACTCTCAGCCCACGGACAGAGCGGCTCCACAGATGACACATTCCCCCGTGAACATTTTCAGGAGATTGGGGTAATAGGAGAGATGTGCCAAGGGACTGGATGTCACTGTATCACAGCTCGGTCGTGCTGGAAGACAGTGACTGGTTGGTAAGTCAGCCCTTCCCTCCCTGCCAGAATGACTCAAGACAAAGACTCCCCCACACTTCACATGTACCCGTTCAGAACTCCTGTTCCACACTAACCAGATTTCTGTACAAAGGGATGGATTAGGGAGGAAGAGGACAATCTCAGCCTCACGGGTCTTTGGGGGATCCTTTTGTTGGGAAATTTCCCCAGACTATTTAAAAATAGAAGCAGAGCCTTCATAACTATTCCGAGTATAATTATTCCTGCACTTAATTGCCTTTCTCTGGCACCCTACCTCTCTTCCGAATTTCAAGAGGAGGCTCTTGGGGAAACGCGGAGCAATTTGTGGTCGCTCCGTTCTTTGTATCAGTTTCGCGGTAGTTCGCAAAATCACCACGACGCCAGACGAAGCCATCGATACCCGGGCGGGCGGTCTGGGGCAGCGCTGCCGCAGCCGAGGCTGCCCCGGCCGGGCCGGGCCGCGACCACCGCCCCCCGCTGCCGGTGCCCCACGGCGTGCGGGGTCCCCGCGGGTGCCGCATCTCCGGGGCAGGAGAGCCGGGAGAGCTCCCGTCCCCGCGGGGCGC
>VZTH01009906.1:601815-781043 GCA_013397815.1 Aleadryas rufinucha
AGGGGCGGAGCGCAGCCTTTGGTTTGCTCCTAATTTCTGGCTGTGGAGCCGCCGCCCCCCGGGCCGGAGCCCCCCGGCCGCAGGGCTCCGCACGCCGCCCCCGGTGCCCACAACGAGTGCCGGTGGCGCGGCTGCTTGCGCCGGGCGCGGGTGATCAGCCCCCGCCGCGGGCAGCGGGGATGCGCCGGAGGCAAGGGCAGAGCTCCCGGGAGGGCAGCTCCCTGCCAGCCGCAACACCGGGGCCGGCAGCGGCGGCCCCCAAATCAGAGACCCTCCGCATCCGCCTGCTGACCTCTCTTTAGCTGCCCACGGCTGACCGCTTCTCCCTCACCCCTCAGCTCCCACCTCACTTCATCACCTGGAAAAACTTCTCCCGCTGGGCAAGTTCATTTCCCCACCTCTGGAGGCCATCTGGTCCCTGCTCAGGTGGGACACCTATAGCCAGTTTCCTAGGACCATGACCGGATGGCTTTTGCGTATCCCCGAGGCTGGAGACCCCACACCTTCTCTGGGCAACCTGTGCCACTGCTCAGTCACCCTCACAGCCAAAATGAGTTTCCTGGTGTTCAGAAGGAACCTCCAGTGTTTCGGTTTGTGCCCATTGCCTCTGGCCCTGTCACTGGGCACCACTGGAAAGAAATGCAGCCCTGGATACCATCAGTACCTTTGTGGCAAAGGCACATCACTGGCTCACATTTTATTTGGTGTTTCCACGACCTCCAGATCGTCTCCTGCCAAGCTGATTCCCAGCTGGGTGGCCCCAGCATATACTGGTACATGAGATCGTTCCTCCCCAGGTGCAGATCTTTGAAAGCCTTGCTGAACTGCAGGAGGTTCCTGTCAGCCCATTTCTCCAGCCTGTCGAGGTCCCTCTGGATGGAAGCTTGACTCTGGTTTATCAGCCAGATAAAGATATGCAGGTATGCAGCTCTTCCCAGTTTTGTGTTGGGATCCTGAACTCCACCGTCTCATGGTCACTGCAGCCAAGACTGCCTTTGACCTTCACAGCCCCAACGAGCCTCTCATTGCTGCTTAGTATGAGGTCCAGCAGAGCATCTCTTCTTGTTAGCTCCTTTATCGCTCCTGAGGCTTGGGGTGTTGCATCTGTTTTCTGAAGCTGGGTCCGTGTCGGAGCCTCTGCCCTAGCAGGGACAGCTGCTTCAACACCTGCTGGGAAAACCATTCTGTGGTGTGTCACCACCATATCCGAGGCTGTCACATTGATACTAATTCAGCTGATGTCCCCTTCTTCATGCCCTTCTGTGCAAACTGCTGTGTCTATTAAAAAAAAATAAATCTATATTGCAGCAGTTCTTGGGTTTGTAGCTCTTGGAGCAGTTCTGGTGGATAGCACAGCAAAGGAAAATGCTGAATATCCTGCTGAAAATCATTATTACAGCAGCAAGGCCAACTGCTCCAATTACACTAAATTTCAAATTAAACACATCTTTAGTGCCCTCAGGGCACAACATTACAGTAAATGACTCAAGCAAGGGCTTTGTCAGACAGGTGCCCAAGAAATAAGGCTCAACAGGTCCTGTAATACCACAGCAGTTGAGAGGGAACACATGCCAGCTCCCTGCACTTCAACCCCTCTTGCCAGCTGGATGGGCTGCAGCCATCCCACTCCCCTCCTGCAGGCCTGCAGCATGTGGCCCCTCAGAAAAGCTGTGCAACTCTTGGTTCACCCCCAGACAAATATATGAGACCTGGTCAAGCATTGCAAGACTGTAAACATGTTATGACTCCAAACCAAAAGACCTGAAAGCATATTGGTCCCTTCTCACTAGGCACTCAGCTCATATTTTCAAGTTTTCCTCAGTGTGGCTAGGAACTCTTCTCTTTGGTTTCAAAACAATTTTCTCATCACACGTTCAGAAGGGCAGGGGATGCTAAAATCCAACATTGCAGGTTCTGAGTGAGGAAACAGCTGTACTGCCATGGCCTCACCAAATGTCTTTGTGCTTTCAGTGCTTGTACCGTGTGCCTGGTGTTCTGCCTCTCCCATACAGCATGTCGCTGAGACAGCAGGGCATAGGTCTGAAGGTGACCAGGATTTTAAATTCAAACATTCTTATTCCTCAAATGAGTGTTCATTAAAAATACTCCAGAGTCTTTATTTCCCTGTAATAAACTGATCTTTTTTTGTTGTTGTTTGAAGAGTGAATCTCCTGAAAGAAAAATTGATGGTAATTTTTTCTGGCATGAATTTGCTGTTTTTCAACAACTAGAGAAAGGTGTCAATGTGCCGTAGCCTGCTGAACTCTGCAATGAATCAAACAGCCACCTGAGGGTACTCAGTATTATCGATACTGACCTTTACAGCTCCTACCAGACTGGCACTGGCACTCATCACCCTGTTGTGCAATTGCCAGCCTCTTTTTGCCAGCTCTTTCCTTCCATCATCTGCTCCGGTGCTGCAGCTTTCCCCAGCACAACCAGGGCAGGTAACAGATTGGCTGCACCCCTTCCCCAGCATGGCAAGGAAAAGCCAACAGGCCTGGACCAAAGTACTCGCTTTTGGCTTCTTTTAGACCACATCCACCCAGGGCTCTGAAAGTCCTTTTTATCCCAGAATCAATGCAGCCCCCAGCCCCCACCGAGCAGGAAATGCAGCAGGAACTACCGAGCTGTCGCTTACCCATTAGATGAGATAAAAACACTTTAGTGCACTCAGATTCTAGCCCAGGCATGGCATTTAATGAATGCTCTTGTCATTTTTCACTTTGTTGCTGGTAATTTGGCTGTCTTCGCATGCAGGTGGCTTACTACAAGTGGGTAACTAAAAGCCTTTCAGATCTCCTGACCCTGCCACATCCAGCTCCCAAATCTCAGAAGCTCATGGCGCTCCCTGGATTTATTTTGACGTTATACATCAATCTCAGACTGAGCAACAAAGGGGGAGTATGAAAGGAGAAGATACATCTTAGGCAAGAAAATTAAATAAAATTAGTGGCAACATCGATCAGCCAGGTCAGCACTGCCAGCAGAGCAGAAAACAGCCAGCAGAGATGGGCAGCACCAGTTCTCTTTAAAAAGCAGCACCAACTTCAACCCAGCGCAGCCCCTGCATCTCCATTTCACACTCCCTGGAATAGGTGCAGCTGGCTTGGCTCTCTTCTGAGGCATTGACAGCTTTATAGTCAAAGGCTTGTCATTTCTCATTTGATCTCCCTCCAGCCTCCCTACCTGGTGTATATTCTCATACAGTGTTCAGAGCACTGGTAAAAGAGGCTTTACAATTGCACTAAATGCTTTATTTTATAGCTGCTTCAAAGCTGTTCAGAATTTTTTCTTGGTATTACCATTATCTGTGCTTTTCTGTTCTTCCCCAGAATTGTTCAATTTCACAGTTACGTCTGTTAGGCAGAATCAGAAAGCAAGCGTGTATTTTAGGCTGGCAAAACTGAAAATCCTTCTGCTGTCTCCCCCTGCGAGTTACTGTAACAGCTTTTGCCTTCAGGAAATTCAGCCAGCTTTCCCATTTCAGTGTAAGGGTCACATTTTGTTCCAAGATGCCTGCAAACAAATACTACCGAGGTAGAGGAATGAGGTGATAGCTAAGGGAAAGAATTTGGTGCCTAAGACTTGTCAGTTAAAAAGAAACTAACCACAAAGTCTAATCTCAAGAGAAATTTAACTTATTTTGAAACTCCACTTGAAAAAAAAGCAGCAACTCATTAACTTGAAATATGCTGGTGAGATGTTTTATTCTCCTAAATAAAGCAAAACTGAGTTCACCTACGAAGGTGAGAGTGATCTATTGCCTGTGCTCAGCAGAGCAAGAAAGTAAACAATAAGCAAAACAAATAAACAGTCAGATGTTAAGTTCTGGCAGTGTCAGAAAATGCAAGATGTCACTAGTACCAGGAAAAGGGTTTAACCCTTCTTTCTTTGCCCACTAACACTTGTCAGGCAGCAAAAGGTGACCTGTGCCCATTCTTAGATCAGAAGGAAAAAATGGGCTGTTCCCATTACCTTGATTGCCGGCTCTTTGGGACAGAGGCTGGGTGACACAGCAGCCCTGTGGCACACCAAGCAATTTAACACAATCTTCTACCAAGCTGTACAGCCTTTTGGCATCTCATCCCTCCAGAAGAGGAAAATTGCCTGCCCTGTCCAACCCCTCCTTCCTTAGGCACAAGGAAAGATTTAACCTCTCCCTTGTTCCAGAATATGTGAATTTACTTCAGAGCCTCCGACAAGCTTTATATAAGCTCATTTGCTGACTTAGCCTTTTTAATTCTGGGACACCGTGAAACCTTTTGACTGTACCAAGCAGGGGCGGGTACCCGCTCTATCCCTGCATAGCCCAGGCATGCAGCCATTCTCTGGGCAAAACACACAGTTCCTGCTCTCATCCAAAATCCTGCTGGAGAAGATGTGTAATAAACACTTCAAGAGGAGTGACCTGGAGCAACTAATGCCTTCCAGGATAGGCTGTAATTAGAAGGGAAGAGATTCTGCTCTATTTAGAGCCCCAGCAAGATTTTTCTGTACCAGTTTGAGCCTTTCTTAATCTCTGCATCGGCTTGTTCTCCTTAGGGGAGGGCACACTGCCCACCTGGGACACACTGCTGCTGCGTCCCACTACCAGCCCTGCTTGTTTCCCATCCCCTGTTGTAAAGTGCAGGTGAAGAACAAGCACAAGTTGTGCTTTACTTTCCCAGTTTCCACGTGCCCCTGCTGTCTCCCATCCCTGAAGGTTCCCGTTTCTCTCCTCACCAAAGCAGAGCTGATTGCTGCATTAATAGCCACTCTGACAGCAAACCTCAGCAGATTCCTAGAGGGCAGAGCAAAACAGAGCTACATTGAATTTGATTAAGGGGCCAGAATAACCTTTAACAGCGTCACCTGGGGCAAGGAGGCAGACAACTCTCCAGCTGAAAGCTCACACAGGTTTCCTCACAGCCCGGGGGACAGGGCTCCTCACTCGAGGGGAATGGCAACCCTGTCACATTGCTCTGTCAGAGCTGGCGTGCAGAGGGATGGTCACAGCCCCCCATTTACATGAGAGGTGACTTCTGAGCCCCCAGCCGGGAGGGAGAAAGGAGTACATCTGTTTGGGGCTATTCACATCATTTAATCTGGGCCTCTGTACAGCTTAGAGAACCCCTTTATCTCTGTGTTGAGCTTATTGACTCAGACAGTAAGCAAATGACTTTCTGGAAGGGATGAAAAATCTGCAGAAGTGAAGATGTCATGAGGGCAGCAAGCCTCAGATCTTCTAAAGCTTTTGACTGGGGCAGAAGGACAAGCAAGATAAAGCCCAGTAAAGCCAAGAGGTTGATGACAAGGCAGAGGAGGTTTAGTCTTAGCTCTGCCTGTTTTAGAGATACGACCAGAGCCCAAAGAGACTGCCAAACCCTCACTGTACCAGGTTTGAGGAGCACACATCAGGGAGTTGAGCACAGCAGCCAGCAGGATAGGCCCCCCAGTACCCAAGACAGATGAGCAGCTCAGAGATGACACCCAGATTCAACCCCAAGTCCAGATCCTCAGAAAAGCTCACAGTGATAAAGCCAGACCAACACCAAACCAGTCAATCACTAGGTCAGAACCAAGGTCTGCTGATAGCAGCCATAGTCAGACATCATCCACAAATCACTTGGCAGTTCCACAGTAGCAGAAGATGACCAAGATCAGGAAGGCAGTCCTTGGATCACAGCCTGAAGCAATAGGTGCTGTGAGCAGGCACAAGGAGACAAACCAGTACTCCCCCCTCAAAACTCCTCTAGGCCCCAGGCTGAGCTTAAATAGAGCACCAGGCCATAGGTGTGGATAGAGGCCCAGGAGAGCCTTGTCAGGGCAATTAAGGGTTATTAGTACCCTCAGAGCCTAGACAATATAAACCTCTCTCCTTGAACACTGACTTAAGAAGGTGAGGGGGAGTTCCTATTGTTCAATGGACAAAGTATCTTCACTGGGTGGAACCCAGAGGTGGTTTATAACTTTCCTTACTGAACTGAAAAGGCTAATATAATCTTCAGAAAAACTCTTGGTATTTTAATAGCTGACTAAGCTGGAATGTGGGTATGTATTTTCAGAGTGGAGGGATCAGCCTGTACCTGAAGAGGGTTGGTAACTCTTGGCTCTGAGGAGAGCCAGTCACTGACTCATGGGGACTATTGGTACTCCTACATATGTGTTTCTGTGGGATTTGGTGGGACTGAAGCTCTTCAGCATCTTTTAGACAGGACAGTTATTGTCAGATCTCCCTAGCCCTAGATCACCCGGAGAAGAAACTTGGCACTTCCTCTGGGTTCCCCCAACAGCCTCACCTCTCCTATAGAGAGAAGTGACTTGCAAGATGAGCAGAAAGGAGCACAGCCCTTTCTAATGTGCTTTTGCTGTAAAGATGCAGAGCTCAGCAGCCCCTTAAGGCTGCTCACAGCTGTTTAGTAGAGGCCGAGGAGCGTGCTGGATGGCTGGAGTCCTTGGCAGACCAGTGCTCCATGATAATGGAGACATTAAATCAGTGATGGCAGCAAGAACTGCATAATAGATGCAAAATACAGCAGAAGCCTGATCCAATTTTGGCTCTGCCTTGTTAAGTAGAAAAGTATTTTAGGAGATGGAAAAATACTAGGAAGTTCAGAGTGCATCCTCGCTGCAGCACAGTAGGAGATGTAGCTGTTTGCAGTGATTCACCTGTATCTGTGGATACACATCTGCTGTAAACATATTCCCATGCTGGAATTCAGGTGAGTTGAGGTCAACAAGGGCAGAGCTGTAAGCACCTGAAACAGCCCTCCTGGCTGAACTGCAGCTGGTTAGACTGCCCTGGGATGGGAAGATGAGTGATCCAACACAACGGCTGCATCTCGAGCACTGTTACACTGGGAAAGTTCTTGTCAACTGATTTCCAGACAGCTCTTTAGTGAACACAGTGGAGATGGACAAAGCAGGTTCCAGCCAAGGTCTGGCATGAGAAAAAGTGAAACACTGCTGGTCCAGAAATGCTGCATGTACCAGTTTTTCCAAGAGGCTTTGGCCTTAATTTGGGGGAAAACACACATTACTGAATGTAGAACTTCACCTATTGCCATTTGACAGGCAAACTCAGAAACAACCGTGGCACGCTGGAAAAGCCCAGGACTTGCAGATGTAGTGTGTTGGTTTATGATCACAATAAATGCATAAGCTAAATCCTGCCAGTACGAATGAAAAGCCCTTTCCTGCAAGCTCTGTCTGTCCCTTTTTCCCACATCACACATGCTGATCGATTAGCTGGTATCTGTAGGCACTTGCTCATGCACCCCAAGCAGGTGCTCTGTTTGTGTGTGCTGTGTGTGTATTTGCTCCATGCTGAGCTAAAGTCAAACAGCTTATTATGAGATGCAGAGCCCTGCTGCTCTCTCAGGGGTGTGCATGCAGCTTGTTCAGATTAAACTGGATCAGGATCTGGCCCATCATACCCTTTTCAAATCCCGATGCTCTTTGAAGGCAGATTGACCCATCATTTGCCAGCAACCACAGTCCCAAGGGGAAGATGACCACAAGAAGGGACACCACTTGTCTCCATAAAGCCCTGTCTCCTTGACAAGGAGCACCCTTATCACCTTCCATCTGAGCCCAGGCACAGCCTTCTGTGGGCAGACCTCACCTCCCCCAGACTTTTGCCTTTGCCCCTGGCTGCTGGGGGCACTGTGCAGTTTGAATCACAGCAGCAAGAAGCCAAGTGCACAAGCTTGGCTAAACTCAGGGTTGTCAGGGGAGCAACTCCTCGTTCCATGAGCGTGGCTTGGCTTGCCGAGCTCCAGAGCCCTGCAGCAAAATCCTCTCTACGTTCAGCTGGAACATGGCTCCTGGAAGGCAGTCCCTGCTCGGAGCAGCATCTGTTTTCACCCCTGCCTGCACCCCTGTCCAGACCAGACACCTGATGCTGTCAACAGCCAAAGCTTGCTCCAGGGAACCTGAAAAGCTCAGTGGCCGTGAGAGGAGGAACATGCCTTCAGACTGGCATTAACACTCCACTGAGCGGCTGATGCCAGCATTAGCGAGGGCGCAGCTGCAAGAATTCATTGCGCTGCTGGATGCTGGCAACACAACAGGGTGGGAGGGCACAACTGCCTTTGTGTGGAGGATTTGGGAGGCAGAGTGAGCAAAATGACAAACAAGTGACTCCAACAATGGCATCTCTCTGTTGCCACTGCTCACTTCGTGTGCCAAGTGAGGTGGGACCAGAGCACAGGAGGCAGGAGAAAGCTGTAGGACAAAACTGAATGGTGCCTGTCAACAGCCCTGTTCAGCAGCAGGGCAAGGAGTTGGGAAAATCAGGAGTCCCACTCCATTCCTGTGTATCTCTCATGGTTTGCAGTGACATGTTTGGCCACCTATTTAACTGTAGGTCACTACAGGCATAGCAGAGGCTTCACAAGGTTGCAAGGGTCTAGGAAGCATTTTCTACTTCTCCAGTGTGACACAAAGCCTCTTCCTCCTCCTGCACCCAACATGCATTGATACAACACACCAGTTGACTTGACAAGCTTGTTTCATCCCTTGTTATTGCTGGTTTTGCTCTCTCAGGGCCAGGACCTTCCCCAGCAAAGTATGTGGGTTCCCACAAGAGCTGGGCACAGTGTGCAAGTGCTCAAAGTTGCTATCCCCAGGGACAGTCTCTGTGGCCTCTGGCATTAGGAGGTAAGGTGCTAACAGCTGTGTCCGGCCTGAGGAACCACGCTGGACCGCACCAGGCAGTTACAGGCACACAGCGGCTCGGCCATCCCCAGCAGAGACCCAATCCAGGCCCACAGTCAGGGGAAAAGGCTTCCTCAGACAGGGAAGGAACACCAGGGAAGTGTCTCTCTGGGCTGCCTGCAGAAAGTCCTGGTAGACAGAGACCCAGCAGGAAGGGAAAAAACCAGCCAAAACAGTTAAATAAATACACAGGAGGGAGCTGGCAAACAGAAGAGGCAACACGCAGAGCCAGTTTCAGGCTGAGTCATGTGCTCAGCCCCCAGCAGGGCTCAAGCACTGCTGGCTCCAGGCTGGGAGGACGCACACGCACACACAGCACCGTGGCAAACCCCACGGTGGCAGTGTCCACAGCCAGGGACACCTCTGCTTGGCCAGCACACAACTGCAGCAGCCAGCTCACAAATCCTCCCGAGCTCAGGCGGGAGGCTGGAGATGCCATAAGGTCCTGCGATGCCAGCCAGGAAAAGCACATTCACTGCAGAGCTCAGCTGCGTCCTGGAGAGGGGTTACTGCTGCTCCCAGACTGGAATCCAAGTGGCAGCCAAGGCCTGAGATCAAGGCTGTCTAACCCAAGTGTGTGTAAGGAAGGGAGGTGGGATATACTGTGATGGGACAGTCTCAGTGAGATACAAACATAAACAGGCAAGACAGGGAAGGAGCTGCTGCAGGCAGGCCCCGTGGTGGGAAAGGCAGTGTTCATGGCACTGTTCAGGGCAACTGTCCCCTTCTATCAGTCCACAGATGTCTCAGCTAGAGCTGAGAGCCAGCACTTGCAGTTCCTACTAACCTGAAGAGCAAATATGAGATGCGATTGTACCCAAACCCAACTCCCCAAACTGCTGAGCGGCTCATGCAGCACCCAGGTTGCTCACTTAAGCTCTTACTTCCACTCTTGGTGGCAGGAGTTACCAAAAGAGGAGGAAACACAGAAGTATTGAAAAACAAATGTATTTAAAACACACATACTGAGAAAATTGCATGTGAACACTGAGCCCATCCTGTCCTCCCTGAACCTGTCCAGCTTAGGCCTCCTCCACTGCCATGCCCAAAACCAGCACCATGGGTACTTCACCCTCAACAAATGGGTGTCAGAGAGGGTGTTCAGTTTAGGTGTCAAAGGTAGCACTTGGATTCAGCTGTAAATTCACATCTGGTGACAGCTGCACAGAGATAACACCCACTAGGGCAAGGGAAGCCTCTCCACCAGGGCTTCTGGAGACTCCCCAGCAGGTACTGAAGGAGTTTATACCGCCCACACAGACAATCATTAAGATCAGAAAGAGCTATGTTTTGTTTCAGTTCTTATCTTCCTCTGCCTCCCCCCTCCTCCCCTGCAGAAACCAGGACAAGGTCAACCCATGTGGGCACCTGGGGAAATGTCAAGTGTCAGGCACGAAGGCCGGGAGCAGAGAGGCTGGCTGGTTCATGGAGAGTTGAAAGCAGTTTCAATTATCACCCATCAGGCTGTACAGTCACCAGAGATGGGAACAGAGAATCCCTGAGGGTGCTTGCAATCCAAGGGGCATGGATAATGCTTTCCAAATGCTGCTGCTTGGTCCCTCCTGCAGAGGAGCCCGTAACAACTAGTGACAAACAGAAAACATGCCATGTATATGGCCAGCAATTCTCTCCCTGCTGTGCTTAGCTACAAGGCAAAATAGTGAACAAAGTTGCTAAACAGACTTGACAGGGCATTTAACTACTTAATTCTGTTCTATTTACAAGGTCTTCAGCAGCTCAGCACTCCCTTAATCCATATGGCACAAAGCAAGCAAGAGGATGTGCAGCCTAGTCCCTCCGGCTCAGGATCTCTGTAGCATTCCTGGAGGGCTGGAAGGTGGAGGTCTCATCTCACAGAAGCACGTGGCAGACTCTGCTGCCAGCCTCAGAACTGCTGGACAAGCAGCTTCCGCTTCACATCCCGGCTGAACCTGTTCATCTTGAACACTTCACTGTCGTAGAAGGCTGAGAGGTTGTAGATGTTGATCTGCCGAGCCTGGGAGGAAGAGGAGGGGAGAGGTAAATGTTTATTCAATCAAAGTAAGAACCATGTGGTTTTCCATGGCAGAGGCTGCATAAAATTTGACAGTCAGCAATCTCCGCTCTGCTCAGCAGGAACCAGAACTGCAGTAGCAGGGGAGACTGCAGGTCAGGAGGAAGGAGCATTGGCAGTGCTGAGCTGAGCCAAGAGAGGATGCTGGCTCAGCATCTGCCTGCTCTCAGCTTGTCCTTTTACTTCCACCAGAGCTGGAATGTAACTGCTATCCAAAAACCCCCAAAACCTCACTAAGTGGGACAGTTTTGCAAGGGAGACATCTGACTGGGGGTGTTCACCCTGACAACACCAAACTGTGGCTTTGGAAGCAGTTACTCTGCACATCTGATGCAAAGAGCAGAAAAGCACTAACCCAGGAACCAAATGCTGCTTTAGTGCTGAGCAAGGTCAATACTTTGCACAGAAAGGCCAAGTCAGAAGTGCAGCCTTTGGAGCAGGATGAAGATGCATTAAGGAGGAGGTAAGTGAGCCTCAGGAGGGATTGGAAAAGTTCATACACAGATTTTTCTGCTTTTTGCTTCTTCAAATGCAGATGCCAGGGAACTTGAGTTCTCATTCACCTGCATAAGCACCATCCTGCAGGATTTACCATTCCAACCCCAAAGCTTTATGGGGGTGCATGAGAACAGAGAGGAAAGAATACAGCACTTCCAAACAAGAGAGAAGATACAGAGGACACAGTCCTGATGCTGGGTTATATTGGTTAACATCAGTCTTTTTTATGGTATCATAATGCAGGAAGGGAAAGTAAAAGTCTGAGAATTCTTCTGGTTCTGAGGCTGCAGAGAGAGCATGAGCCAGTCCCAAGAGTCAGCTTGTTATAAGCCCATACCTTGTCCACCAGGTCCTTCTCTGGGACTTCTATGGTGTCTTGCTGGGCTCCATAGCGGTTTCTCTGGTACATCACCTGCTCTGCAACCAGCTGCTTCAGGATGAACAGCAGCAGCTCGTTGTTGTCTCGCTTGAATGAAAGGTAGCGGGAGAAGGTCTGGGAGGGAGGATGAGACGAGCCATGAGGATCAGAACAGTGACTCACTGCAGTGCCCAACATCAACCAACCCCCTCCTCCCACGGAGCACACAGGGAACCAAATGGCACTGGTGTCACCTGTGCCCTTCGTGTTTCTCAAGTGACTTTGGCCTTGCCAATCTGCCACCTGCACGTGCAGTGGCAGCCCTCTGACAGCCACAACTCTCCTCTGCTCTTATTCCCATCTGGAATCTCCATAGAGGCCCTGGTGCCTCTTGGGGGCCGGCAGTGCACTGCTGCGGAGTTGTGCTGCCCACAGGCACACAGCCATGGGAGGGCTGGCCCTGGGCAAGGCACAGAGCAGTTTCCCTTAACTCAGACTGCCCTGTGCCTCCCCAGCAGACGCTCACACTTGGCTGGCTGTTTGAGGCCAAAGAGAGAGGCCACGAGTCGTCCAGACAGAGGGCAGACACTCAACAGTGGATAAATGCCAGCCTGTGGCCAGCCAAGAGCTGTTCGGAGCCAGCCCCTGCTACTCGGAGAACAGGGCAGACTGCACACTAACCCACAGTGAGTGCTGCCCTGTGGTTAACTGTACCCTGAGAGCCCAATAAAAACGTGAAGAAACAAACTGCCTGCTTGGCTTGATCACCTGGCAGCAACAGCAGCAGGAGCCCTGTGCCAAAATAGCAGGGAAGGTGTCAAAAGAAGAGACATGGCAGTGCTTTTCCCTCAGAGGCTTGAGGAACACTTCCTTCTCAGGCCCAACAAAAACATTGCCTCACCACAGACTAACGAGAGGCAGTCACAGAACAGTGCCTTGTTTGGGGTCCCTCCTCAAAGGCACCCAGCTTGAGCTGTTGTTACTGCACCATGATTAAATTATTTTAAGTATCCAGATGTCTGAGGCTCTGCTGTGGGAAACCTGGGGTCAAGCTGATAAGGAAACCTTGTCTGACTGTGAGTGTGGTGTGTGTAGCTGTGAAGTGGCCTTGGTCCCGGCTCAGGTGGCGTTAGTGTGACTGCCAGAGTGGCCCCTGGATGGTCAGACAAGGAACTTCCTTAACACTTCAGACCCACAGTACTCCACTTACACAGGCTCAGCGCCTGTCTCCACAGGACAGAGCCCTGCAGAGCACAGAAGTCTCTTCCCACAGCCCGGGCAGTGCAAGGAGGCTGTGGGCAGCTGAACCCACAGGCCTGGGGTGCAGCCACAGCCCCCGGCTCAGCCGGTGCCCACCTTGCGCATGCTCCGCATGACGCTGAACTTCTGTGTGTCAATGAAGCTCTCCAGCATCACCCTGATGGCCATGTTGACATCGTCCTCCACCACGTAATCGCGCAGGTGCATGCGGGCGTGCGCCTCGGCCATGCGGATCATGGACTCGATGTGCCGCACCGTGATGGGGATGCTGCCCGTTGCCTGAGGGCAAAGGGGAGGAGGCAACACGTTATTGAAGGATACAAGACATGGGGCAAAAGAGGTGCCTTCTGGCCCAGGATCCAGTTCCTTTCACACTGCAGGGAGCTCTCTGCACCTCTGAGGGTGACTCAGGCTAAGGAGGCTCTGCCACCTGCTGGCACGGCCACACAGCCTGGCACAGCTTCCCTGTTCATCTGAATTCATCACAGTGCAAGGGGATGTTGTGGGGTCACTCTGTGACACTGTTTAGGGCCTTTCCAAGATTAGCAATCCAGTTTCCTCCAGCAGACTTTAAGAGTTAAAGAAACAAAAAGCCAGTCAAAAAAGGTAGAGTTTTCCCAAGTTCCAAAAATCTCCCTCACACCTCAACAAATTCCTCTTTCACCTGGAGAGCATTAAATGAGCCTGAGACAAAAGAGAAGGGCATTTCTACAGATAATGGCTCCCTGTAATGTACCAGGAGCATGTGGATCTGAGTGAATGCAAACATCTCCTGTGGGCCTGCCAGACTGGGTGGCAACAAAAGGACTTTGCCGTGGCAGGCACTGTACATGTGTCCAGTCCATCAGTCCACACATCACCAACAGGCGAGACTCTGCATTTAGATGAAGAATCATCTGTTCAGCAGACACTGCAGGATCTGCCTGTCTCTCACAAAACAGTGGCACAGACTTTTATGATGGGAATGGCAAGAATGTGTCAACATATGCTGGAGCAGTCTCAGGCTGATTTGCAGTCTAGATACATACAGTTCTTCCCTCCTTTCCTCTCCATTATTATTATTATGTATTCTCACCATAGACTCCTTCCTAAGGTCACTGTACATCCTGGCCACCTTGTCCTGGTCCATCTGGTTGAGTTTGGGGTGCACCTTCTCTTTGGCATAGATGATGTATTTCCTCAGGATCTCTTGAGGAATGGGTTCAACCCCGTACGTGTTGGGAAGGATGACCTCATTAGTGTCCCCATTCACCACCTCCTTGCTGCCTGGGTGGTGCTTGACATGGCTGCCAACGACAAACCGGGCAAGCATTTCATCCTGCAAGAGAGCAGTGCCCCAACAGACATTGAGCACACTCACTGGACAGAAAAAACTCAATGGGCAGATACAGCTGAGCATCCCAACAGCAGCATTTAAGCCCAGCACACGCTCAGATCCCTGGCACAGCCCCTACCTGCACTGAGTCCACCGTGTCTCTCACCACGCACAGGATGTCGAATCGAGAGATGATGGGCTCCGTCAGGTCCACGTTCTCCGAGAACGTCAGCGACGGGTCGTATCGCCCACCTGGGTCACACAGACAATCCAAGTCAAACAGGCTCCAAGGCTGCAGCTTTGGAGGAAGGACAGACTTCCAGTACATTACTGAAGACTTTTCTGCTCGCTTGATCTCTGCTCCAGACTGAAGGAACCAGGCAGAGGGAAGGGAAGCTGTGCCACAGCTCTCATGACCGTGGATTTATGTTGAGAGCCTGAGATGGTCCTGTAGTCTCTCAGCACTTACCTATGGGATTGGCAGCAGCAATAATGGTGCAGCGAGCTTGCAAGGATGTGACAATGCCTGCTTTGGAGATGGAAATGCTTTGCTGCTCCATGGCTTCATGGATGCTGGTCCTATCCTGGTCATTCATCTATAGGAAAGCAAGAATGATTCAGAGTGAATGTATGTCTATACCCCACTGCCAAACACACCAAGGGGAGTCAGCTCCAGATGCTCTGAAAAGGCAGCAAACTGCACTACAAACCAGCAAGGGCCTAAGCAAACTGCAGGAACTTTGGTCATCTGGGAGATGTCACTGTGAGTTACAGTGTGTCCTCAGAGAACAGAGGTTACAGTCGGTCCCTTCACAGCTAATCCTTCCCAGAGAGATGATGCTGGGCTCACCTTGTCAAATTCATCAATCAGGCAGACACCTCTGTCAGCCAGCACGAGGGCTCCTGCCTCCAAAGTCCACTCCTTGCTGACCGGGTGCCTCTGCACATAGGCTGTGAGGCCCACAGCAGAAGCACCCTGGCCAGTGGTGAAAATGGCCCTGCTCGACGCCTTCTCCACGTATTTGAGAAACTGGGATTTTGCAGTACCGGGGTCTCCACATAGAAGCACATTGATGTCACCGCGAACTTTGTGTTTGCCACCTACAAAAACAATGGGAAAGCCATGTGGCAGCTGAGTGCATGGCTTGACAGCAACCCTGCCCTGAGCACCACAAAGCTGAAGGGACGGCAACCAGCAGGCATGGCAACCAGTTTACAGGAAAGCTGAGGGGGAAAGAAAGTCAGTTTTGGAGGCAGTCATCTTTGTAAAACAGACTTCCTAACCTTGCTGACACATCCTAACACATCCTTGTGAGGAGATGATAACAAATCAGGGTGCCATAAGGTCAAACCTCTGAAGGAGCATTAAATGTGACCTCCTAGAGGAGGGATAAAAACTTGCCTGGGTTTGCAGCAGGAGCTATTTTCAGTTGTAGCATTTCTACTGTCACACCAGAGTTTTCAGTGTGATAAAACAGCCAGTTCAATCAAAGATATCCCTCAGTCTGTTAAACCTTGTCTGTTACCAAGCCACACAGACAACTCTAACTGCTCCTGTTGCAACGGCACAGACAAACCCCAGTCCCTCTGCCCTCCCCAGAATGAGGCAGGACTAAGGGACACAAGTGACACTCACCTGGGTTTTTGGGCTCTCCACCAAAAAGAGCTAAAGCCAAGCCCCTCTTGATATCTTCATGTCCGTAAATAGATGGGGCAATGCTGGCAAAAATCTGAAAGGGAAAGCAGAGGAGTTGCCCAGGGAATACCAGCTCCCATTCTGAACATCAGCAAGGCTCCATATCTAAAGCTACTCTTAAGACACTGCTGTCTCCAAAGAGTATGTTATTATCCAGGGTGTGAGGGCTTTTTCAAAGGTAACAACCCACCCACTGTTGCCTAAAGGAGCTTCACAAAAATGGTGCTGTTGGGGCACGGCAGATTATGTAGTCTGGTGCTGGAAGCTGCTGCCACTGCCTCCACAACCCTGTGGTACACAAGGCACATCACAGTGGCTGTTATCAGCTCTTGTAAAGCTGGAGACCTTGATCAGAGGCTTACTCACTGCACATGACAATACTTGAATGGGCTATGCTGCACATGAATTGCCATCACAGCCAAATATTAAGAACAAGTGGCTGATTTTCTCAAGGGTATTCTGAAAATAACCTGATGCTGAAGACTACTCATGTTAAAACACTCCTGGCCCAGCTGAAGCTGCATCCACTGCAACAGCAGTCACTGTACAACAGCACAGCCAAGGCAACCGAGTGAAGTCCCCCATTACAGAGATTAAATCTGACCCAAGTGAGCTTGAACATGCACCAGTCCAGGAGCTTTGTTCTTTCAAGTACTGGATTCAGGTCTTAGCATATAGAGGAAGCAAAGATAAAATCTCTACCACAACTTAAGCTAAGCAATAATATCCCCTTTAGGGGACTGGAGATGCAGTCACTGGCCTCACAGAACACTTCCCCCAGTTGGTTTCTAAGACACAGGGAGAGAAAACTGATCATATATAAGCACTGTCTGAGTGTCTCTCACCAGTCTTCCAGCCCTGCTGTGATGTAGAAGGCTCAGAGAAGGAACAGGAGAAACAGAAAATTTGACCTCCAGAAGTACAAGGAAAGTTTCTTATTTACTTCCCTCCTATAACGGACTCTCATCAACAGCTGTTTGAGAGCTACAGAAGACCATTCTGAAACATGAATTCTGAGAGAACTGGGACTCCACTGGTTGGGTTCCTTTAACCACTGTTTGGCCAGCTGACCCATTTCATCACTTTCTGATCCAGCTGCCAGGTGATGGCAAGCTGTCAGAAGGGATGTCTGAGGCTGACCCACCTTCTCCCCAATTTGCTCATCCTTGGACAGACCCACAATCACTTTCACATCTTCATCAGTCAGTTCCCCAACAGCCAGCTTGTTGTCCTTCTTGGCGATGTGGTTGGCCAGGATCACAGTTGCAAACACTGGGAACCCATTGGCAGTGTTCAAGGAGCCATCGTAGTTGTTGTGGTAGATCCCTGTCAGCTCCTGGGAAGCAGGAAATGCTGTCAGTGCCTGCACAGTACAAACCAGCACCCTCTCCATTTTAAGGTAAGGCTCAAAAGCATCTGAGGACAACCCCTCCCCAAATCCCCACAGATGTTCCCGTGATTATCACTGTCAGAATTTACCCTGTGCTCTCCTGATACTTGAACAATGCACTCACAATCTCATCTCCTGGCTTGCAGCTGTCCACCAGATCAGCGAGGAGAATGGCATCCTTGGAGCGGGGCAGCCTGCCTGCAGCCACCTTCCCAGGGCTCTCCTGGATCTTGATGCGCTGGTAGTTCTGATAGACCGTCTGCAGCAACAGAATCAAAGTTACTCAGCAAGTCCAGCAGGCACCAGCATGGCTTTTCACAGGCACCTCAGAGAGAAGGGCCACTCAAAGATTTACTGTACTTCAGTTAGAAAACTATGGACATGGGAGCATGGAGGTTGTGAGGAGCAATTCCAGGGTGTGATAGGCAACAGTGGGGACAGGAAAGCACTTTACTGCATCTCACCACTGTGTTTCAGCCTCTACAGTGTTTACTCACCCAAATACTGGAGCAGTTCCTGGGAGAAGGATGCTCCACTTGTGGTTGTTAAAGGTATCAAAGCAAAGAATGAAAATCAGAAGCTCTCCACATCAATGATTTTGCTCTCTGGTTTACTTAGCTGACAGATCAGGACAGACTGATCCAACCTCGGAAAGAGAGCTGGACAGAGTGTGTCTGCATTTCTAAAATATGAATAAATAACTGTGTACCACAGAAATTATTGTGGCAAAGACTCAATCCAAACACCTACAGTGTGGCAATGAATTATTTTCGGTTGCTAAACTGAGTCATTCAGGTCAAGAGCTCAAATGGACCTATCTTCACAGCCCCCTGGATACAGCAGAAGACCCCTCTCCCCACACCAAGCTGTTCAAAGGGTGGGAGCCAAGGCAGGGCTGGGAGGAACGGGCAGTGGAGCAGGATGAGCAGCCAGCCTCATCCAGGCAAGCACATAATCTCTTACCTCTTCCATGTTGATTTCAAAGGGGCCAAGAGACTGACACTCGGGACAGGAACCAGGTTTCACCTCCTGGTTCTGCGACTGGAAAAAGGGTCCCAGGATGAAGTTGCACTTGCTGCAGTTGTATTTGACCATGCTGAGCTGAGGCAGGACCCCTGTGCAACTTGTCACCACTCCACTGGTCCGGATCAACTGATTCAAGTGCAGTTGCCTGAGGAAAGACAGATATGCTGGATGCCTGCAGGGCACAGAAGGCAAAACACCCTCCAGAAATACTCCTGCTGCAAGGAACAAGTTTACCTTGGGGATGCTGAAAGTTCATCTTTAGTATGATTTCTTTTCCTGTGCTAAGCTCAGCTATCCTGTTAGACTTACCCAGAGGTTTAGCTCATAGGTTAGTCCTGAGCACCCCAAAGCCTAATGCAGGCCCCACAGTCACTGCTGGTAGTTCTGCTCTTACCTGAGTGACCGCAGCTCTTCCACCAGAGGGAGGTGGGAGATACGGACATGGATCTCCTGAGCAATACGATCATACTTGGGGTACATGGCCAGCACCACTTCCTTGGCTGCTTCATCAAAGATCTTCAGCATTTCTGCTGGGGCCTCAGGCAGAAAGTAGGCAAGGACATGCTCCTGGGCTGCCAGATCCTCGTAGTTCACCACCAGACTCTCTCTGTTCTCTTAAGGAAAAGATGGGGTGAATTGTAATTTCAGCCTGTTCACTCCTCAAGGAGTTTGCAAAGGATAACCAGAACAGACAAGCCTGTATCCTGCAGGCTGCAGATCTCTGCACTTTCCTTGAAAAATGTTTAGAGGTTAACAATTTGAAAATGGGTGCAAAAGCCTTTTAAATTTATTTCTCTAACAAATTCTTCATCAGTACCAAGCTTGTTATTGTTCCTCTCCAGTTCTGCACAGATACTTCCCAGGCTCAGTGTCCCTGAAATTCAAAAGCCTCAGCCCAACACACAACTCTCTCAGAGACCTCCAGGAAACAGAAGTTAATAGGAGAGACATTATGTGTGCTGAATGGCTGGCAAAAAACCTCCTGTGTCTTATGTTCGTGGAAATGGATGAGACAAATGCCTTTTATTTCCTAGCTTTATAAAACTGATCCTGTTCCACTGCTCAAGCTTCTGCTCAATATAAAGAAGAAATACAACAAGTACAACTACATGAGCTGTTCCTAGATGTGACAATTTCTGCTTTTAAAACTCATCAATGACAGCCTTAATGACCGTTTCTTCTGGCAGTGCCTAGTCAGAATACAAGGCTGCAACACTGACATGGTTTCCAAAGTCACAAGGTCTATTTGTGTCCCCTTGCTGGATAATCCAGTTTCCAGTGTGAGAAAGTAACTGGTGCAGACAGCAAGCAATTGTTGTCTCTTTCAGATCACAAACTTGCAGACCACTGTCTGCTGCCCCACATATTCTTCTGCTAGCATTTCTACGATATGAATATTAATGAGGAGCAGACGCCAGGGGCCTTCTAATTAGTCAGCCAGAATCAAAGAACACAGTAGACATGTTTCCATTATTCATTTATCTCCATCAGCATCAGGCTTTCTTAAAGTGCTGATTCAATGTCTGGAACAAAGAAGGCAGGCAGAAAAATATCCACCTCTGGACTGGATCACCACAAAGTACCGTGACCCACATAAAGAGAGAGAGCCTCCAATGACCCAGCCCTACCTTTGCACATGTCACTGATCCTCTCCTTGAAGACATTGTGCCCATGGTCATCCACATGGGTCTTCAGGAAGTTCTTGAAGCGGTGATAGATCTCAAGCCGGGGAGCTGCCATGGAAACCCACTCCCTCACTGAGTGCCCTTTCATGTCTTCCAGATTCTCAATGCTCTCAATCATGTCTTCATCCTCCTCCTCCATGCCTTCGGCAGCCCGCTCCGCCAGCCGCCTCTTCCGTGCAGGACGGTCTTCGTCTTCATCGTCACTGTCTAAGGGGTGGGAGGAAAAACTGCTCAAGATCTGGGATTCCCATTCCCACTCTTTGGATTAGTCACAGTGGGATTGCACGGGCTGTGGAAGTAAAGAGGTCACAGCCTGGGATACAAACCAAGAAACATCCCAGGCCCAGCCTAAATCCAGTTCTAGACTTAATCCTACATTTTCCGCAACATAGCTAAGATTTTAAGGGTGTGAATAGGTAGAGTTGTAAGCAACAGCACACGTTCAAGTCCATTAATGCACTGACCAAGGAACAGGCTTAAAGTGCATCAAAGGCCCTTCCATCCAGCCCACAAAAGTCTGTACAGGAGCACCAACACCAACAAACTCCACAGCATACGCTTGGTAGAATCCCAACCCAATACAGGCCCAGGATCCTAACTTTGTTTCAGCAGTAACCACAAGAACACCAAATGGGTTCCTAGGAAACCCAAAGGAAAGGGATCATGCACCAGGGAATCCAGCCAAGACCACAGCCAGTGATTTCACTAGGAGCCCAGATACACTGGAGCTCTAGAGACCTCCCTGCTAACCTGAGGTAAAGAGCCCAGCTCCCCACAAAGGGCTAGGTTATCATCAAGCACACAGGGTGGCACAGCTGGTACAGCTCATTGCACCTACCATAGAGCAGCCCCCTCCTCATGCGGCCCATGCCCTGCTCCAGCTCGCGGTCCCTCTGCCTCATCACTCGCTCGGCGGCTTCCCGCTGGCTGGCAGTCAGCTCCTCCACATCTTCATCATCCAGGGCCAGGCCCTCTGCTTCATACACATCCAGCTCCGGGATGGGGCGGTAGTCCCTAGCACACACACACAGAGCAGGGAATCAGGCCAGGAAAGCAATTCTGCAGCCCTTCTCCAGCTACTGCTGGGCAGGTGTCAGGACAGTTGTTCTGCAGCAGGACAGAACTGCGGAGCAGGAAGGCACTTCCCAACGGAAGATGGCCTGCAGTAAAGGGCTCCAGCTCCACTGGTAGGAATGCCAAGGGCTCCAGCTCCACTGGTAGGAATGCCACCATTCAAGCTTTTGTGCTGTAAAGTTCAGCTTGCCGGCAGGCCTGGCTGAGTAAAACAACATCAAAATTCATGCCTGCAGGAGTAAAGAGCTGGGCTGGATGCACATCATGCATCCAGGCAGATCCTGGTTTACCCACCCTGGACCATGATGGCACTTTGCTCAGTTCTTCCAGGACTCAAATGACACCATACTCTGACCTTTCTCCATTGCCCAGCAGTTCTTCAGCCCCCTCACCCCAGCTACCAGCACAGCAGAGGGATCCCACAAGGCCTGAGAGCCCTCTTCACATCGCTGGCTGCACTGACACCCCCAGCACCCCATCGCCGGACACAACCCCCCCAAACGATTTCCTTACCTTTCCATCCCCTCCCCAATGAGCTCTTCCCCTTCTTCCTCCTCTTCGGGGAGCCCCTCGGTCCCCAGGAGCCCTTCGGACTCATCCTCGAAGGGTGGCAGGTCCTGACCGGGGCTGGACGTGAAGGTATCGCCGCGGCGGGAGCTCCGCACGGGGCTGGTCACCGCCGCCTGCGACTCGGAGGAGTCCTGCAAGGACAGGAGGTGGGTGAGGGCAGAGGACCGCGGGGAGAGAGGGGCTCAGTGCCTCCAAGGGCTTTTGCGATGCGGGCCGCGGTCAGAAAGGTGGTATATGGATCACCGATGAGTTATAATAATTAGCCCTCCTTGCAAATGACAATGGAAACATTTGGAGGGGGGAGACGGGGTAAATCCATCCTCCGAGCGCAGCGCAGCCGGAGCGGAGGGAAAGGGTCCGATCCTGCCCCGGCCCAGCTCTCTCCCCTGCGGCGCCGGGCACGCGGGAAACTTCCCTCGGGGTTTCGGGAGCACCGCGGAGCGCACCCCCATTGTCCCCCCCACCCCGAAAGCCTCTCTGGACCCCGCACGGCCGCAGCGCCAAGTGTTCCGCAGTGAGGCAGACCCGAGACCCGCACCCCGCGGGGGTGGCACCCCCACTCCCCGGTTCGCCCGGCCCGGCCCGGCCCGGCCCGGCCCGGCCGCTCACCGCCATCACCGCCGCTTCCTGCCCCGCCGGATTCCGCGCGAAAACCAACCCACGTGGTCGCAAAAGCGCGCGAAACCTCATGAATAATAGATAGAGGCCCCGCCCCCTTGTGAATATGGATGAAGCATGGGGCGGGAGGGACCCAGGGCCACCCCCGGCCACCCCCGGCCAAGGGGGCTCGCGGGCTGGTGGGCTGCACTGGCAAACTTTGGCAAACATTTTCCTCTGGGCTCGAGGGGTCTCCTCCTGCCGGGAACCCGAGTTACCGGAGAGATCCCACTGTGAATTCCCGCGCTCACGTCTGCCTCTTTGGCAGCTAAAATCAAGCCTGGCTTGACCTGGTTTGCCACTAACCCAGTTGAATCACCTTTGTTCTGATTCTCGCTGAAACGACAAGAGGTGGGAAAGGGGTTCTGGCATTTTGGGGTTTTTTTTTGGTTTTTTGTTTTTTTGGGTTTTTTTCCTTATGTTAGCCTGTATGTGCTAACAGTAACAGGGAGCTGATTGGAGCTATTCTGAGGACACATCTGCCTCCCCAGCTGTTCAGTGCAGCTAGCAAATGTCATTTGGAAGAGGAACTGAAGAACAGCACCTGTCCCATAGAGACTGGAAGAGGAATTTAGAGAGACAAAACAAGCAATGGGCTGATGTTTGGCAAGGAGGTGGAATGCTTCCTCCCAGGTCACAGGATCTTGCATAACAGCAGGTGGTGTGGATTTTGGAGATCTGCATTCTCTGAAGGGTTTCTGATCGTTATTTATTATCAGGCTATTTCTGCTCTTAGCTGCACTCGAGCGTGGGACAGTGACCCTGAAACAGGAGACACCAGAAGCAAAAGTGACCAAAGAGGCAGCTGACAATCTGAAATGGCTCTTCCAGGAGCCCAGCTGGATGATTCAGGCTGGTACTAATATAGCAAAGCAGGAGCATCATGATATAAATAGGAGAGTGGCTCAGCCTCTTCTCTGTGACACATGACAGGGAGCTGACTGGTGCTCAGAGTGAAACAGACACAGGGACATCCTCAAGATGCCCCCACTTGTAGGCTCCTAGAGACCACCATGGGCTTGGTGATCTTAGAGGTCACAGAGTCACAGAACTATGAAGGCTGGAAAAGATCCTCAAGGTCATGGAGTCCAACTGTTAACCCAGCCCTGCCAAGTCCACCACTAAAACATGTCTCTAAGCACCACATCTCCATGGTTTTGGAACACTTCCAGGGATGGTGAATCCAGCACCTCCTTCGGAGACCTGTCCAACGCTTGCGCACCCTTTCGATGAAGAATTCTTTCCTAATGTCCAGTATTTCCCAACCTAAATGATTCTATGGCTTAAAGGAAGGCAGCCCAGGACCTGGATAAGGTGGTGCCGTCTCACACGGCCCGGATGACACACTGTGATGAGCCAGTGTCACCACAGGGTGCCACTGTCTCTCCAGGCACCGAACAGCTGGATGGACAGACTGCTTTTCTGTCTGTCCTTCCTGGAAGACCACACACCATGTCCATGTTTTCATTCCTAACTTTGGGTGCCACCTGCAAGTGGTCCTGTGCTTGAGCTGGGATGCTCTATCTCTTTGACAAGAGCTGAGCTTGAGCAGCTAAAACCACCCCTAAAATAAGGCTGCTGCCATGTATGGGACAGGGCTCCTGCTACACTAGAGACATGGACTGGGGTATATGAGAGGGCTGAGATGCAGACAGGGCCCAGGCTGCTCTCTGGGGTGACCTCTCCTGAGCACCAAACCCCTGAATATCCAACCATACCACTAGGATTTTGCAGACTCGTGGCTTCTTGCAGCACAGGAAGAGCCCTAGGAACTGAATTCCCCTTGTTAAAAAAAGGGCAGAGACACAGGAGCACAGCTCGGGTTGTATCCTGTGGTGTAAATTTATGCCCAATACTAGAAATCAGTAGTCTGGTAGAACAGCTCTGAAACAAGACAGGCACATCTGTCCCTGCAGTTGCTCAGTTTCAAAAGCAGTTTCAGATGAGAAGTAATATCCTGTTCAGTAGACTGATCTAATAAAAGCTGAAAGACTATTTGAGGGAGATAAAATGTCACAGAAGAGTGGAATTTGGTGATGATACAAAGGTGTAATGCTGTCCTGGACGCCATGTCTGCACCTTCCACCTCTGCAAGGCAAGTGAGACTGCCAAAGCACAGCAGGCTGCAGCAGGTACAGCAACAAGTGCCAGCTTTCCTTGGGGCCCTCAAGGTTGTATCAAGGCTGCTGAACATCACCTCTTGTCCTGCTTCAGCCTGGCAACACCAAGTGACACAGGAAGGACAAAGAGAGTGAGCCCTGCCATCTTTATGCACTGGCTGGAGGAGGTGACGCCGAGAGCAGCAGTGCTCAGCTGAAGCGGAAGGATGTGTGCAGTTAAAGACATGGAGCAGTCCTTGGAGACAGGAACAGGAGAGTTATGTTTGCACACACCACTTTGGGGCCGACAGGCAAGGCTGGTTAATACAAAGGAACTGTAAGTGTGGATCCTCCACCTCCTGTTTCACATAAGCAGTGAGGAAGGCAGGAGCTGAAGTGTCACGGTCCTTGCAGGGGCACCCAGCAGTCTCCTGACCATGAAACAGCTCTTGGATCTGGTGTCCAAAATACTGGGCTCTAGCCTCAAACTGAATCAGAAGGGAAGAGCAGGTGGATTGGAAAGCAAAATCTCTCCTGACACAGTTATGTGGGAGGTAACACATTCAACTAGTTAGTGCCTGAGGCTACAAGTGAGAAGACATGGATTTTGCTTGTCTGTTAGCAAGGCACTTTTTAGGCAGAAACACTCCACCTCTCTTTAAACAGAAGTGTCCCTTCTGTAACTCAGAGATCTTGGTGTCAGCCAAGCCTTTGAGCTTGGATCCATAAATGGAATGTGTCAAAATATTGCAACATATCATTAACCTGCACGACAGTGTGAGATGAGACAAGCTAAGGACTGGCTTCTCCAGATGTCATTCCAAAGGCATGACACCAGCATGAAAACCTGTTTCAACCCAGTGGAAATCAGAGGAATAGGGCTGAGGCAGGCAAGTCTCCAGGGACAACCCCTTCATGAGGCTTGCTGAGCTGTAGCTGGAAAATTTGACCTGAGAAGAGGTTCAAGAAGATTTAAGTTAATGAAGATCTGTGTGTGAGGAGGGCCTGGAACCCTCTGCGTGTGGTGTCTTCTAGAGTAGAACGTGCTAACTTGACCTATGTATGGATCTTCTAAAGAGGTGTAGGCTCTGTACAGCAAACTTCAGCTCAGCAAAAGCCTTGCATTCCTACAGAAGCAGTGCCCGCAGCCACAGCTGAGCCACAGGTAGAAAACCATGCCAGAATGTATCCTCCAGTCCTTGCAATGACTCAGATAACAAACATGCTCCTTGAAACTTCCCTGTCAGTCAGCTCTTACTGCTGAGAATAGCGTGCTGGTGCTTAGCTGGTTATTTCCTTTAATTTCCTATATAAATCTTGGCTCATTTGCCATAGTTACTTCCTTGTTTACTATACTAAGCGTCTCTTTTGTCTGCCTGGTATTTGCACCTCCAGATCCTGCTAATTACTGATCGTGTTTCCCTTTAGCAGCTGCTGTCCAAACTACGCTGAGTTTCTTCAGTCAGCTGTAAACTCTCCTTAAAAGCCAAACTCCAAGGCTGTTAATCATTCTCCCCCGCAGGGACTTATTATCGGATCTCCCTCAATTATTAACTGCCCTGCCTTGCACCCACAGGCTGTACAGAATTCCTGCGCAGGTGTATCCTGCTTCCCCGCCGGAGGTGCGTGACGGTGGGTGCTGGATCGCTCTTGGGTGGGACTTCGGGCTGTGCGGGCTGGCCCGGGGGACGGGATCGGGCTGTAAAGGACAGAGCCTGCGCGGCACGGACGGACACGGCACCGTGGGACCCGCCGAGCCCCGGGGCCGCCTCCCTGCCCGTCCCCAGTGCCCCCAGGGTGGGGTGGAACTGCGGCGGGTCTCCAGCTCTGCTGCTTCAGCAGCCTGTGAAACAGGCGGCGCGTCCTCGCCAGCCTGGAACCAAGTGACCGCGCACTGCCTCTTTTCTTGCGTGTTGTGCACCCGCCTTCCAGAGGAATCAAAACCAAAACAGAAAAAACCCCGGGATTTGCATTTCTGAAATCCACCTCTGGGCTAGGCTTCTCTGTCTCTGAGGGTTTGGGCTTATTTTTTATACTTCTGCTTTCGGTATTTTTAATGAGTTTTTTTTTATTATTATTATTTTTTTTCCCCGTTGCAGTTCCTTTCTTTTTAAGCTTAGTTCGGAACGAGATGTGAGACTGAAACTAAAAGGGAGCGCCTTGATCACTGAGGGAAAATCCCTGTGTTAAGTTCTAAGAGTGAAATGAAAAATGCAACTGTTGTGACCAAAACAGAGGGTTGAAAAGCCTTCTTAGAAAGGAAGAGCACGAAAAAAGGCTTCTTTTTTCTTTTTTTTTCTTTCTTTCTTTCTTTTTTGTTTTTTTTGTGTTGGTGGAGATTTTCTGTTGTTGTTTTGGTTTTGTTTTTTTTTTTTACTTTTAGTGTTCTAGGGTATTTTGAAGCATTTAAGTTCTTGCAGTAACAGTTGTATTTGAGCAGGGATCTGGTCAGTGTTGTTTTTATTGCACAAATAGAATATTTTAAGAAGCAGTCTTAACNGACCCACAGGTGGGTGAGGGACGAGGCTCCTTTAAAACGCGGCGGGCCTGCCCCCTTAGTCCCGCCTCCCGGCCCTTCCTATTGGCTCGCTCCGCTATTTCTTTTGGCCCCTTTGACAACGCCCGCTCTCTGATTGGTCCAGCCAGAGCCTTCTCGGGGACCGTCTCTCAATAGTGCCCCTGGGCTCGGCCGACAAGCCCTGGCTGTGGCGGCAGCGTCTCTGCTTCGCTGCGCGGTGCTGCGCTCCGGCCGCTCTTCAGCGACGCTCCCCGGCTGAGGGGAGCGGCAGGGCCGGGGCTGGGATGGCGGGGCCGGGGCCCCGGGACTGAGCGGCGGCGGGAGCGGCGCCGGGTGCGATTTTTTTCCCCGTTGCAGTTCCTTTCTTTTTAAGCTTAGTTCGGAACGAGATGTGAGACTGAAACTAAAAGGGAGCGCCTTGATCACTGAGGGAAAATCCCTGTGTTAAGTTCTAAGAGTGAAATGAAAAATGCAACTGTTGTGACCAAAACAGAGGGTTGAAAAGCCTTCTTAGAAAGGAAGAGCACGAAAAAAGGCTTCTTTTTTCTTTTTTTTCTTTCTTTCTTTCTTTTTTGTTTTTTTTGTGTTGGTGGAGATTTTCTGTTGTTGTTTTGGTTTTGTTTTTTTTTTTTACTTTTAGTGTTCTAGGGTATTTTGAAGCATTTAAGTTCTTGCAGTAACAGTTGTATTTGAGCAGGGATCTGGTCAGTGTTGTTTTTATTGCACAAATAGAATATTTTAAGAAGCAGTCTTAACCCTATCACGATCTGTACTTAAGAGACTTTCTGATGCTGTTTGCAGGAAGAAAGAAATGTTTTAATTTTTTATTACAGCTGTAACTTGTGCAGTCTGTAATTCACCTTTCTGTAGGTGGGCTTTGAAAGAAGACAGAATTGCCAGTGGTGTGAGCTCTGAATTTCACTGGGCTCTGATATTGTTACAGTGCCATGATTCAAGGAACAATATCCATTGGTGAGATAACATTTCCCTGAAGAGAGCCTTTCCCAGAGCTCTGTCGCTCCAGCCCAGGAGCCATGCCTGTGGTCTTTTTCCAAATGCAGCTTGTCCAGGGCCTGGAGTGAGGAATTGGCCTCGACCAAGTCAGCCTGATTTCATTTGGAGTATAGAAAAACATTTTATTTTGTTTTCCGGTGAACAGAGCTGCCTGCTGGATGAAAAGGGGAGGCCACGACCGCAGTACTGGTTTCTTTTCATGCGGCTCTGGGTGATTTTACCCCATTGCACGGACTGGGCTGGCTGAAGCGGGCAGTCCCGTGGAGGCAGGGTGTGGCGAGTGAGCTCTTGGATATGCTCAGCTGACTGGATTTATTTAGGACTAGACAGGGCGAGGACAGTGTGCTGAAAGGAGCAGTGTTGCTGGGGATGACAGCCCCTAGCTGGATCCTTTCCATCAGTTCCTGGTCCTGTTGCTGTGGGATTTTTGCTGTTGATTTGGACAGGAGTGGGCCGGTTCTCCACATCCTTGCTGTAGGCCTTAGCTATTAGAGAAGCATGACCACGATGTCTGATGGCCTTGGCTGCCCTCTCTTATCATGTTGCATGTTCTGTTGCTCTGCTTTGTGTACACTTTATCTGAGGAGGAAGAATGCATGTACCAGGCTGTAGCGAGCAGACTGGCTGAGAGGTGAGCTTGATTCTCCTTTGCCCTTTGAAACCTTGTGACTGGACTTCTGTTACGTGTGGCCAACTCCTCTCCTTATCAGCAGCTGCTGTTGCGTGATAGTGGTGGCTTCTAGGGGAAAAATAATGGAGCCTGTTTGCTCTTTTCATAAGAAGTTGTTTTTCTAATGTAAATCTCTCCCAGCTTTATACTTGAGCTCTTTTCAGTGTGACAGGCAGATGGAATTCTTTGTCCCGGAAGAGCTGCTAAGAGGTTGTGATGGTTCACAGTTGCTAATGTTATTCTGCCCGAGGTCTGTGTGGTTTTTCTCTACTTTTTCCCATCTTTTTGAAAAAATCACGTAGAAATTTTTCTGTGTTGGCAAATGTGACCGTACTTGCCCTCGCTTCTACTGAGATGGAGTGGTGTTACAGCGGAAGAGAATGGAGCAAAATTGTTAAGAGAAAATCCTTCTCTTTAACAATTCAGAGAAGTGAGTAGCTGGAGGGAAGAGAGGACATTTCCAGAGATAAGTTTGGAATGTGAAGGTTGTTTGCTGGAACCTCTACTTAGAAGCAGAATTTTTTGGCCCAGGTTTTGCCATCTTGGCGTGAAGCTGCTCCTTCCAGGTCTGTGTGTTTATTTACTGTGATGCCTCTCGTGCAGCACAACATACGGCAGTCACGAAAGAAAATCCCAGCTCAGGGAGTATCTGTCAGCAAGGATGAATCAAAGGGAGGGTTTGTTGATTGAGGGTAGGATGATTCCCTTGCCCCTTAGAGAACCTGGGAAGAGTCTCAGCCTCTGAAAGGAAAGAAGAGCCTGATAGTCTCGAGCAATTTGTGGAGAAGGTGCTACTGAACTCAGAGCTCAGCAGATGACACAGGGCTGTGCTGATGCTTTCCAGCTTGTGACTCACCCAGAACCTCTAAGGGAAAATACCTTCTGAGCCCTGTCATGGGGCCTGTCAGTTTTCACCACGCAAGTCAGGGCTGGAGTCAAACAGGGAGAATTTTTTTTGAGATAAATCCTGGATTAGCTATAACACACAGACTGCTCAAGTGCTGTCCCTGGCAATGTGCATCTTTAAAGATGTTGGCTGACAGATACTTACCATTTTTGCATCTGTGGGTCGTCTGTGATTTCTTCTTTAGGGATTGTCAGGAGGGGTGATTGGACCCTGTGTTTGTATTCAGCTTGTAGCTACTGAAGTACCTTAATAGTCAGGGTTCTGCTTTAGAGTGGAAAGAGATTTGCTCAAAACCAGAATAGTTCTGGTGTCTTTCAAAGTGTTAGAAAAACAATGCTGAATGTTGGTTTTTGCCAGTGTTGGGTTCGAAAGGTGAAGACTTTGTACAGTCCCTTTAGGTGGGTGTATGCGAGGCTCTCCCTGCTCTCAGACTTCATGGTTGGTAACAGCAATGGGTTTTTGGTAGGGGCCTTCATATTTTCTTTGCAATAGTTGAAATCAAGTCATTGACTGTCACTTCTTGATCTTGGGACCAAGAATGAGTGTCCTGGTGAAGTAGGGTTTTTGTCTCCATCTGATGATGCCATGTATTGCTGTTCAGTTGTAATTTCTTCTAGGAATGTGCCAAAGCTCAAATAATCACAAAATTTAATCTTACACAGCATTATTTGAAGGTGCTTGTTATTCTGATATCATAGTGTGATTTTGTACTGACCATTCTAATGGCTGTGTGCAGACTTAGGGCAGGTGACATTTCATTGTGTAATACAGTCTTTGACATGATGATAATTGGCTGTACCAAGCAGGAAGCAGTTGTGCAGGGGCTTAATGTCAAGGATGTGTCTTTTTAGCTCTGACTCACAACTGATTTAATATTGCTTATTTTCCCTGCTGTGGTTGTCTTGCTCTGTTTGACCTGGACCAGAAGGAAGACAGGATGTTCCAGTCCGTGATGTCTGTGATGACGTTCTCCATGTCTGATAACATCACACACTCAGCTGCCCTGGTGACAGCACTGGATAATGTGACAACTCTCTCCCCGATGACAACGCAGGTGATCAATGACACGAACATCACAGTGCCGCACAAGTGCCTGTTGTTGCTCTATGAAGACATTGGGAAGTCCAGGTGAGTTGGAGGAAATGGGACCACAGTCTGACTCTGGACCAAGGGAAAGAGCTTCGTTTGTTTCTCAGTTTGGCTGAGAAGGGACCGGGGCTGGTGCTTTCCCTTCTAGAGGCTGAAGAACAGGGATAAAACCTGTTTTATTTACTTTTTGCAGAGTCCGCTACTGGGATCTTCTGCTCCTGGTTCCCAATGTGCTTTTCTTTATGTTTCTTCTCTGGAAGCTGCCCTCTGCCAGGGCCAAAATCCGGGTCACTTCCAGCCCAATCTTCACTACGTTCTACATACTAGTGAGTACCACTCTCTGCCTTTAAACTGAGGAGTGTTTTTTTTATTGCCACTCATGAACAATGCCACTGAACTAGTGGAGAGAGCCTAGACCAGCTCTTGCAGGGATAAAATCTGCTTTTTGTTGAAGGTGTACTACAAGAAGTAGACACACATTTTTTTGCACTTTCTCAATTCAGCTTTTAGTAGATATTGGGACCATACCTGCTGGATTTGAGTGGATTTTGTTCTCCTGTGCTAATTTCATTTTTCTTTTCCTTTTTTTCTTCCTTTGTTGCTTTGATGTCTTGGAATCTAGCATCTTAGGCTTTCTTTGCTCCTTGCAGTGAGTAGCATGGGACACAAACCCAGCTTTTCATGGAGATAGGGAAAGGAGAATAATTTGTGTGAAGCTGTTGAAAAGCTTGGTCATCTGCTGGAGAAAATGGTGATGTGACAGGGTTCTGGTTAGGCTGTGAATGTGGAAACCCAACCCTGTTAGTTTCTTTCACATCATGTCAAACAGAATATGCAGTACAGTTACAGTTCACAAACGTCTAAGATCTTGCTGTTCTCCTCTCAGCAGTTCTGTGATACCTTGTGATACTGTTTACAAGACATCATAAATGCAAGGACCTACCTGAATTTGTTTAAAAAGACCTTTCAGAAGCTTTTTGATATCCTGGCTTGCCTCAGTATGCAACATAATGTGATTGCTCTTCCTCGGTGAGATTAGTACAGGTTGTGGAAGTGAATGTGTGTTTGAATTGGGTTAAATGGACACCTCTTTCCCTGGTCTGTGTACAGGTGCTGGCATGGCAAAACCCAAGAAGCTCAAAACCAAATCTGACCTAGTAGCCTCACATGAATCTTTGTTGGGAAGTCTTGTTAGCTCTTTCAGGCCGAGAGTTGGGGTTCTGGGCTTCGGCACAGATTGGGATAACCAGGTATACACACAAACCTTTTAAAAATATTACCATCCCTTTCCAGTCTGAATTTAAACTTTGCTACATGTTTTCAGTAATGCATGTGGTCAGTAGAAGTTTGTGCCAAAGGCTTTGAAAAACGAAACTCTTGATAAACCAAAGGGAGGAAAGTGAACTGACTTTATGCTCTGGATGGCAACTCAGCCCCACACAGCTGCTCTCTCACTCCCCCTCTCTGGAACAGGGGAGAGAATCAGAAGAGTAAAAGTGAGAAAACCTGTGGGTTGAGATAAAGACAGTTCCATAAGCCAAAGCAAAAGCTGTGCACACAGGGAAAGCAAAGCAAGGCATCCACTTACCACTTTCCATGGGCAGGCAAGTGTTCAGCTGTTTCCAGGAAAGCAGGGCTCCATCACATGGTTACTGGGGAAGACAAACACCATTACTCTGAAAGTCTTTTCCTTCCTCCTTCTTCCTGGCTTTATGTGCTGAGCATGATGCCATATGGGATATTCCTTGGGCCAGCTGAGGTCAACTGTCCCAGTTGTCCCCTCTTAACTTCTTGTATACCTCCAGCCAACTTGCTGTTGGAGTGGGGTGAGAAGCAAAATATGCCTTACAGTCTGTGTAAGAGTGCAACAGTAATGAAAACATTTGTGTTACCAACAGTTTTCAGCACAAAAAGCCCAAACACAGCCCCATACCCGCTACTGTGAAGGAAATTCACTCTATCCCAGCCACATCCAGCACACAGTCTTAGAGGAAAATGCTTTAACTCAGTTTCATACTCATTTCTTGAGTATGTTATTGGGAAATGAGGATGGGAGTGTGTTCTGTGAGGACTTCCTTTAAATTTACTGTTTGTCTTGTCCTAAAGGAATGCTTTCTTGTGGAGTTGGTGATTAATATGGAGTTAACAGATTGGGGAGAGTCTCCACCTGCTTAGAGAGGAAACAAAAAGCTGTGTGTTCCTCTCCAGTGAGTTGTTGCAGCTCTAGAACACCATTATATACAGGGACCCTTCTTTTTTGTTAGTGTTTTGTCATGGAGTTTTCCACCCCAGGAGGGATTGTTGTATTCTTCTTTCGTGCCATTGCCATCCCTTCTTCCTCTAAGAAAGAGATACTAATCTGTGGGTCACTTATTGGTCATTTCCATTCTGCAACTACCATAGAATCAGCTTGGACTCTTGGTTCGCTGATAGGTTTAGTTGTCTTCTACCTTCATCATTAGGATCAGCCCGTGACTCAGAATTTTACCTGGAAAAATCCACTTTCTTAGAGTGCACAGTGGAGTGTAGATACATCCAACTGAGCTCTTAATTGCATGGTATGGCTGTGACAGCACAGGGTAACTGAGCCTTGCTGAGCTGTCATGCTTAAACGGTACGTGAAGTGAGTTGGGGATCTCTATGTTGCACTGTGCAGCAGGGTAAGATATTTTAAAGCTGGTGGCTGCAGATGACTCTTCCTCTGCATTCCTGAGCATTGTCAGTATGGAGAGAACTGCAGGTTTAGTTTTGTCACAGTTTTGAAGTGTTGTAGTTGATGTTGAGTGGTTTCTGTTATCTGATATGATTGGTTTAGTCAGACATACCAACCATTTGGTTTTTTAATTTGGAGGGATGTGTTTTCTGTCTTTTTTTCTCCTCCTCTGCCCCAGTGGAATGAAGGGTGGGAAGACTGTAAAGCTACTGTTGTAAAGACTGGGTGAAAAACTCTTTGGAGCTTAATCTGACAATTGAGGCAATTGTTACTTCCTAAATTCTAAGGCACTACTCCTATCCAGCAGGTCTGAGGAATCTTTTTCAGGAAACTAACTCTAGTTTGCCGCAGGAAATTCTTGGTACACATTATCAGGCTTGAAAGCTGACCTGGAAATGGTATTCCAAAAGGGTTTCTGATCACTACTGCATATGTGCCTTTTGACGCGAACTCACTTTTGCTCTTTTTTTTTTGCAGGTATTTGTGGTGGCTGTAGTTGGCATTGCCCGTGCTGTTGTCTCCATGACTGTGAGCGCCTCTGATGCTGCCATGGTTGCTGACAAGGTAGGTGCAACACTTTAGTCAGTGTTTTGTGCTTCTGATGTGCTTTAGTCAGTGCTTTGTGTACTTCTAATCGCAACAATCTGCTCTGGCTCCCCCCTTACATGTGTACAAGAATAATGTATTTTTTTGCAGTGCTCTTAACTATGTGTACTATGGAATCCTGTTTTGATAGCTGGATCTAAATCATCACAACATCCAGGGTGGTAAAACAATGGATTTCCTAAAATAGACACACAAACAGTGGCAGCAAAAGTTTCCTGTTACAGGGATGAAATGATTCTCTTTTGCAACATGTAAACATTCAGATACCTTTAGTGGGTAGGCAAGACCTGGCCTTTGTTACTCTTGCAGTATTCCAGTGGCTCTTTGAAAGTGTTTAAGTTTTTATATTGAATGCAAATAAAACCAGCTTCCCTTATAAGAGTGACACCTGAACGCCCTTGCAGCCACTCTGAGCACAGGGTGAACCCTTAGCAAACAGGAAATATTTTTGTATGTGCTGTTCTTTGTAGTAATTTAACTTGTAGCAGAATATTGCTTAAAACAAAAAGCTCTGCAGTTCTTGAGCTGTTAGAGAAAGAGGAGCCACCCACTAAGTACAGATCTTTGGGCTTTGTCTGGGATCAGTGTGGTTCCCTTGCTTTTTCCTTTAATGTTACTCTGTTACATCAGAGCATTGTGATGAGCTGCTGTTGGGAGTGGCTGGATGTTTGTAGCATTTTCATTCACTTCTATCCAACAGATGTAGATCCAGGACTTGAAGAGGTGGAAAGGTGTTTTTCTTCAGCTTCTGGGAAATCATGTAGCAAGACAGATACTGACAGTTTTTTCTGTAAACACGTCCTATCCTGTCTATTATGTTTCTTTTGTGTTCTCTCATATATATATGCACACACAACTGTGTATTTGCTGGGATTAGAGGTGTCTTGTCCAATGCCTCTTAAAATATTATGTACCTTCAAGAGAGAGTACCATTCAGTGTTCAGAGGTAAAGGGTTAACAAGCCAGAATCTGGGTCCTTGTTCTGGGTTTGGCACTGATTTATTGCATGACTCCCTGAAAAGTTGCCTCACCCGCTTTTTATTGGTCTTGTTTCATCAAATAAAACATGAAATTGCAAATGACAGGCTGGAACGGGGGGTGCTTTTTACTTGAATATGCTTTAGATTTAAGGACCAGTAGCTTTGGAAAAGGGCAGAATACAGTGTTTGTTCAGGTATATCTACTGCTTTAAGAACTGTCCTTGTTTAATATTATACTTTTGAGGTCATCATGGGCTTGTGCTCTTTGGGAGCACAGCAGCAAGAACATGTCTGAGACAAGTGACAGATCCTCAGCTGGGGCAAACCATGGCCACTTGCTCTCTGTAGAACTGCTATTTGCTCATTCTCACAAAACTGTTCTATTCCACAGGCATGAACAGGGCTTGGAACAAGCATGTGATCAGTATCCCTACAAAGCATGAGAAGGGCTTGTGGAAATGATGAGCCATTCAGAGATTGTCATCCCCTGGAGTTTTGCTTTATTAACTTCAAACTGGTTCCTGGCTCCCTCTAATCATGTTTGTCTGGTCTCTGTTATCCCTCAGATCCTGTGGGAGATCACGAGGTTCTTCCTTCTGGCGATTGAACTGAGTGTGGTGATTCTAGGCCTTGCCTTTGGTATGTGTCAGGAGGTTTTTGAGTGCTTTGAATGTTTCTTTTCCCTTTCCTTCCACAAAGGCTGGATCTGTGAGTTCATGGTGATGCTATAAAGTGAGGAGGCTGTAGAATAAATACAAAGGACAAATTGTGGAGTTGTGGTTAGAAGTGGCTGAATGCCTGATTATACCTTACAGATCTATGGCTTGTGCGATTTAAGGGTTTATATGAGCTTTGTTTGTCCTGCACTCTTATGATGGAGTGTGCAGTTTAGGTAAGATTTTTATGCCAAGATCAATAGTCCAATCTTTGCTTCAACCCCATTTCATTTAGGATAGTCCCTTTGGGGACCCTTCCATCCCCTTTATCCTTTATCCCAATCCCTTGATTGGTTTAATCCATCCTGGCTGCATTCAAATGCTTTATCTGTACCTGCAATTGTAATTCTACAGTTTTCAGTTGTGCAAGCGAAAATGCCTCTCCCAGTGGGTCAGAGGTAGAGGTGAGGGTAGGTGTCACTGTTGATCTGTCAGTGGGACACGTGAGCAGTATCCTTTTCATCTTTTGAGGCTCACAGAATAATTTAGATTGAAAGGAGCTTCTGGAAATTGCCTGCTTCAGTATATTCCAGTACAGATTTCTCTACCCCAGCCTCCCATCAACTCTTCTCCCTGAGAAGAAGCTTTATAGCATCTCAGTGTACATGATGCTGGAGTCATTCCTTTTTTTTTTTTTTTTTCTTTCCTGTAACCCCAGCAGAAGGACTTAGTGGTTTTCTCTATATTAATGTAAATAGGAGGAAAGCAAGTTAAAATCTGTTGTTTTGTAAGTAGGATTTTGCCTGTGAAAAGCTCAACTCTCCAAACAGGGTTTAGTGAGCTTTAACCTTCCCTTGAAGGCCTCTGGAAATAAAAGTGTTTTCCCTTATTGGTTCTGGAAAGAACTGATTTTAACCAGTGCTGGGATTACATCGTGAGTCACTTCTGTACCCCGTAATTACAGGTCACCTGGAGAGCAAGTCAAGCGTGAAACGTGTGCTGGCAATCACCACTGTGCTGTCTCTGGCATATTCTGTCACCCAGGTGAGTACGTTGAAGCAGAAGAATTTGCAAAAGAAGGGACTTCACTTGAAGTTAGCCAGTTAAGAGTGTGACTCCTGTCTGAAAGTGGCAGCTTTGCTCTTTGGATGAGGTTTTGGAGGAAGACTGAATGCTTGTGGCAGTGTATAAGCAGATAGTATCTGTTTGTCCTCTTTACTGCGTAAATAGCTCAGATAAGGTGAAGAAGAAAGATGAAGTTTGGATGGATTGCCTTGTTTAGTGAATCTTGGAACAAGAGTGAGGTTTTCCACACCTGAGCCACAAGTTCTGGATCTGGCCTCAAGGGCCATGAAAACCATGTGCTTGCCAAGTAAGGGCACTGCAGTGGCCTCTTGTCTGCTGAGTCTTTGAGAGCTGAGAGCTCTCGCTTCTCTTCAGACTAGCAGCTGGCTTGCTGGCTCAGTTTATTAGGCATGTCTTCATGTCCCTGAACAATGCAATCTGTGTCTGGGTTTATTCTCCTCCTCAGCATGTCAGTGGTCAGCCTATGTCTCTGTACTCAGGGCAGCGCCAGAATAACACATAGAGCTTTGTTCTGGGACCAGGCTCTTGGCTGCGGAGGCAGTGAGCTGATCATTACCACATGATAAAGCTGGAGGAGCCTCATAAAATATCAAGTGTTTGAGCTATATCTGGGTTCAGTAGTGCTTACAAGCACTTTTGTCTCCACTGTCTGTATGGTAGCTCCTAAACAAGACAGTATCCTTTCCCAAACTGACTATATTCTGGATATTTCAGCAGAAAGGTCTACTTTAAAGACGGAAATGGAGCTCTTGGTCTATTTTAGATAAATGCTTGCATCCCCTGTCCACCTCAGTCTCTCGTCTGGAATGTCATTGATGCCAGTTTCCTTCAGATGCTGATTACTGCCACTCATTTTCTCCTCCCTTCTTGTCTTCAGTTTCTTCCTCTTTTGTGTGAGCATAACTTGGTCTAAGCAGGGCAGGGCTTGGTTGGGTCATGGGGGGCAAGCCAGCTGTTTTCTGAACTTCTTTAAACATAGTGTCCCTTGTCCAGACATGCTTTTCAGTGGGGATACTGCCTGTAACAGAATCATGTTGGAGCCACTTCTCTCCTAGGGCACCCTGGAAATCCTGTACCCTGATGCCCACCTCTCAGCAGAAGACTTCAATATCTATGGCCATGGAGGGAGACACTTCTGGCTTGCCAGCTCCTGTTTCTTCTTTCTGGTAAGTACTGGGAATGTGTTATGCACTCTGCTAGCTTCTTTGTATTTTCTAAGTGGAGCAAGGAAGATGATTTGAGTACAATAATGCCCTAATCCCCCTCCTGCCTCCTACAGCACATCATTGATGCTTCTCATGTGGCAGGGAAGCTGAAGCAATTAAAGGTGCAGTGGGAGTGGTGTAAGCTGGAGCAGCTGGATTCCAGCTGAACTCAGGTGTTCTTTCCTCCCTTGTTTCTCAGTGACCAGCTGTTGTATGCTGATGGGGGTGAGTTGTGGGACTTCACATCTGTACTGTGTTTAATGTTGAGGGTTTGTGCCTCTGCCTCAAGACATGTAGGGAGTGCGTGATACCACACACCATCCCTGAAAAGATTGCTGAGTTCAGGTGCCAAGCAGCCGTGGAACTGTTAGTTCTTTGTCTCAACAGGTCTATTCCTTGGTGGTGATTCTTCCAAAAACTCCTCTGAAAGACCGGATTTCTTTGCCCTGTAAGTAACTGTAGTGTTTTCCATGTTATAGATGGGTCTAGTGTCAGGATAAAGCACAGGTGGAAGTAAAAGGTTCCAAAAATATGTGTTGGTGCTGCAGGTGCATTCCAGGGTTCAGATAACATGGCAAAGGACTGATAACTTATCCCTAGAAAAATTAGTATGTTGTGTCTTTTGGAGAGCAGAGTAAGAGCAGTTACTCTGCTACTTTAGTAGCTAAGCAATTACAGTAAGAAAACAACACCCCTACTGCTCAGTTAATGATACAGGTATAATGTAAATATATAATCTTCTGAGAGCCTTAAGAAATGGCTTCTTAATAACAGCTTCCATTGAAATGCACACATGATGTTAAAGTGCTGGCCATCTCCTGCAAAGGGAAGGCTAAGTGGGAGCTGCTCAACAGTTTTTATCTGGGCTTTTACTTTATTAAGATGCTTCTGTTTGTTTGGTTTTTGTTGTTGTTGTTGCAGAATATCTGCAGTTCTTGAATAGAGAGGGAAGCTGTTATTAAGGTGTTTGCACTGAGCTCTTCTCTCTCTAACTGGTGTTGGCATTCATGTGTGGGTGCTCTGAGAGAGGGGATATGTATGTCCCATGTCACAGGCACAGGTCTTGGGCCTCATCTGCCTGGTGTCCAGCATACCCTGCTGCTCCTGTCAGGATCTCCTGAGCAGTTTTATTAGTGCTGTACATTGGAAGGGCACAGCTTCTGGTTCAGCTGGGTTGTCTTTGTTTTTCTTTCATTCAGTTATGTGACTGACACTGGTTCCAGGTGCTTGCCAATTAAATCTTTGCATGTGTTGCCATAACCATGCTTTCAAAACTCATCGTGTGTGTGTGTATATACACATGCAGGAGGGTATGGCTTAGTCCATTATACCACCATCACTCCTACCACTGTGGGACAGGAAAAAGCAGTCTTAATTCTTCAACAGCTCTTAAAGAGACAAGGTGGTGAGAAGCTTCTGTTGGATTTGGCATCTCCATCAAACAGATTCCCACTGGTCTGGTGTTTGAGGTTAAGCTTCATGTGTATCCATGTCTTTTCTACAGCCAGGAAGAGTTTTTATGTTTATGCTGGCATTCTGGCACTGCTGAACCTGGTGCAGGGCCTGGGCAGTGCCCTCCTCTGTGTGGATATCATAGAAGGACTGTGGTATGTACAGTGGGGGAGAAGGTCTGCAGCCCTGGATCTTGTGTTGTGTTTGAGTGTCCTTCAACACTGCCTCTCCCAAGAAAACAAACCTATGCTGTATTCCTAAGAAGGAATAAACCTGTTGGTTCTGTTTTGTGCCAAAAGACCTCTAAGTGATCAGGAAACTCCCAGTGGGGAGGTTGTGGAGCTGCATGTGCTGCAGTGGTCTTGAGGTGATGAGTGAGAGTAATAGTGTGAATCCACTGATGTCTGGCCATTAGTAGGTAATAAGAGAGGAAAGTCTGTTTGCTAGAAATATGGAGACACCCTTATATCTGGAGTCTTGTTCTGTAGGAATCAGTGTCACATCTGCGAGTCAAAATTCGGAGCACTGAGAATCTGCTCTTGGTCAGACCTTGGGTTTTGGCATGGTTCCCCTGAGTGTCTAGAAACAGTGACACGTTGTTGACAATGGCTGTTACTTTGCATCAGTTTAAATTTGTTTAGCATGATTTTTCTTGATCTCTGGACACTTTGGAGGGAAAGGGGATCATTTGGGAGGACGTGAGTGGTGTTACCCAGCTGTATTGTGCTTGAGTGCTAAATCCCTTCATATTCTCTTTTGCTGTTGACAGCTGTGTTGATGCTACCACGTTCCTGTACTTCAGCTTCTTTGCACCTCTTATCTATGTGGCGTTCCTGAAAGGTTTCTTTGGGTGAGTAGCCAGGAACAAGAGTTCAGATGTGTATATATTGTCATTCAATTGTTTTGCACTCAGGTTCTCTCAATCTGTGCAATAAAGACAGCAACTATAATGCCAGTTAGAGAACCAGTGTTAATTTCTGCCCATGGAGAATTTCTTGTGTGACCCGGGGCTGCTCACTTCTGTGCAGGGCTCCTTTGTATGCAGAGCAGAGCTGATAGCTGTATTCCTCTCACGCATTTCAGAGGATCACTTCCTCAGCATCAGCATCCTGTGTAGTACAAAGTTTTTCTGCTGAAGTTGATAGCTAAATGATTAATGAGGGATTGAGTCCTGGGAGGTTAAACGGTCTTCTAGGTGGTTTTTAGGGTAAATTTGTAGAAAGGATGTGGGGGTTGAGTAACTCTTCCACCGAGGACTCTACCATAGGCCCAATAATCACCGGTGAGAAGCTCTGGGAAGGGCTATTCTCGGGCTGGGGTCGCCGCCGTGTGGCCACTCACAGGAAATGCATCTTGGTGGGAAAAGTCGAGTGGTTTATTATAGGGTTTAGTATTTTTTGGTCGTTAGCAAGAAACAGCAGGCTTTAAAATAACTAAGAACATAAATTACTTTTTAGATATAAAAATGTACCTCTGCATCCCTTTGAAATTAGAATAGAACGCTGTCTGAAGTTAAAGATGGAAACTGCTGATCCACAAGTGTTTGTATTTTGGTTTTCATGATGTGCACTGGTGGAACTTGAAGTGCACTCCTGTTCTGACTCATTTTGGTGTCAGTAGCCAGGCTGCTGTGGAGTTCAGTAGTGTTTGGGTGCTGTTGCCCTCAGTAATTCAAAACTCTCAAAGATGAGAACACTTTTCCCACAGTAGAGTCAGGATTCTGCCACTTGTATTTCTCTTAAGTGACCTCATCCAAAGCTTCATTTAGCATTACTGTATTTAGTCTGCCACAGATTTCTAGACCAAAAGCTCATTTAAAGAGTGTTTGTCTGAATGCACAATTTCTTAACTCTGATGAGCTTCAATTAAGGATAGGTGGCTGTGATACCATATTGGTTAAACATGCATTTTAAATCTTTCATCACTCTAGGTCTGAACCAAAGATCCTTTTCTCCTACAAGTGTCAGGTGGATGAACCTGAGGATGTGGATGTGCACCTACCCCACCCTTATGCCGTTGCCAAGAAGGAAGGAATGGATTCTGGGTTCTACTCGAGCACTCAGATTGACACCACAGCCTACCTGGATGACGTGGCCTCTATGCCGTACCACGTGGGCAGCATCAACAGCATAGACAGTGATCGCTGGAAATCCATCAATGCCTGAGGCAGGGCACCTGAATCACATGATGCCTCATTCCTTTCCTTCCAAACTCCCTGATTTCACAGCTGTTAGGATGCCCACTGGAAATCTGTTCTTGGCTACCTGCTGTGGCTTTCCTCTTGTCCTTAGGATTTCCAAAACCTGTCGTGGAACTAAGTTGGCAGCCCAAACCCTTTTGGAAAGAACGCTTTCTGCTTCTACCTAAGAACAATGTAGAGCAGTTTTGTTCATAAACCTTTAAACACTGAACTTTCCTGATCCTCCACGTTCCAGATGTGAATATGACCCAGCAGATAGTCCTGGCTGGCACCACTTTATTTTCAGTGACTGAAAGCACTTGTCTGCCACTTAGGGGAATGGTGTTTAGGGATGAGGGTGCTGATTTGACTGCTGTATTGCACATATATAGAAAGATTTTGGTGGTTGAAACCAAAGATGGTCTTCCTGAGCTTTTTCGAGCAGCATGGCTGCCTGCATCTTGCCATAATGCAACAACACAGGTGGTGATAGTGTCTGAAGAGGGAAGCTGGTCACTGGGGCTCACCCCTGTTTTCAGCTAACACTGATGAAAATTGTGAATTGGAGTTGCTAGTGGTTAAAAGGAGTGTTCTGAGTGTATGGGGAAAAAGAGGTATGAAGAGGAATGAACTGTTTTCTGTACTCAGGGAACATTTGGGAAAGGCTGGTAGCTCACAGCATGGATGTGAAGTGACTGAACAGTAGGGAGAAAGAAGGACAGACAGTGCTGCTGTCTAGCTGAGCTGAAGGAGCTGTGAACCAGTCTGTGGAGGTTGTAGTGCTGTGCATTTGAGCTCACAGGAAAATCTAAGTAACAACACTGAATCAGGGCTGAGTTGCAAGAGTAAAACCTGTGAGGTAGGTGCATTTTCCATCTGCACCCTACTTCATGGCTTTGGCAGGGGCTCGGAGAGTGCTGTGAAGGAGGAAGGTGGCTCTGCAGATGAAGGCTCCAGAGACATTCAGGTGCTTGAGGCAGAGCAGAAGCCTATGATGAGTCCAAGCTGTCAGAGTTTAGTGACTGGAAACTCAAACACCTTAGGGGTGCTAGAATCAAGCTGGCTGCTGTGCTGCAGTGGCAGAGGAGTGGGAGATGGATGTGTATCTCTGGCAGCATCACCTTATGTTGCAGTTCAGATCCCCAGACTTCTGCTGCTCTGAGTTAGTTTTATGGCTCGATATGTTGAAAATACTTACGTGCATGTGGAGAGTGGTTGTTTTAAAGACTTTCTGGCACTTCTTATTAACCTCTTCCATGCTGGAAAAGGGACTACTGTTGTCTGAGCTGTCTGGCATGCAGTTTCAAGACATGGTGTTCCAATCTAGCAACTGTTCATATAAAGGCTGCATCAGTCTGGTTTCTGGGATATCCTGTGCTTTCCAAGGATGAAGATGTGTGTTCCTCTAGCTTTGGGGGTGCTTTCCTACCTGAGTCCTCCAGGTAGGCAGAGATCTGCTATAAGCAGCTTTCCACTAGGGATAGTAGAAAGAGGGAATTTGCAGTGTTTGGGGACTGTGTGAATCTCTTGCCCCAACTTACTGCTGTTCCTGAAGAATACTGAGGTAAGAGTTGCTGGGAAATTGTTATGCAGGGTGCAGTGTGGAGATGTTGCTTTGGATCATTAGCAGGTAGAGGAAGGTGTTCACTACCAGATGTTCCTATTACAGGGAAAGAAAACATGGGTAAGAACATGAAGTTCATACTGGTTGCCAAAACTATGCAGGCCTTTGCTTATCTTTTTTTGTTAATGAGCAACGCAGCTTCTCTGTCTGCGTGGGGACTTCGCCCTGCAGGCCTAAGTAGCACTGGCACCGTGAAAACAAACAATGCCCCTGGCCCCTTTTTTTTTTTTTTTTTAAATTTACTTTTGGGGAAAAAAGGCTTCTATCTATGTGCTAGAGCTGAGTAGTTTCTTGTGGGTCACAGCCTTTCACATTTCCACGTCATGCGATGACTGCAAGGGCTGGACATGCAGCTGGCCAAGTCAGCCTTTGCCACGTTAGAGACGTGTTCCATGCTCCTCTGTCTCTTCTGTGAGTCGGCCTGAGCCACGCTGGACTGCTTGCTGTAAAAGGGATGGATGATGTGATGCCTGAATTGCTGTGCTGCTGCTCCTAATGCTGCTTACAGCACTGATCCCAAGCTGCTGTTGGTTAGAAAGGGTGGGGGAACCTACAAAGCTTCCCTGGGCCTTGGACAGAGTCAAGAGAGACAAATATTTCAAAGCAGTTGAGAACTAAAGGAGCAACTACTTTTCCATCCTAAGGAGTATTTGTTGACTTTCAACACCCTGACTGAAAGGACTTACCTGCCCTCCTTGATGATGGGAAGAGCTTGTTCTGAATTTGTCATTTTACCATCTGAATTCAGTGCTGAAGGATCACCTTTGCAGGTTGTCAACACATCCATCCTGTCCTTTGCTGGCAGGACTCCAGTATTTCTGGAATGTCCCATGTTCTGCTGCTGAGGAGCTTCTGCACTAGGTCATGGACTGACCTTCCTTCTGTTGTATATTTATGTATATATAATGCTTTGGGCCATCTTTAAAGTGGTTCTTGAGCAGAAGTGTGTTATGTGTGGGGGAGGTGGTAAAAAGAGAAAATATAGAATAAATGTATATTTTTGTTTGTAAAATAAGTAAAATTAAGTTTGGCATAAATGGTGATATCATACTTTATTTCTCAAATGAGACAGATTGGGGAGAAAAAATAACTTGAAGATTAAAAAAAAAAAGAAAAAGATTGCAGGAAGGTGTGGGTGCAAGTGTAATGTGGTTTTGCCTTTGCCTGCTCTACTTCCTGGATCCTTGCAGGTGATGTCTGCCACCTGGCTGGAGTTACACTTGGAAAGGGCCCAGGGAAGGATGACAGGAATAATCACAGTTAAGGAAAGACTTCTGGAGGAGCAATTACATGGTTGTGAACTCACCAGCCTGGAAGAGCAATGGTGCAGGCCTGTGAAACCCTTAGAGAGGACAGAAGAGGTGAATAAGGAATATCTGTTCATGGACTCTTTCAGTAAAAAAAACTGTCAAATGAAGCAAGCAGGTGGCAGATAAGAAATGAGCAGGAGGCAGGTGAGTGTGTTCTGGGAGGGAGCTTCAGCCCCAGCTGTGCTCTTGCCTGGCTGTGTGCAGTGTTTCTGGGGTGCACAGTGCAGTGCCCTTGTCTTGAGAGCTCAAGCAATTGGCCAAGTCTCCAGCATACAAGGTACTGCACAAAAATAATAGTTAACAAAAATATTCCCTGCTTCCAGTAATGTGCTCTAGAAGAGGCCTGGATATCCGGGGCGGGTTGGGGGATGCAGAGTCCCAGATGCTCCCTTAATACTGGCTCAAGTCCCACTCTGAGGCAAAGCTCTGGTTGCCACATTAACTGCAGTGAGGAATAAGCATTGAGCAGTTAAAATTGCTCTCACGCAGGGCTGAGGAGTAGTGTGTTGAGTAGATAAGCAGCACGTTGATACTGGCTATTGTCAACTGGCCCATATTTCTGGGAATGCAGAAAGCTTGTTTGAAAAAGATTCTCCAAAGCTGTTATTTCTTGGTCCAGCTGCTTCTGTGTTACATTATCTCATTCCTTTGGTTTAGGCTGTGGATCAGCCGTGCCTGGCAACGGGGACCGTGTCCGCCGTGGCCTGAGCCATGCAGGACCCACCCGTGTGTGTCAGGGCAGGTACTGGCACGGTCTTGCTGGCTGGAAGGAGCAGAGCTGAATTCTGCCCCCAGCGCAGCTGCTGTATCTGACCAGAGGTCATCCTTCCTCAACTTGGGAAAACCCCCTGAGCTGGACGTGTAGCAGTGGAAGGTGCACGGGCAGTTTTGATTCCGCGCTCACTGCCAGGGCGGTGCGGAGGGCGGGCACACCGGGACAGGAGCGGGACTCTCCGCTCCCCCCGGAGGCGCCCTGCGCGTCCCCAGCGCCGGGCGAGCCGCCCCCTCCCAGCACAGACTACAGCCCCCAGCGTGCACCGCGCCCTGCCGCCAGCACCGCGCCGCGCTATTGGCCGCCCTGCTGCCGCCGCCAATGGGGAGAGGCCATGTTGGCAGGCGCCGCGAGGGCAGAGGCACTGCCGGCAGCCGGTGCGGGAGAGGGGCGCGGCGGGGACAGGCGACCCCGGCCGGCATGGGTGGCAGCGAGAGCAGCCACGGCGGCAGGAGGGTCACCTTCGGACTGGATGAGCGGGAGAAAGTCCGGGTGCTGCAAGGCATCAGGGTAAGGCGGCCCGGGGGTGTCCTGGGGCCGGGTGATGGAGGCGGGGAGGCTGCGGGGGCCGAGGACGGAGGGAGCTGGGCTGGGGAAGGGTCTGGCCGGGAGGTCAGGGGAGCGAGGTGCAGGGCTGGAAGGGACGAGTGGGGGAAACCAGCAGGGAGGAGGGGAGGGGAACTTGGAAGGCTGAAGGAGTAGCGGATTGGAGAAGTGATGGGGCGACGGGTGAGTGGTGGGGGTGAGGGCTGGGGGCCTGGGCATGGCTGTTGTCGAGCGGGGACACACCAGCTCTTTATCTCCACTTCCAAACTGTGCTCGCAGCCCTGTTTCCCTCCTCGCTGCTTAATGACCTCGTTTTGCCCCTGCCTTGTGCTTTGCAAGCAGTTTGATGGTAACGGTGCTGCGCGGCTCTGAGGGCATCCAAGAGGAGACAGCTCTGCCCTTGCTCATGGTGCCAAGAGCCCGAGCAAAACACCGCTGTGTGAACAGGCGGGGAGATAAGAGCGTGTGGAGATAGGGAGGTGTGTCTGGGAGGGACAGTGGGAAACTGCTTCTTGACCTTCGGTCGGAAATTGACAAGTGTGTGTTGTGGAAACAAGCCCTAGATAGTGGTGGTGGTATCATTAAGGATTTTTTTTCCCCCCCATTAATATTTTTCTTTGGTTTTTTACTTGTTAGTTTTGGGGGTTTTTTAATTACTACCATCTTTTTCATTGATCTTGTTTCTTGATACTTTTATGTGATTTCCTCCTAAAATCTGCCAGAAAGGAGTTTACAGAGTGTGTTTCTCTGTGGCTACTTACTTTTCATCCCATTTTGACTAATTATTTGACAAAAGTTAGTTAAGATTGTGTCTATCTCCTTGTTAAAGTGTTTGATGGAGGTAAAGTTGTCTTTGCCTAATTTCTCTTTATAGGATATAGACAGATATTTAAAATCAGGAATTGGGCACAATAACAATGTATAATGAAGATGTTAAAAATGCTGTTAAGTTGGGTAGTAGTGGCATAGCTGAAAATGTCTTCTACTGTGGCAAGTCTAGGTGGGGGAACAGCCTCATTTCATTCTGTTCTGCAGCTAGACCCTCTGACCTTGGGAGGAGGAAGGGGTCAATTTTAACAGTGCAGTGAGAAGCCTTTTGGACTGAATTGCCAGAAAACTTCAAGTTAACTTTTCTTTCTTTTTCATGGGTTTGAACCCAAGTCAGGGAGTGAGAATGAAGTTGAGATTGCAGAAATGTTTGCAGCCTTATGTGTGTGGGAGGTCTGTGTGGCTGTTCTCTGTTATGTGGTTTGCAGCATGTCTGCCATGCTGACCTGGGTTAGCAAGCATGGAGCAAGAAGAGAAAAAATGGATATATAGACTTAAAACCTGCTTAGTTCCTTTCCTTCCACTTCTGGTAAATTTGTCCCTATACAAAGGGTTGACTAGTTTAGGGGTGCTCTCCACTTTTGTTGGTGTTTGTGGAAGATTATCTAATGAAGTTTTTAGGGTCAGGCAGTAGACTGGAGGTTTTGTCACTTACTGATAGGATATGGGTTTTAAAAATGTAAAGTCAACATACAGATGCTCCCCTGGATTGGAGGGACATTGCAATGAGGTAACTGGCAATACTTTTGTAGTGTCATGGGAACTCACAAACAGGGAGGTTCACAGTGAAATACACGCCAGAATCTGACTTGGTTGATGTCTGCCCTGGTTCTGTGTTTCAGCTCACTGAAGATGTAGTGAACCGAATGAAAGAATCCTCTCACGGTAAAAAGGACTACCAGAGATCTCCCCGTGCATCCAATGGCACAGCCCCGTCTTCACTGGCTGTAGCAGGGAGACCCAGACCTACAGGTACTGTCGGGGTGCTGCTGCCACTGCATGTTACAGAGCATGCTGGTATTTTTCAGTGCTACCTCGTTGTGAGAGGAGCTCTGATTAGCCTGTATCACTCTGTAAACATCTCTAGCATTTCAGATGAACGTGCAATAAACAAGGCAGAAATATTTTGCCTTTCATTTCTGGCAAGCTGCCTTGTTGTCTGTTTTACATACACAGGGAGTATATTGTGCATGGGTGAGGGAAATAGTGCTTTTTATTCTTTGGAAAGAAGCTCATAGGGAAGGATAGCCTGCCTAAGCACAGCTGGCTAAGTGGATGATGAAGAGTTGGTTTCTGAATTTGTCTTTCTTTACAGGTCAGAAAACTATTTGATTTCTATTGGTTCTCAAACAGGCATTGTTGATATATATCAGCAGTGCGAATTTGTTTAAGGCATCCAGACTAACATGAAGTTAGGGAACTAGGCCTTTGCTTTTAGGGATTTGTTTGCTGTCAGCCTATGTCTTTCCTGAATGTAGATTTAGTCTTATGGATGGCCTGAACTCCATCAGATAATTTCATCTCCACTTGTGGAATCCCTTGTAATTACAAGGAGAGCAGGAGGTCAAGGGGAAGACTTACTGCAACTAGAGAAGGAAATGGAAAGTAGGTCTGCAACCATGCTTGTGTTTCAGTATATGTAAGGGTTTGAGGAGTTAACATCCTCACGTAGAAACTTTCTGTAGCATGCTTTATTTTATAGCATGTCTGGTTGAAGATGATGCTGTTGGGGTCTCTGTTTCATAAATTCAAACTCTGTCCATCAAATTGAAATTTTCTTGACTTTTTTTTCCTCTTGATAGATAATATGAAATTCTCCTAAAATAATTTATGATGTGATGAAGGAGTATGTCTGTAGTACTATTAGTTGTCACAGGTCTCTATTCTCCTTTTTAGGAATCCAGCCACCAATGGCAAGTGACTCTGCTGCAGAGCAGGAACTCTACAGGAGGTGAGGTGAAGCTCTTGGAAGGGACAGCAGTTTAGCTCATTTGGGAATATATCTATGCATGCATATGTCTGTGTTTTACTTCAGTCTGAGCATAATGAGTTTGTGTTTGACAGTGGCTGAACATGAGCCCAGGTGTGCCCAGGTGGCCAAGAAGCCCAGTGGCATCCTGGCTGTATCAGCAACAGTGTGGCCAGCAGGACCAGGGCCTGACTGTCCCCCCGTACTGGGCACTTGTGATGCCACACCTCAAATCTGGGTTCAGTTTTGGGCCCCTCACTACACAAAAGACATTGAGGGGCTGCAGTGTGTCCAGAGAAGGACAACGGAGCTGGGGAAGGGGCTGGAGCACAAATCTTGGGAGTAGCTGGGGGTGTTTAGCCTGGAGAAAAGGAGGCTCGGGGGGACCTTATGGCTCTACAACACCTGAAAGGAGATTGTAGCCAGGTGGGAGTCAGTCTCTTCTCCCAGGTAACAAGTGACAGGACAAGAGGAAACAGCCTCAAATTGTGCCAGGGGAAGTTTAGGTTGGGTATGAGGAAAAATTTCTTCACTGAAGGGGTGGTCAGGTATTGGAACAGGCTGCCCAGGGAAGTGGTGGAATCACCATTCCTGGAAGTGTTCGAAAGGCTTGTGGATGTGGCACTTGGGGACATGGGTTAGTGGTAAACATGGTGGTGTTGGGTTAATGGTTGGATTTGGTCTTTTCCAACCTTAACAATTCTTTGATTCTATTCTATGATTAAGTTTTAATGCCTGAGAATCCCCTTTGAAGCCTTTTTCAGTTCAGGGCTGCTTCTCTCAGTGCTGTTGCTGCATGCATTTTGTGTGATTTTTTCATTCCTGTGTAAGAGCCGAAGAGCAGCATTGTCAGCCAGGCTGACTCCTTTTATCGTTGTATGTCCCTTGATCTTTCCCAAAGCAGCATCTGTTTGTCTAGCTAACTGGTTCCTATTTTCACTGTTTTCAGGTGATAATTAAGTACTTAATAGAGCTAAATATAACTGAAGTATGAGCTTATGTGGTGCTATGTCTGCTGTTGTTGCCAGAGTTGTACCTCAGTGGAGTTGCAGGCCATATTTAAAGTTTGTTGGGCTTTTGAATTCTTGCTGATAATGGGATTGTGAGCAGATTTTGTGTCAAATAGATTCTGGATTTGTGTTTTGGCTCTAAGCAGGGGTACTCCACGACAAGCCATGACCCTGTTGCCACAAGTCTGCTGATGACCTTCTCTCTGCTTTTGGTGCTCACACAGGTATGAGCAAGAACAGGCACTGGTCCAAGAGGAGTTGATCCGGCTGGCCAAAAGAGAAAGGGAAGCAGCCAGTGAGGCCCAGGAAAGGAACAGCATTAATGAGGAGAGGCAGAGGACAGCCCAGCTGGTGAGTAACAAACCCCCCCACGCTATGCTTCCATGCTGGACAGGCTGAAATGGCTCTGCTTGAGGAGATTAATTTAATTTCACTTGTGTGGTGAACTTGGAAGCTTGGGTTTAGGCTGAAACACTCCTCACCTCACTCTTCACTTAGCATTTGGCTCACAGTGCAGCTGTAAGCTCCACTTGCAGCATGTCACTCAGTGCTGCAAAGGCATAAACAGTGGCTGTGTTGGGGACAGCTTTACCAGGGGCAGGGTGTATGGTGTGTGTATATGGGGTCCTTGTCTAGCTACTGAGAACTCTTTTGAACTCTCAAGTGTTATTTAATAAATGTTTCAATAGATACAGGATCACATTCTGCTGACCTGATGTATGAGACTTTGCTCTGTTTTATTCTAGGATATAATTGTGCTTGTACACATTAATAAAAAGTAATAATGTGTTTGTTTGAGTCTTTTATAAATCTAGTAACAGAAGAACCGTTATAAAACTGTCAAGTATTGTAACCTTTTGAAGAAGGTCTAGGATTGATTTTTAGGGACTAGGAAGCATAAACCCTTTTTGTACACACCACTGACTCCCAAACCAATTTGTTCTTGCCCAGCAGGCAGACTTACTTTTGGGGACTTCTTGCTGCACTTTTACTATTAGTCAGGCACCTTGGTGTTGTTGAGATGACCCATTGGGTTGCTGTCATACCAGTGCTGAGAAGAGCAGTGCTGGAGGTAAAAGTACAGTGAGGTGAGGCTGAGCAGAGCAAAAGGCTTCTATCAATCACTACAGTGCACTGGGATTGTCATTGGTGCTTAATATTCACATGATACTATTTTATATTGTTTTCTTTTACATACTGCCATTCCCATGGCAATGGTGTGCTGCCTGTAAACAGTGCAGAGTCTTACTGGAACTGCCACTTTTTCCTGACCTGCAGTGGTGTCAGGGGGGTGAACAGCGAGGTGGGACCATGCTTGCCACAGTGAGGTGAAACTGCCCATTCATTTAGACTGTGCTGTTAAAACTTTATTGAGAGAACTAGACCAAAAGAATTCTCCTTGCCTGGTGCATACTGAAAGGATGGTTTAGGGAAAGGACAGACTGGAGTATGGATAGTCTTTATTGTGGTTCTTCCATGCTACTGATCTGTAGCTTAATCAATCTGTGCTTGATTTAAATGAAGGATCCTTCTATGAGGTTTGGGGTTTTTTTCTATATGTTGAATGCTAACAGGCCTGGCTTACCCAGGCAAAATGTGAAGCATTTTGATGTTACAATATAAAGATATTTTTGGGGACTGAATAAATAAAATTTATATAAGAATGGCCATAGTGGTTCAAAGAAAAGGTCATTATAGCTGTAGTCCATCTCTGATAGCGATCCCTAGCAGCTGCTAATGGAGAGCATACTACAGAGCAGGTATATAACAGTATTTCCCACCTATACCCTTGCAAATTCTGCTGTTCTAAGCAAGAGGTTCTATTTTCACTTTGGTGGTTGACAGTCTTTAAGGAAATTGTCTTCTGTGAATTGGTCTGTTTGTGGTCTTGGACCCGATTGTACTTTTGTCTCCATGATAAAATTTGTATATGATTGGATTGGTAGGTGTCTGAGATTGCTCTCCTAGATGGATGTAGCTTGTGAACGGCTGCTGTGTCGCAGGAAATTTCCTCTTGGCAGATTGTATCCTGACCATGGGGTGTGACATCATTGCTGAGCTTCAGAGCAGGGATGTCTGAGGCAGGTGACTGCTGCTCCTCTGCAAAGGACATCTGGGTCTGCAGGTGCAGTACTAACTCTCTTTTCACTAGAAAGAGAATATTCTCTTTATGAATGCAATTAACTGGCTTCTGTAAGAGCAAGGGGAAGAAGCTGGTGGATTTATTGTCCAATTTAAAGATGTGGCTTTGCTAAAAGTAGAGCCCTGCCCTCCTGCAATGAGGTGGAGTGTCATCCTGGAGAAATGTGACTAGCAGAGTCATGCAATATTTGTGAAATGCAAAGAGGGCACCTCTAGAATTGAGTTGGGACCTGACTGCTTACATACAAAAGCTGTTCTGTTATCTGAATTAGCTTTTAATCCTGTGGTGTTGCATACCCAGATATTCCGTACTTGATGCGCTGTAAAAATCTGATCAGGGTCCCCTTGTGATAAATAGTGACCGTGGTGTGTTAGCCCAGAACGTGGTGCAAGAATGAGAAACTGTTAAATTTCATTGCTCTTTAACTATCTCTTCATCAGTCTTAAATTTACGATCCTTAAAAAATGGGATTAAAAAATGTCCTTGCAAAGATGAGGGCAGAGCTATTGTTTGCCAGCTTCTGGATATCTTCCTAAACAGGAACTCTTTGGCCAGACTTAAATTATTGGGATCCCTATCAGACTTGCTTTATCTCAGCTACAGTTTCCTTTTGGGCATGGTTACCTTATTGTATTGACTCAATCCTACTCAAACCACATCTGTTCTTTGTCTTCTAGTATTGCTATCTTCCTTTATTATGAGTAGGGCTTGAGTGTTTCTTGCTCTTCTGTTTTTTAGCCCCAGCAGATGGGGCAAATACTGGATATGAGCTGCTCATCCATGTCTTGTCAGTCTTGTCTTTCAGGTAGAAGATAGTAGTGGAACTCAAGGTACCTAGTGGTATTCCAGGCACAAATGGCAATGGAAATTATCTGCTTACATTTATAAGGGAGAAACTTCCAGGGTTGTTTTTGTTGTTGTTGTGACCTATTAGGGAAGTGAGATTTAAAATGGGGCAACTCCCATTAAAGAAATAACAAATGGTTATTTGGTTCTAGCAGCACTTAATTTGGTAAAAATTGAAAGTCATGCCACATATAATTAGAAAGCTTATTTATTTTTTTGGTATTTGCAGTAAGATCTTGAGCTGCCCTGTGCCCTTAACATATCAATATATCAGTGATTAGTAGCCCTCTCTTGTACTGTTGTCTGCAGCAGTGCTGGAACATTCTCCTGGAACCACACCACTTGTATAAATCCAAGTACCATAGCTGTATTTTGAAGTGATTTCATTTTGATTGTGTTGAACGTTGCTTGTCATTTAATCTGTTCTTTATGGTTTTCACTCACTGGCTTTTATTATTGGAAATATTGCTATGAGCACTTCAGTGTTATTATATAGTGCACACAAAGAGAGGGTGGACTAGAATTAACCTTTGATATGGAACTTGCTGTCAGCTTCTGGGGCCAGTTACTTGATTGTTTATGGGGCAGGGTGCAGGTTAAAACTTACTGTTATTTTATTGTGGATTGTGTGTTTTGTTTTGCTAATTTTTTCTCCTTGAAGTGTACTGGTTTCAAGAGGGATTTAGAGTTAAGCATCTGGGTCTTGTTCTACATTTTTGTCTTGATCTTTCTTTTTCTTTTAATGACTTTGAACAAGGTACTTAGCTTCTAGATACCTTAGGTTTTGAGTAAAACTCCTTACAGCTTTAGTTTAAGAAGCAAAACAGCTCTGTAAATAATAGTGCAGCATTCACTTTCCTCTTTGAGTGAATATGGCTTTTTGATTAACCCTGGGGACTGGCTCAAATGGAAGTAGTCTGCTAAGCTACAGTAGAAGAACTCTCCCCAATTTGTATTAGAGATAAAATGTTTTGTTTGTTTGTACAGCACTGCAGGATCATGGTGCTGACTGGACTCTTTGAATAATTTAATGCTGTGGGTACTTACAACACAACAAGGATTATATGTACAGTACTTCGGAGCAAGGCCTACAGTGTTTAACTAATGCTGGTGGCATGCCTTAAGTCTCATGTGAAATACCCAAGAATTAACACAGCTATCTTTAAATCCTTTTCTATTTCTAGCATGAGGAACTTGCAAAGTTGTCAGTCAAGTTATTTAATTGCTTCACTATGCTGTGAATAGTCTCACCATTCCCCTATACCAGAAGTCTTTCCTTTTTCGTTTCCAGTTAATCAAAACATCTTCTCTTAACTTCTCAGTTCTTTTGGGTTTCTTTTTTTTTTTCCTCCTTTCTACCAATAAAGGAAACTTTGCAAGCAAAGCTGCTCTTTTTCCTTTTTGGTTTTTGTAATCTCTGAAGGTTGAGCAGCATGTGCAGCATATGCATCAGGAACCTCTTGGAGCCAGTGACTCTCTACCTGATGGTTTTCACTGAAACCTTTAAGACAAATCAGTGTGGAATGGGAATGGATAAAAGCAGAAGCTGGGGGGGGAATAAACGCGATTAAGCGAAGACATCTCATTACTACTCTAGAAAGGGAGGATTATAACTTATAAAATAGGAGGATCTCATTTAGAGGCCATGTGCACTTTTGTTATCAGGACAGAGGGAGAGCAAATAGAATAAATGAAATTAATACTTTGAAAAGAAGCATTACCCGGATTTGCGAATTGAACTAATATGATTTGTGCAAAGCCCTGAAGTTCTTATCTCCCCATTTAATACCCCAAGGATAATGGCTTTGTCAGAGTTATTGACCAAAAGTCATCGTCTTCCTTCTCACTTTGAAAGAATGAGTTCAGAAATGGGGTGATGGTAGGACAGACTTTGCACTATGACCAGCTCTTTGAGACAAGACTGACGGGCACTGGTTGCTGCATGAAAACAGACTGGGCACTGAATTCCTAAATTGCTGGGAAAGGCTATCCAGCTGTCCATGATGGACGGCTTGCTGGATATGTATTCCCAGTGCTTCTGATCATGCCTGCTCACTGGCTTGCTGGATGGCAGCCTTTGCTTCCTGGTGGTTCCAGCATTGGACTGTTGTGACTAGAGTGGCTCCAATTATGGGCGTGGAAGGAAATACAAAGATATGAGTTTGTCTCTGGTTGCTCCAGTAGCTGATTATAATTGGTCATAGGCTGTTGAATTCCTTCAGATGATTTCTTGCCCAGATATAATATCTTTGTTTTTCAGAGCCTCTCATCTCCTCTTCTTGATTCAGGAAAGATGGGATGAAGGAAGGATGCGTGACTGGGAATGCCTTTGATCAAGCAGTGGGTTTTGATAGCGGTGTCACCTTATGAATGTGACGTTCTGAACTCTTGGGCTTTGCTGTGGCATACTTTGGGCACTTCCACCCTTGGTTTAGTGTATATTGGGCTGCTGACATTTCAACTGGTATATTTTCTTCTCCATTTCAAAGAATGTGGAGGTAAAACTGCTTAAAATTGCTGAAAGCAGCGTGAACAGCCAATTCATAGATTGGTACAATGGAGGAGAATTTTGGTGTTAGGAAGTGATCAGATGTTTTCTTTTTCACTTTGTAGGGATGGAGGAATGATCCAATCAGCCCATTTGTGCAAAGTTTCCTTTATATTTCTGGTAACTGATGAAGCTTTAAGTGAATCTTGTTGGGTTTTTTTGCTGTGAATTGCCCACTGTTGTTGATCAGTGTCAGCTGTAGATGCCGCTGAGCTGGTACTGAAGATTGTTTTAGAAACGGTGCTGAACATGATTTAGTTTGTTAAGGCTTTCATTTACTTTGTGATAAGCTGGGGATCAGCTTCATCCTGGCTGATTAGCCATAGGTAAGCATTTCTAGATTAACTGGGGTTTTGTTGTGTGTAATCTCCTATCATTGTGACAAGCTGTAGTGACCGGATGAGGCCCAGCAGTGGCACCGTGTTTGTTGGAACTGTGACAGTGTGGAGCCATGAGTGAAGTGACACTGCTGGTTTCGAGGTCAGGCCTCTATTGTCAAAATTTGTCCTTTTTTTTCCTCCCTGTTTGAGTGGATGTAATGAAAGGCATTGTCTCTGTGAGCTTTGCATTATGGTTTGGAAACTGCTCACCTCAGGGACAGTTTATTTGGTCCTGTTGGCTCTACAGCTAAAATGCAGCACACTGAGCTGAACCTTTCCCCTTCCAAAGTTGTAAATCTGTGTGTAGGAAATGGGTTGATTCTGGGAGGAGACATGGCTAACACATGAGGTTTGGTGTTTCCTGGCATTATGTTTTCTGTAAATATTTCTTGATTGAAGTTTTTTATGGGCAAGGCAGAAAACATTGATTGAAATCTGAAAGTATGGAGGCTTGTTTTAAATAATAGTGCAAAATGAGGAAAAAGCCCATTCAGTTTGATTTTCATTGATGTTGCAGTTGTTAGCAACAGGTATCTACATGTGTTTATGAAGGATACTTTTTTTTTTTAGATTAATTTTTATGTTTTCTTTAGAAAATGAGTGGTGCATTTAGTTATTAGAACCTTCATTCCTACCTACAGTGGCACCTCTGGCACCAACCATGGGGGCAGCACGTACTTGTGAACACGGTTTGCTCTAGTATGGCTCTTCGCAGAGCATTCATGGGCTGTGTCAAACATCCAGACCTGCCCTCAGTGCCCGCAGAACCAGGTAGGGTCCTAGCTAGGTTAGCAAGAGTGGCAGGATCTTGGGCTGGAAGTTGCAATGCAGTTGTTTTTGATTGCTCTCACTAATTGACAGCTAATTCTTTCACTAATTGAATAAAGCTGCCTTTTAAATATGTTGATACAAATGGAAAGATGTATTTTTAGGTTTGAGACTTAATGATTTATTACCAAATGTTGCAAGCTATTGACAGCGAGATTTAAATAGCTTCAGTCCTTGTGCCTTGTGTCCCTCTCATTCTTGCTGTGTGAGCTTGAGACACTTTTCCAGACTTTCTCCTGAAGAAAATATAGTAGTGTGTGGAGACTTTAAAGTTAGTGGTCTGTTATTCTATAGTCTCAGGCCAGAACATCCCTCCTTTTCCCTACAAATGGGCTCCTCTTTGTCTGCTACCTTCTACTATAAAAGTGGGTATATTTCTTCAGTGAAAGAATTACTTAGTGAAACCATTAAAACATTAAACATTTAAGGGATCCCTATAGAAAATAATCTTGAAGTGTTAAATGATGGACTTTGGAAAGGTTTGCATTAAATTTAAGCTTGGCATGGTGAGAATCTACATGTCTTCTACCTCCAGCAAGCTAATAACTTTTGGTCTCTGGAGCATCAGTGAGGTCTAAATTTAACTAAAGCAATTTTAGAGAATGTGCACTACAATAAAGGCAGAAAATGGAAACACAGCCAATGCAAAAGAGAACCTTCTCTTCCCTTGAGGGAAGGAGAAGGTGTTATCTGGCTAAGGGTAAGATTCTGCCTATGTACTGCTTATTTTCCTGCTGCTGCTGCTCTGATTTGTCAGACACTTATAGCATTTTTTTAGCAACTTCCAATTTCTGCAGCTAGTCTTTTATCTCCCGACTGAAGGTTAATTTGTGTTTGGAGAGTTTTTGCAGATTTCAGCAGCTGATGGTCGTTTGAGCTTCTCATTTTTGTAGTCTCTTGAGCTAAGAGACCTTATCACAAGGTTGGCCTTTTTTTAAATCCAACAGCTGCAACAAATTGAAGTTGTCTGTAGTGCTGCCTACTTCCCCTGTCTTGCCTTCAATTTTCCATGCCCGTATTTCACACTTCTTTTTTTTTGTCTACCAAGTTTATATACTCCACAGAAACTTCTTCAAGATTCATTTGTTCTGACTTAGGGTTACTGTAAAGCCATTTCATCATTTAAGAAGTAAAAGATAAGATTAGCTTTCATTTTCGTCTGTGTATAACTACAAAATATTCATAAAGAAATAGGAGAGTAATATGTTGATATTTTTCTGTGACTGGTCCAGCAAAGCTAGTACTGAGTCTTCTTATTCTACTGTCAGGCTACTGTGGAGTAGTAGAATTCTGCTCTAATTTATAGCTCATTGAAGGGGGGCATAAGCAGCACAAGACAGGCCCAAAGGCCATTCTGCATCTAACTGTTCCATGGGTCACCACCTCCTCCATACACTATGATGTCCCAGTTGGAATCTCTACATTCCACCCCTTCATCCACACACAGTTTACCTTTCTCAAGCATAGGTAAGTTACAGATTAAATTAGCAAGATGTTCAGCTAATAGGAAGATTTCTGATGATCTGGAATGTATCTGTGTAATAGCACCTGTCAGTGCACAGCACAGCACAACTGGCATGGGTATTCCAGTGGGTTCCCATACACCAGCTGCTCGTGGTAACACATGGGCTTCTCAAGCTGCAAGAACCAGGCCCAACAGAGCAGGTGTGTCCTGGTCAAGATTGTGTTTCCTCAAATACAGTGTCTTCCACAGGTGCCAGCACAAATGGCTTTGTTGGATCATACTAGTAGATCAAACTGAGTCTAAATGGTATGGTCTGGGTAATCAAAATAAACACTGATGTAACTTTTTATTTCTCACTTTAAAGAAAAGTTAAAGTGAGCTGATACAAAGATTAAATTTCACTGAGGTTTTTTCTGGTCTGTTTATTCCCTCTGCTACAGTTGGGCATCCTCAAACCTGCCCCAGTTTGCTGATGTTTGTTTTAATTCTTGCTTGCTTCCTTCTTTCTCTCTCCATGTTTTCACTTTCCCAAAGCTGCAGGACGGTTTGCTCCTGCTGCCTCTCCTCGTTGGTGGTGTTATCAGGCACGTGTGCGGCGGGTGAGATTGCAAACGCTGCTGTTCTCCGGGATTCTAAGCATCAGACAATGTTTTACACGGCGTCCCATTCTCTAGCTGGCTGGTTGGACATGATGTTGGTACCTTATCTTCACGCTGACACACACTGGACATTAATAGAAATACATTGCTGAGGCACATGTGTGGAATTTCAAGCAGCCTTTCTAGCTGTGCTTTAGATAGTCTATTGTGTGCTTAACCTCTTGGAAGAGGTTTTGATGAGAAATGCGTGATGTTAACTCTTGGGCGGCTGGGTGGACTCTCCCGGAGTTCCTTATTATTGTCAGCATAATATCCTCCTAATTGAAGGCTGCTTATCTGTTTTGGAGTTTCAGCAGTTTTAAACCTATCTTTCTATGACCAGTATTCCTCTTTCCTAATGCAGATTTTTAGGGAAGAAATAGCTGTGTTTTGCACATGAGGATGAGGTAGGAAATGTGTTGCTGCAGAGGGAACTGAGCTGCCAGCACCCTTGTGTAGCTTTGTCTAAAGTCTGTCCCTGTATTATTTTTGGCTCTCTGATTGCCGTACATCAACTGAAAAAATGACCTGGATGCAGCTGCTTCTATTTGCCAGGAATTCTTTCTGCTTTTGGAACACATCAGAATTTTTATTGTTTCCTTTGTGCTGTATCTGTATACTTTCTCTGCTTGTTTGCTATGACCATCTGCAATTATCTATATTATTTATGAGTGCTGAGTAAAACATGATGGAAAGTAGCTTCTTAAAAGGGACTGTACTAAGGGAAAGGAAATGAGCTGATGACTTTGATTTTTAGACAATGAAAAGAGAACACCTGCAAGCTTGTGAGGGAGGGAAGGAATTAGTTAGCTGGATTTCTTTTTCCTGCCTGTGCATTACATTGGGGGTTTAGAGCCTTTTTAGCCTTGAAGACTTTGTGATAATGGGCAAACTTGAAGGATGATACAGTAGGAATCGAGTAAAAATTGATCAAACAGACTGAGCAGGGCTATGTATAATTACTGTCCAAAAGAAAAAAGCTTAAAAAAAGTTTAATATGTGCTTGAATAGAACATTAGACTAAGGATACATTTGTTAAATAACCCGTGCTCTTCCAATTAGGACTGAGCTTGCCATGTACATTCACTGCATCTTCAGCCTAATGCTTTTGCCGTGGAAAAAGCGGTTCACTGTCTGGCAGATGATTTCAAGCCCCTTTATTTTTTCAAACATACAGGTTCACGTCTCTCCTTTTCCCTTCTCTCCGTCCTCTGAGCAGAATGGATTTGTTCCTTGGCTCATCTTGCTGTAGCTGTAATTGGCGCTGTCAAGCTGAAACTCTGACTGCCCCCCCTGGCTTCCAAACTTCCAATACACAAAAGGTTCTTTATAAAAGCTGTTCCCAGCTGAGTAATCACTCATTTTTATATTTTCATATGGTATCCTCTCCTAGTTTAACAGCTAAATGTGGAAAAGGGAGATGGGAAATAAAGATATGTTAAAAAATACCAAACCAAAACAACCAAACCCTCAAAAACAACAAACCACACAAAGCAGCACCCTGAAAAAAACCCGAAATCAGAAAAAGTCCCCGCAAAGCAGCAACAGTAACAACAGCAATCACTATATCAGCTGAAAATAAGCTTGCATGTTTCTTAAACCCTTTTTCCTAATTTTTCAGCATAAAAGAATTTTGTTTCAAGTACAAAACTCGAAAAAGCATGAGAACTTTAAACTGCAAAGCCAGCTACAATTTTAAAGATAATGAACATCAGTCCAGCCTGTAGTTTTCTGTCATTTAAAAAGTTGTCTCTCCAGCTGCTGTTCTGTTTCCTGTTCAAGACTCAGCATTTTGCAGGGTAATTTTTCAAAGCTTTGTGTTACTGAAGGTTATCATAGAGTTCTATTAAAAACCTGCTTGCCTGTGATTTCCTGTTAAACAGTGATCTGCAAAAGGAGGTGGTTCCCTGGTCAAGTAAGAATTTGATACTGTTCCTTTCCTGGGAACAGAACTGGGATGCCTCAACACCCTTTCCCATCTGATGGCTGCTCAGAAGCCACCTCTCAGGTCACTGCCCTTGTTCCAAATTGTGCTGAATGTCTACATGCAACCTTGAAGCTGTTGCCAACCATTTACATTTTCTTTTTTTTTAGACTAGTTTAGAAGTATTCCATCGAATTTTATGCATCTGGTGTAAAAATAAGAGTTTTTATTGTAGTTAATCTAGGTGGAATGTCAATTTGTGCCCAAATTAAGTGGGGACCATTAACTGTGCTTCTGCTCCAGTGTCATCCTGCCGTAGCAGGCTTTTTTGAGCTTAATAAGGAATATAGTAAGGTACCTGGAGGGAGAGGAGCTCTAATCGTCTTAGCTGCCATTCTTCTCTGTGTGGATGGGACTAAAGTGGTTGATAAATATTTCCCTGCCTCAGGCCTTGCAAGTGCAGGTTGCTCCCTTAGGAAAGAAAGTAGCTCAAGGCGTATCATGGGTGTTCTTCAGGTGTGATTGAACCAGCTAGACAGAAGAGATTTCCTCCAGCATAGAGGAATTTTAATCCCCTTAATTTCAGTGTTCTACTGTGAGGTATTTTGGTGAGCAGGTAGTGGTAGATGATAGGTTTTTCTGACCACATGCACACGCAAGCTTAGGAAAAATTTTACCTTGTTGTTTGCGTATCTGTTTAGAAGTTACATCTGCTTTTTGTACAAGAAATGTGTCTTACTGGGCATTCTAAAACTGTAGCAAAAGTTCACATGTTTATAAGAAGAAGTAATAAGCTTTCATATAATCAGACTAATTTCCTCTAGTTGCTCATTGCCCAGCAGATGTTGCTGTTGAGCTTGGTTAGGCCTCACTGCAGCTCATCGAGTCATCTGCCTATTTTAAGAGCTATGATGCCGAGTGATTGGGAGCTAAGTTTCCTGCTTGATAATTCATGTCATCTACTGGTAAGTCAATACACTGTCCAGAAGCTTAAGGTACATCTTGTGCGGGCGTGTGTGTAAATAAACAAATGATATTAGAATGTCTTTTTTGACCCATGCATTATGTTTTTCACTTCCTTACTGACTCTGACTTCTTATGAAACTTTCTGCTTTCATTAGCAAAGTAGTTTTAATAGCTTGATTTTTATAATTATTTTTGAGGGAGGGTGTTTTTTGGCTGTTCAAGTGAGCCCTTAAAATGTGGTGGTGCAAAGGGAGTCTGATAAACAATCCATAAACAGCATATCCTCATGAATGCCCCTTGGAATGTAGGATCTGGGAAAAACTATCACCTGCCTCACGCAGAATCTGGGACATGAATTACGTTTCTTGTTTGGGGTCAAACCCACTGCTCAGTCCAGCAGCTCCTCTGTGTATTGATCTTGCAGACTCTGTGCTCTGCTCCGCAGTTCTTTGGGATGCGATTCTCGTTGTAATACCCGTATTTTGGAACTAAAATGTTTTTAACGTGCATCTCAGTTGTCTGCCAGCGATGATGCCTTCGCTGAGTTCATACTTTTTTCCAGCAGTGTTGAGAGCACTTGGAAAGCAGCAGTGAGTATTGCCTGAAGGTGGCACTGAAGGGACACCCATGAAGGCTCCTTTCCACGGGTGGAGCGGGAACTGCTGAGCCCTCAAATTGCTTGCATACCAATGAAATGTCTCAAAATTTTTGCTTATTTGTTTTCATTCTGACTCTAGGTTGTCCAGGAGTTACCATAATATTTTTCAGGATGAGTTTACACTAAGTTTTTAAAGTTCATTGCTTTCTACAGAAATTGTAGAATCACAGAATGGTTTGGACTGGAAAGGACCCTAAGGATCATCTAATTCCAACCCTCCTGCCATGGGCAGGGATGCCATTCTCTAGATCAGATTGCACAGGGCCTCATCCAACCTGGTCTTTAACGCTTCCAAGGATGGGGCACCCACAGCTTCTCTGGACAACCTGCTGAAGTGCTTCATCACCCTCTGAGTAATTAATTTCTCCCTAAAATCTGACCTAAACCTGCCCCTTTCAATTCAAAAAATTTGCCCCCTTGTCTGTCATCATTTGGAGTTGTGAGGCCACTGGCTACCAACATAACTTAAAAACTGCTTCTGTCTTTTATTTTCTGACCATGCTGCCTGGGCCTCACTTTCCTGCTTAATGCACAGATCTAGAACTTGTGATATTGCTGTGTGTTCAGGCTGCAGAGGGGAGGACAAGCTTCTTGTGAAGACAGTGCAGGTTTTCACACAAATGGTGTGGTATGTTCTCAGCCATCTCAGATTTCTCTTTGTTGTTGAGCTCTCTAGTTGATTTCTAGTAGTGTTTCTTGGAGGGGTAGATAATAGCTGTTGAGAGCAAGTTTGGTTTTGGAAGTGATGGAAGAGAGTGGCAGATGCTGTCCTAATGACATCTCATGCTTGCTATCAAAAGGGAGATTGCTGCCTCCATTCCTCAGATCCTCTTTAGGATTCCCTGATTTGACCTACGCCTTGGCCTTCTAATGAGATACTGCCTCCAAAGCCTGCTCTGTAAAAATTTCCTCTTACATCTCTTGGTCTTACATCTCAAAGTCTCTTTGGCTTTGACTATCTGCAATCAGACTATGTAGACTGAGAAAGCCAATAGTGAAAAAAAAAAAGGAGTTTCTCTCAGCAGAATTTTGAAATGTATCTGTAGTGCTTTTGTAAAGGTAGTATTTCGGGTCAGTCTTCACTGATATGGTAAGTTTTTGACTGATTTGAATAATTTGGAGCTTAAAACATAAAGATGATCTAGCTGGCCTTGGCTGAAATGAATTATTGCTTTTAGTGCAGAATCTTCTCTTGAGAGAGAAACTGGTGGTTGACTGGAATTCCTGCAGATTCTTGGGCAGGAGATTTGTGTCTTTTCATCTGTTTTCAAGAAGGAGAAACAAGTTATAAAAACCACTTAAAGGTTCAGTTAAGATTTATTCTGGCTGCATAACTGCCTCCCATAATAACTTTAATATGCATCATCCTGAAACTCCTAATTGGCCCTGGTGTTGGCAGGGCTTTCAGACCCAGCAGAATCTCCAATGTTCAGCATCTTTTAGGAAGGAATGTAGCCAGAGAAGCACAAAAGATGAAATGGCTGCCTTATAAATTCTGACTGACCTTGAGAGTCCTTGTTTTAACAAGCAGGAGGATGCTGTTGAAGCCATCTAGATGAGACCAGTGGTGAGAGTTGTGTGTAGGTGGGCAATTGGTGAGGCGAGAGGAGCGGACGGGGAAAGGCCTCGTGGGTTTGGTTGGAGGAGGTGGTTTCACTGTGGGCCATGTACCTACTTATCTTGTTGTTTCTGTTGGTTGGAGTCTTGTCTGTACTGACACTGGTGAATTTTTTTTTTTCTGATGGGTGCTTGTGGGGTTGGGCTGTGGTTTGAACTAACCCATTTTGTCAGAGCTGGTTTCTTTATTTAGGAAATTACCCCAGTCATTTGTTCCTCTCTGCTTAGTTACTGCCTGGTCTCTGTGTGGGTGCTCATCAGGCGGATCAGAGCCTTGCTGACTGGGAAGGTTGAAATTTTCCTTAGCTTCTCCTCTGCTCCCCTTTTACCTCGGTGGAGGTGGAAGCCTGCCAGGCTGTGCTGGGGTTCTGTGGTTTCTGTGAATGATGGAGGACTGTCTTTCTCGCTCTCTTGGGCTGTCAGTTGGACACCTTTTGCAGACCCTAAATTCGCTTTAAAACAAAGCATTTGGCTTAGTTTATTTCATTCCATTAAGTAATTTCACTGCTAATGCATAATTATCTACAGCAGTGACACTCGTCTATGCTTTAATTATCACAAAGCTGCGCAACTCCCCCTCCCCCCTGCCTGGAAGTTGTCACTTGTGCACGGTGGTTTTGCAGAGATAAGTGTGTAATACACGGCAGTGCTTTGGGTCTCACAATACTCAGACAGTTGCTGATTGCTAAATGTAGGCAATAGAAGAGGCAAGGATTTTGGTTTTCTATTAGTGGTTTTTATCCGTGTGGAGTGAGAGACGTTGGGAAGGAAAAAGCTTATCAAAACTTCATAATACTGGCTTGAAGATAAAGATGTGAGCAAGTGCTGATTGGAGGCATTAAGCTTACAGGTGTTAGGAAAATTTGGAAGCATAAGTATTTGTTTTTCTTTTGAAGAAATGCAAGAAATGAAACATCAGTGATCCTGGGCAGCAGCCCAAGAGCCCTGTTTGTGTTTAAGGAAGATTCCTTGTACTTATCTTTTTTTTCCCTCCCCCTGCCTGCTTTGTTACTGACTCCTTTTGGTAAACACCCTCTCAGAGTGCAGAAGAGCCCAGTACAAATTATTGATCCAGCCAGTCATTTTGAGGAAATATAACAGAGATTCAGGGTATTTACACCTGAACTGGGAGAAGATGCATACTTGAGTGAAATACCTGCTGTTTCTTAACACCACACAGTTGTTTGTTAAGGAGTGATTTTGTTAAAGGAGAGGACAAGGTCAGCCTGATCTGAGTAGAGGTTATGTGGGCAGTTTGATACTTGTGTCATTGAAAGGTAAAGGTCTGTTTGGGAATAAAGTGATCTGTAAAAGATTTCTAAACCCTTGCAAAATGAAGGCAGAAAAAGCCGGAGGGGGCTCATAATTGTACTTCTCTGGTTTCACAAAGCTGAGGGAACTGGGTTGGAGACACCTCATTTAACTTGCAATGATGCGCTGAGGTTTGTGGATGAAGAACACCTGGAGCATGTGTCAAAAAGAGAGCAAATCTTGAGAGGGACCTGATAGAAATGAGGATGGTATGAGGAAGCAAAACCTATGTATTATCTTATAACAGACGGAAATGAGGCCATTTGTTGGTGTTATCTTCTGGCAGAGATGTTCTGCCAACTACCTTTGTTTGGCACTCTGGCCAAGACGTGCAGTATGTAATTGTGCTCCAGCTTCTATCCTGACTGAATTCTTAGGATTGAAATTACATTTTTTCACATACAAAAGCACTGAATTTTTTCCTTTGTATTGTTATGATGAAGGCAATTTTCAGTTGCTGACTGTCAGGCATGAGGAAGGGAGGACTATACAGCTTGTGTTACAACATGCATCCTCAGTCTCTACTGCACCTGGCTGGCAGCAGTGGCACCTGTTTGAGCAAGATTCTTTTGGCCTAGAAGTATGTGGTATATTTGCTTTGGCCCAAGGACATAGTGTTAAGTATGTCACTTGAAGTGCTCGCAGCTTGCTGAGCTCTAAGTCTTAACCATCAATCTCATACTTGTTTTCTGTGGTACTTACCACTATAGTGGTTTATGTACTTCTCAGATAAGTAGACTGGCATAATATGGTGGTCAGTTTGGCTCTCATTCTTTCAGGAAGAACTGTACTTCCTAAAGAGGTTATATACTCACCCTAGAGTAATTTAGTCTTGGACCTTTCTTTCTGGGAACCTGAACATGATTGACAAATTTCCAAATGTGTCTTCTCTAAATGCTGTTGGTTGAAATACCTTTCACATCAGGCAATGGGTGCTCACATAGAAAGAATTTAAAGTGACAGAACTGATATCCAGAACAGTTGTTGGGTTTTTGGTTTTGTTTACAACTTGTCTGAAAATCTTTCCATCGGAGCACAGAAGTAAACACTGACTTAATGGCTTTTCTGACTCATCTTATAAAATCCACTTGCCAGGTTTGATGTTTCCATCATCTGCCTATGTTGTCTGATTCTCTGGAGCTGTGCTCTTGCCTTTGTAACTCACTCTCCAAGTAAGAATGGGATGAGATGTCACTCTTAAAAAAATAAATTAAGTTTATGCAAAGATAAAGAGGAAAACAAGGACATGAGGAGAACTTCATGATGGAGGTGATGGAGTTCTATTGCCTCGCTCTTGGCTGACATGAGTGAGATGCAAGGTGAAAAGAGCTTTCCTTGTCCACACAGCAAGGGAAATTGGTTGGTCATTGTAGGGGGACTGCTGCAGAAAAGGGTGGGTGAATTATCCCAATGGAGCATGCATGGGAGAAAAAATAATAACAAACCTCATAAGCCTGGAGTTGGGGTAGGAGGGGAAACAGCACTTCTTGGCTTTGTGCACATGTGATGCTTTTGCCTCCTGTGAGTTTGTTGGCAGGTGTGGAGAGAAAAGATCCCAGCCTGGCAAGTCAGCCACCAGTGTGGCTGATGATTAATTGCCCTTTTTAAATTGCAATTATGTCAGTCACAGAACCCGTGAATATTAATTCCGGATTTGCTGCTTGAAAAAATGAGCGCTGATGAGACGGGTCCATTTTACTGATGTCTCAGAAGTGGGTAGGTGCTGCAGCCAGTAGTTATTACTGAAAAGAAGGGCTGCTGTGACTCTTAGCTTTGCTTTGTATCTGTCTTGCATCTTTTCCAGTGTTTCTGTTCCCTTCTTTGGAATCCTCTCAGTGCTTACACTGGATTTTCCACACTGACAGTAGAAGGTGGCAGGCTGACACCCAGAGTGAGTTAATCACTGCAGGCAATATGAATTACCTGGGTTTGGTGGATGACTTTCCACCATTCCTTCTGCTTCCTGAATCCCTTACAGTCTTCAGAATGAAACAGGGATTGCTTTTTTTGCTGCGCCAGCTCTTTCCCTTCATCTCAAAATGCGTGTAACCATTCGTTCCATTATACTTGGATCTTTTGAGATAATTTTCTGGTTGTGCCCTGTTGGAAGGATATTAACAGGCAAGCATCAGTACACCATGACTGTTTTCCTTTCAGTAATCTGCTTGCATATATGGATGATGAAAATCTTGGTTTCTTCTGTGGTTTGGGTCCCTCTTATCAGTCCTGACCCTGTCTAGTATTTTCTGCATGGATCAGGACAAATTGTTGCATCTTGCTTGTGCTTTAGTTTTCTTGGAATAGTAGTTCTCTCAAAAAGTGTTGTCATGTGTTGATAGTCACTGAGATCTTTGAAGGTGAACAGTGTGGTATGTTTTTAGAAAACAAAAATAAAACCCCTCAGAACCCTCTGGTGTTTTTTTATGCTTTTTCATTTTTGTTTTTTAAAGATTTGTCTTTTCATTTAATGCTTTTCCAAGTTTTCAATTATAAGTGACTTTAAATACCTAGTTATTTCATTGTTTTCTTGTGGGGTTGGTATATGCTGAGTTATTAAACTGACTTGATTTGTAAGAAGCAGAATTAGATGGTGGAAGTTGCACAAAAGTTGTCTCCCCTGTTTGTTCTTCTTTTAGTTCTACATTTTGTGTGGTTTGTATAAGTTGATTGTTTCCTGAAAATTTTTCAGAATGGAGGCATTAAAGATCTGAAAGTTTTGGGCGTGTGAATGTGAACTAATTACTTCAATTGATGACTGTAGTTACTGTCCTACTGAATTAAAGGCACTATGTGATAACCCCTTCAGATGCAAGGGGTGTGACTTGCAGGCAACGGGGGGGTTCTTGTAGTTCTGTGTCAGACTGCCAGGGAAAGGCTGGAGAAGAATTAGATGCAGCAGAGAACAAAAAAATTTTCAGTTTTTGCTTGGTGTGGTCCTTTGCTGGAAGAAAGGCCTCTAGCAGACAGTTAAGTATATTTTGGTAAAGACCTGTTACCAGCCTGGGTTGGCATCAAGAGCAGGCCTAGGACAACAGGTTCAGTGCTTCACTCTGGCTTTTCTGTTTGCCCTATTTTTCAGCTTTTATAATTGAATGGTAAATCGCTTGTTTTCATCTGACCCTTTCATTTTGGAAGGCACCAAGCAAACTTGTATGGCTACTGCTGCCCTTTGAGGTGAGAATGAAGCATTTTGTTTTATGAAACAAGGATGTTGAATAGACAGCGCTTTAACAACCAAGTTAGCTTTTTGTCACTAGTTCTTGTGGGTGTTATTTTTATCCTCTTCCTTTCTCCTATTTCCCTGGTGCACTTTGTCTTTACCCTGGTGTAGGAGCTGCTTTGTCCAGTGCTTAGCTGATGGCATCTAAGCATGGTTGTCACTTGAGGAAGTGATCATTTTCATGACTGCTCTGAAGAGGTATCAGAACTGCCAGCACCCCTGGCTTCCCAAACCACCATTTATTGGTACAGAGTCTGCACTTAGAAACCTGTTGGCAAAATGCAGAGTTTTCAGTAATGTCTGGCTGATACAGAAGTTTCCATTGCATTGTAGGACTAGAGAAATGAAAAGCTTCAGCCTCCATTTCTGTTTGGGTAGTGTCTGTTTTCCCCAGAAATGCTTTGAAAGCTTTGTTTTGTTATCAGGAATTGAGCTTTAGTTTGATGTCGCTTGTCCTTAGGATAATATTCCGTAGCTAAATGGGGACTCTGAACATTGATTTTAATTAATTGAAGTATTCTGAAATACGTATTTTTTGTTCTTAAATTGTTTCAGTAGGATTTATTTCTGTAGGACTGTAGCAGCACACATTGCAAACCCTCCCTACAAGACACTGCCAAGACACTCCCTGTTTTAGGTGGCACCCGACAGACAAGTCCGTAGCCTGCTGCTCAGTGGTATGAGGTGTGTCCACTCCTTCTGTTGACACAAGGTGCAAATATCAACTCTTCTTCAGGAAATGCAAAGGAAAAGTCATGTTTAAAGACTGCAGGATTAGAGGTGATTTCTGTCTTTAACAACATGTCTAATTATCCCTCACAGGGGAATGGTGAGATACTCCAGTGATTTATCTTGAAAAAGAGTTTAAGCATATCAGGTCAGCAACTAGAGGTTTGCATTCAGAAAGTTAAGGTGTTTTGGAACAGAAAGTGCTGATCATCACCATCATGTCAGTAGTTTCGATTTTTGGGGACTGAGAATGGAAATTAAAACTTGCAATGGCTCTTTGTCTTGTTGTAAGAAAGAAAGATTTGGCTGTAACTTGTAATGTGACTTGAGAGAACAACCAGTGTTGTGGAAAGCTTGGGAGGAGAAGGGAGTCTGCTTTTGTGTGGTGGTACCCTATTTGGCATGTGCATGTTTCTTCCCCAACATTGTGTTAGTAGACCTTGTCCTTTTACTTGGCAATTCCATGCTTGTGAGTTCAAGGTAGGCTTTTCTTCCTTGTGGGCTGTGGTCTGAAAAGGATCCTGCACTTAGAGCTCGAGCTCTGTGACCAGCATGAGGAGGAAGGTGGGGATGGAGGAAGGTGACTTCAGCTGCTGCCTGTCTCATTTTTGTCAATGTAAAGAGCTTTACAGAGACAAGTAATATTTTGCAATTGAGTTTCTCTTTTAAAGACACTCTGATGCTAATGTTGATTTAATAAGGTTCTCTCGTTCTCTCTCCTTGCTTAATTTGAAATGTCTAATTTTGTGCTTCACAGTTCTGAACACAGAATTAGTGAGGGAAGAAGAGCCAGAGGCAGGAGGAGCAGAGTGCCACACCAGAAGTTGCCAGGGGAGATTGATTCAATAGAGTGAAAAGGTGCAAAAGGTTATGTGTCCACAGTTCAGAACAACGTGATAGTGGTACTAATGAGAAGGAGAGCTTGATCCTTTAAAATGTTTTAAGATCTCTGTGGGTGTATAACCAACATTAAATGGAAAAGGGAGCATTAGAGCATTGGTTGCTTTGAGTGGATTTTTCTTTTGATTTTATATGTATGTAATATATATTATATGACAGGAAGGATAATATTCTGAGATAAATAGACATTTTAAGGTTTTTATTTTAAAGGTTGTTTTGCTAAGTGTGGCATTTATTTTCAGAAATGTTGAGAGGTTATGAGAGATTGTGAATTTGATCTGGCTAATTTATTTTGGCTGAACCTGAATGTGTATTTTTCCTGCTCGAATTTTATGCTTGTGGAAGAAGCTATTGACATCCATGGACATTTAATTCCTTTGTGCTGGGGATAAATGTAAACTCCCCAAAACCACAGTGCCAAAAGATTATCTAAAATATTGTACAAAATAGTGGTAGTGAAAGCTTTTTCTATGCCTCCTGCTTTGTTAGTGTGCCTTTCCTCTTCCTCATAGGAAACCACTCCTATGCAATGGAGTTAAAGCCTAATTTGCCTCTTGCTTGAGTTGGATGACAGTTCTTCACACAACTGAGCGGACAGTGTAAAAGGAGTACAAGATGTGTTCAGCTTAGTTTTATGATAAGCTGCCAACATGTTTCTTTGAAAACCTCATTAAATTGCAATTAAATCCACAGAAAAAAAAAGTAGGCCATCTCAGTGAATACTTGATAGATGAGTTTGTGGTTTTCAGTGCCGGCCAGGGGCATGATCTGCTTCTTGCAGTTGGAGCTCAGTGAAAGCTTTGGTGAAGTCTGACCACAGAATCACCAGAAAACAGCCCCCAGCACTGGTAGCTGTCTGTGGATGATGATCCTCTGCCTGGGTTTCTTTCATGCCCTTGGTCAGAGAGAAGTATCTGCTTCCTCATTAAAACTACATATAAGACCCCTGCCCCCCTTTCTTCTCACATTGTTTCTGGTAATAGGACCTGCACTTTTGCCAATTGCTTCTGCTGAATTTGATAGCTAACACTGGATTCTGCAGAGTTATCTCAAACATTTTGTTGGGGAGTGCACTTGACCAAGCAGGCCTGCATAGGGAATGAAGCTTTAGGCCCAACTGTTTATGTAGATTCTAAAAAAAGCCTGAACCTGCCTTCGAGGGTTTCTTTTCTGCTGACTTTCAGTGCCCATAGTGACTAGTCTCCAGGAATATTTATCAGATCACTTGCCTGTCTGGTTATTTCCACTCTATTGCACTGGTCAACTTATTTGATCAATAAATCAATCAACAGGTTCTTAAAATTACTTTCATTGACTTTGGAGGTATAGCATACAAAAGGAGTCTACAGAAAATAAATGATTGTATGTGCCCCAACTATAATTACAGAGCAAACAGTGGAGATATGTTTGTAAATAGTATCTACTACAATAAATATAGCAATCTGTCTTTAGGGTTCTGTGATACTGTGTTGGATTGACTCTTTCAATTTGCAAACTCATGAAGCATGAATCTTGGCTCTCACAGGTCATCTATATTTAGAGCATACCCTATTTTAAAGCTAAATTTCAAGCTTCTCGCTTTTGATTAAAAGGTCCAGAAATAAAAATACTTCTCTGGTTCCTTAGCATGTGACATAATTTTTGAGCTTCAGGAGCTTCACTGACAGCAAAATGTTTTCTTTCCTAAGAAAAGTTTCTCAAACTGCTTAATTCTTCCTGCTGCACCCAGTCTCTGCTACCTTCTTCTCTACAACAGCAGGACCTGGTTTGTGATCCTTATTTGACAGACTTCCAGGTACTACTCCTTCACAGGAAGAGAGAATGCTCTCCTCCCGCCCTGAATTTTCCAAGCCATCTGCCTTAAGCAAGAGTGTCTTTCATTGCCCAGTAAATGGTCATTGAATCAGCTTTGAATTCTTGTAGTTCTTAGAAACATTAAGCACTTGCACAATGGGAAAACTGCTCTTTGCAAATTGTCCTATCAAATGGAAATCAAAATTTTGCTGGCAGTGACATAGATTTGTGAGTTGCTCTTGATACAGTCATGCCCTGGAGATTGCAATGTAAAAATAAAGAATGCAGTTTTACAATAGCTTGAAATCCTTGTTGTTGCTGAATCTACACTCTTCTGTTTGCAGATGATTTCATTGTGATATACTCGGACTTCATTAAAAGATGCAACCTTGCAGCGTTTTCTCTTATCGCAGCCTTGAGAGGAGCTGAGAGTGTGTGCATTTGAGAGCCAGTATATACTCTTCCTGAAACACACAGTGGGTTGCAGTGCTTTGGAAGCAAGAATCAGAGTCTCTAGTGGACATTTTGTCTGTAGCTCAAAACCACAACTTAATTGGCAGCCTTTTCATAACGCTGACTGTGGCCTAGGATGTAGAGAACGCTGCAGGTGAAGATCGAGGTACATTTTCAGCATTGGTTGTAGGGAAATTTAGTGCTGACTGCCTGTGTGTCTTAAGTGATCAGAGGAGATGAGGGAGATTGAGATCAAGTTCCTCACTTCTATGCTTTTAATTTCCTGGGCAGTCTCTGATTATTCTTTCCATGTGTTTTTACTTCATAGGTAATACCTTACTACAAGTATGATTATGTATGTGTACTACCCCAGGCCATTTATTTTGAGTCCCCTATGCTTTATGTGGTCCTTTCAGTAAGGCTTTGGAACCTACTGAATGTTAATTACTGTATGTCTTCCCCACATGCATCTTGGCGAGTTGGTAGCTTGGAATCTGCCCCCAGAATGATACTGACCCTGTAGGGCTGTGTAAAGTGTGCTTTGTGTACATCTGGGATGAAAGAGCAGGGAAAAGAGGAAAATTTACAAGGCTGTCAAAGGGGTAAAAACAAGCTGTGTTGTTTGAAAGTGCACCTGATTCTCCACCTGCTGAAGAATTCATAGACAGACAGAGGATGCATGACCGTGGCTGAAGGCTTTCAAGAATTTTCTTACTTGAGTATGTAATTAAGATAGTCTTTCTCTATTGAAAAGCAGCCCCAAAGTCAACTGCATTTCTTTTAGAGTATTTGAGATAATAACTTTTAAATTAAAAAAAAATTAGGTTTCTAATCTGGTGGCAGGAAATTTGTGTTCACTCTGCTATGCTAACCTGTATCCATTGGCAAGTGCCCATAAATACCTGTTTTGTTCAGAGGCAGGTAAAAATTGTGTGTAGTGTCTGAGAGTAAATATGGGAAGGGAATTCCTTCAGAACGCACAGGGTTCATAATTTTTACTGCTTGGAGGCACATGGACTGGTTATGAATACCATCTTGATCTTTTTCAAAACAGTGGTTGTGTGTGAGGTACTATGTTTGACTCGGAAGCTAATATATTTGATATTTAAGAATCTGGCAAGAGAGAGCTCTGTCCCCATATGCAGGCACAGCAATGAGATTGGGATGTGGGCATGCATAACTGTTATTTTCCCCCGTCTGTCCTATCCCTAGAAAGCCATATGCCACCCTTAGGCTAGTGTAATGGGAGTCTGCATTAATGATTATGAGCTAGAAATAATCCAAGAAGAGTTGAGTGGCCTTTGTTTCTAGTGTTACGAGAAATACCTCATTGACTCAGTAGGGTCTGAAATATGTTCTGGGATAAAAAGTCATAATTAATACAGAATTTCATGATGCCCTTTCTTGAAGTTTTGGTTGTAGGTTTGTTTTTCTTGTTCTAAATTGGTCAGGGACTTGGAGATTCTTAAGTCTAATAGGCAGAGCAGGAATTTAAGCAAGAAGGTAAAAATTTAGAGCGAGTTGTTGACTCACCTACTATCAGAAATAAGCATCTTGAGCATACATCTCTAGAGAACCTATACTCTGCAAGATTTCTAAAACTGTGGAATGCCTTGCCTGTTGGAAGGCCTACAAAATGAAAACTGTATGTATGCATGTATAGAAGTGGTGGTGGGAAAAGGAGAATGTTGAAATGGGCTGGAGTATTAAAGCAAGGAATGAAAGCAGATGGTTTACTTTGGATGTTATAAAATAGGTTTCTCTTAATTTTGTTTTAAATTAAAACCATCAATGGTCAGCATTTCAAACCTATTTGTAGCAGTGCCATAAGTATTAGGATGCAGTTGTCCCTGAATCATAAAAGGGCAAAGGTTTTTTTGGCTGCTTCCCATCTTCATGTTTATAGAATTGTTTATGGTCTGTATACATCAGAGTTAAGCAATTTCATCACAGCCTTTCCTCAAAATTGATTGCTGTTCAATCTCTTCCTTTTCCCACTCTATTGTCAGTTGGTTACATCTCAGACTCTCATTACATTTAGTATTGATACTTCTTCAATTTTTCACTGAACTGTAAGAGTTGAAGAGTCTGGAGTGGATACTGAATGTCTAGATATATTCTTTAAATACTTGAATTCCTATCATTGTGGACCATGATAAATTTAGAGTTGAATTATTGCTTTAAGAAGAAATGGCTGTTTGCTCATTCAGTGATGAAGTCTGGTCATCAAGATGTTGGAATATGTGCTGCAGAGCTCTTCAGATACTGACATGAGTGCAAAAGTTGTTGCCAACAGCTGTCTTGGGTTTTGGGCACCTGCTGCCTCTCATTTCTCGCATCTCCCACTCTATCTTCCACTCCCGAAGCTGGCAGCGCCCCTAAAAATACTTTGTGTTGAGTTCTTAAGTAGGAGATCTCTACCAAGCTGGTAGGCTGGATTCCTGAGTCATTGGTCACACTGCAGTGAAATCTGTTCTGTGACAGAGTTGTTGACTATGGCAAGGAAATGGACTTTAGGGGGAAGCTGGTTCCAGTCAGGTTGCGAAGGCATTGTCCTTCCAAAGGCCGCTGCCCTGTGCTGATCCCTTCCTCCCTCCCCGCCAATCACAGAACTGTGTTTTGATTGCTCACTGCCATTTTTACATTTCCCCAGACTGTGACAGGCTTGAGTGGTGTGCATGATGTGTAAGGGTGATGTAGTGTATGGGTCTGGGAAAAGTTGCTGGGAATTGCCCTTATGAGTGAAATACTAATTTGTTGCTGTCTTCTTGATTCCATTGAGAGTTGGACTGTTGATACATATGTGGGAAGGCATCCCCTGCCTGAATAATCAATGCTCAAATGTGAATTTTTGCAGAAGCACAGATGTATTACTCACATAGTTCCCGTATCCAGCCAGAGTCTTCTCAAAGTGTCTGTCTGAATGCCTAGGACAGAGGTTGCTGGTTTGGCCTGAGATCCTGTTTCAGTAACCTTTTGCTTCTGATACAGTTAGGAGGAATATCTTGATCGGGTTTCGACCTCAAACAATTAAGTCCAGTATTTATTCTGGTTCCTGCTGTTGCTGTCCAGTGAGTTACCTGGAAGAGAAAAAACTCTTTTCAGCAGAAGAGTTCAGAAGTACTGACCCAAGGGTGTTGAAAGATGACTTGTTTCCCAGAGCTGGAATTATATATATTATTGCCATCTGGGAGCTGGAAATGAAGCCCACTGAGGGAGCAAGGAAACCAGATATTGCTCATTTCTTGAACAGTTTGCTTAAACTTCGAAAATGTTAATGGACAGGCTGTGTCTCTTGTTATCAAAACTGGTAAATGCAGGTCTGCAAAGAGATCTTGGCACATGCTTAGAAGTTAGCAGAACTTAAACCAGTAGCCCTCTTAAGTTTTCCTCTTTGTATTATTTTATTAGTGCATTTTATTTAGTCAGGGTTTTTTTTTTTCCAATGCAGCAATATATCCTACTGTGTTTACATGTTTTAGTTTTCCTGTTTCCATGCAGTGGAGTGTATCTATGCCTATTCTTGGAGTAATAATTTTCCCCCCTCCTGAAGGCTGACAGAATTAGAGGCTTTGGCAGTACCTGCAGAAGAGATGCTCTGTGATTAGTAACAGTGTTACATTCTCTAAAACTCTAATTCTGCTGCTGTGCATTGTATCTTATGGGGCACATATTGGTGATAGGGCTAGTTCCTTCTCCTTGCTCTCAGCCCCTGTCCAGTGCCACTGAGTTAGTACCTTGTGTTTGTTTTGTCATGCAAGTGTTTGTTCACCAGGAATGTGTCAGTTCATGGCTCAGGCACCCAAGGATGACAGATGTACATCCAGTAAAGAGTTAGTGGTGTGCATGACCTACCTGCTGAAATAATAGCAGGCACCATGAAGAGTGCTGTGTTCCTCCTATCCATCTGCTGAGGATGGACAGACTTGAAATTGCTAAAATGTAAAAACAAAACCAAGCGCATCTGTCCCGACTGTAAAAATCATCAGGAAGAAAAATGTTATTCAAATCAGACTTCTGTCAAGATTGGTCAGTGATTACCAGTAAACACCTGTTGTGTATTGGTTTGTTTGGCGAAGGAGTCGATGCTGCTATATCAAACTTGTCTGCAGAAAGGGCAGAATTGGCTTCCCTCAGTTAAAATGTAGATGTTCAGTCCCAGCCCTCTGAGCTGTTGCAAAGGATGAGGCTGGATGACACGCATATCTGATAACACGTCATCCCTCAGTTACCTGAAGTAGTCACTCTCTGCCATTAAAATGACAGCAGATCCCATAAAAATATTACCCTCCACCGTCTGCTCCCTCTGGCAGTGAACTATGACCAAGAGGAAAGTTCCTTGTGCCCTGTCAACTCCCCTCAAATAAATAATCATAATGAAAAAGGCCAGCCATTCTGAAGTTCCTGCTTAGCCAGTGTGCTGCTGATTGAGGGTAGCCCTGAGAGGCAGAGAAGGCTTGAAGCCCTTGCCAGCAAATGAGAGCTGTGCCTGCCTCATAAATGCCTTGGCTTCAGAAGGAGGTGGTTATGGGCATGAAATGTTTATCATCTTGTACTCGTTTTGCTGCTGCTGGGTTACTGTGTAAGTAAAAAGTAGTAACAAGTGAAGAAGAGGCAATACTGCAACCTGCTTTATCTGGTTGTCTGCACACTTAAATAGGCTTGTGGACAAAGGAAGGTGCAGGTAGAGACAGCTTGGCTTTGACAGAGGTTTGGACTTTGCACTGAAGAGGTTTTCAGTTGCCTGTGAAGGGGAATCTGTTTGGGAATCTGATCAGTCAACTGGCTTTCTGCTAGGAATCACTCTTTGATATTGTCCATGGAAGATGACTTGCTGCATAGGTCAGCTTGTGCATTCAGAAGTGTCCTTTAAAAGATTACTTGTTCTTGGCAAATAATTGGAAGCAGCACAGTTGTTGACCACCTCCTTTTGAGTCTGCCCAGCATTGCCATGTTCACTGGTGCATGTTGTGTATCAGCATCTCTGACACTGCGCAGCGCCTTGCATGGCTCCCTGGAACTGGCTGTTTCCCAGCTGCCTTTGCTTAGCTCCCACCCTAAATAGGGGTCCCGCAGCAGGCTGTGGGGGCTTTGCTTTGGTTTTTGTTTAGGGGGTGCATGTGCTTTTGTTTTGCTTTAGCAGCACAGTTCCCAACAGGGGACAGCACTGCATTGCTTAAGATGCTTGTCATTTTAAAGGAACTTTTCTAAACTTGCCATCCTAAAAGCTATGTTGCACAGCAGCAGGCGGCCTCCATAAATCACCGATTTCTCTTTTTCTTCTCTTTCCCTTCCTTTCTATCTTGCGCTCTCTTTATTCCAAGCCTGTGGATTTGGACGCCTGGGTAAGCTCTCTTTTTTGTCTGGATCTTGCTTATTCCAAGTGTCATGTTGTTACTGCGCGCGTACAGATTGTTATTGCTGAGCACAGATGCAAGATTTTATTTTCTGTCATTACATTTTAAAAGGTGTTCAGCTAGAAAATTGCATATTATTTCCTCCATAAAGATTTTCAGTGGTTCCTTTTGTGTAGCTTACAGCTGCTGAAACCAAACTTGATCTGGTGATGTGTATTGTTGGCTAAGAGAGTAGCAGAAACAGGAGGAAATGAAGGTTATACCGGTATTGCTTTTTAAGGCTATGAGTTGCATCTGGTTTCTAAAACAGAACCTGGTCACCTGCCTTCAACAGAATGAAAGGTAGGACTAAAAACCAGTGATTTTGTAGGCCTCGTGTGTCTGGAATAGTGATTGCAGACAGCTCCATGGTAATGGTGATATTTCTGCTGATGGCAGTGGAGGTTACATCAAGGCTCCCCCATGGCTACTTGCCTGGTACAAGCCTCCCTGTAAAGTTCTGCTATTCAGTCTTGGGCATGAAATACACAAATTGCCTCTTACTATTTCAGTGTTGCCCTTTCAGCTCTGTCATTCCCTTTAGATTTGGCCAGGAACATGCCAGCCAGCTAATTTTGGAGTTAGCTATGTTCTTTAGTGAATTGCTGTCAATTCCTTCTTCTCATCTTGGAGTCCTTAATAGCATTTGTTTTTCTCCCCTGCCACCTGGACTGCTACCAGCACTGGAAGAGACTTGGGAAGGCACGAGGTATTAGAATTTGCAGTTGTGAAGTGTGGCAAGCTGAGGTGCCCAGCCAAAACATCTCTGCTGCGCTGCTGCAGAGATGTAACTGCTTACCTTTGGGGGGAGCTGATAACTCCTCTCAGCAAAGACAAGGTGATGTAGAAACTAGGCATTTGATAGACTGGAGAACCTTTCCTTTATCATTGTAGCTAATTTCCCTGTATTGCTTCTGACTGATTATCTAGGCATCATCTTGCTAGTTTGTCTGTGAGTGGTGGAAGTGCTTTGCCAAGAAGATAAATATTTTTGCAGTAATCTTGCCAAATGCTGTGACTTGCCTTTTAGGAAGTTCTTTATAGGCTGAGGTTTGGACCTTTCCTTCTAGCTTGAGTTGCCCTTTGTAGAGAGAGAGTTTCTGGGCTTTTTGTCTTCCAGTAGAGTCTTCTCCATATCCTCTTCCCAAATCCCAGAACCCAAACAGTATTGAGGAGAGAGACAGCCTGATGGTAGCTGTCAGCTGTGGGCTGTGCTAACACTGCACTTTATTCCTGGATGCCACATTCCTTACTATCATCTGACCCTGCCAAGAAGCCCTTTTTTTTTCCCAACAGATTTCCTCCCTAGTTTTCATGTTTAACAAGGTGATAAGGTGGGGCTGTGATTAAAAATAATAAAAATCTGGTGATATTTTGGGAGGGACAAAGCCAAAGCTAATCTGGGAATGGTTAGAGTGAAACCCAGCTCTAGATCAGTTGCACAGTCTGATTTGTGGCATGTTGGTGTCAGTTCAGGACAAGGCTGAGATTGTCTGGCTTTGTTCATAGAGAATGAACCAATAATATTTCATTACCTCAATTAGGAGCTTGTGAAATATTTCTTTTGGCCTGTCTGTCAGCTACCAGGCCAGTGCTTGAATCCTTTAGTTGAGCCAGTATATAATGTATAGCTTTAGAAATGTGCTTGCACAGTTTGTTTCTAAATGGGTTACTTGATAAAGGGAGAGAAGGAGGCAGAGAATCACACGTAACTCTGCCCTGGCTCTTTGTCACTGTTCAAAGCAGCACTGAGATAACCTGAAAAACCTTGGGCTGCAGAAAAAGTGTAAAGATAAAGCAGAGGAAGAATTTGAAAGAGCACCCAACCAGTCCACAGATCCATGCCCATGGAAGCTGTGGCAGCATGTTAGTGGTATACCTTCACTGTCCTTTTGTAAGGATGCAATGCTTGTAAATTCTGACACCATCACAGGGGATTCTTGAGCATTTCTTGAATATATCTTATACCTAGCTTTTGCAGAGAGGGCAATGGCCAATTACATAAATGTTCTTATATAAATACATCTCCTTTTCTAAGTTTTGGGTGCATTCCTGTGTTCTGTAGCTGAGTATGCTTTTTTTCCCCCTGTCTCTGTTTTGTTTCTGTGTTCGTACTTCTTGGACATCACACTATCTGTGTTCCACACATCTTAGATGTCATCTCTGGGCTTTGGTCACCTCTTGCACAATATGTTCAAGCTCCAATGTAGTTCTGCAGTGTGGAAGTGCAATGCAGCTTTCTGATATCTGATTTTTAAATCAGTGTGTTACCGTGCATGTTTTTCCTTCTCCTCCTTTCTTTAGCTCTAAAGGCCTTTTTCCGAAAAGTGTATTGATGCTTTGTTTGGTACTTGCAATCTCAATCCCCTGTGAAATTGTAATCATCTTCATAGCAGCCAGTTCTGTCTGGGACATCACAGGCTTCTGACTTCAGGTAGGGAATAAGCAGCAGGACTAGAGGAACTCTTAATAAATATCCTATATTCATTCAAAATGTCCCTGGTTGCCTAACCCAGTTTAGAACAGTGAATATTTCAAATGACACATGCTCTACTATACCGTTCGTACTTCAAACATCATCGTAAAGTGTACTAAAGTTTTTTGTAATAACAGCTGGGGATAGAGGGAAACAGAAAGCAACTTTGAAGCAGATCTGTCACAAATAGAGTGTTTCTCTGAATACTTCAATGCACTGAAACAGCAGCAGCTCTTGAAAACAAGCAAGGCATTGAATATGTTTGTGTTGCAAGTACAAGGTTTCTCTGTAACCCCTAGTTCATCATACATTATGGGTGATAAGTGAGACAATGGGGGATAATATGGGAGAAATTACTTAGGGGGAAGAATAGGGAGTACTCTGAGGCTGTAGTCTGCAGTTGGGAGATCTGGTTTTGGTTCTTTGACCTCAGTTTTGCAAGACCCTAGGGAAGTGACTAACAGAATGTCTGTCTGCTGCAGGATGTGTTGGTGTGGAGGAATATTCACTGGGGGCATTCCAGCTCCAGTGAGGTCAGCTTGGCAGTCCATGGGTTGTCATTGTGCAGAGCAGCACACCCCTAACGTGTCTGCTTCTCAGCACCCTACTTGAGAGATTAGGTATTTGGTTTGTGTTCCCTTCCAGAGGGGTTGTAAGGATAAGTGTGCTGGATTTCTTGGTGAATGAGGTCAGGCAAACTCACAGGCTGGAAAGTTGAGTGAGTGTGTGGGTTTGTGATCCATGTCTTGCCAGAAACAGAATAAAGCCTCTTGCACACCGGTATTGTTACATGTATTGATTTTGTGCTTCCAGAATATCCACTATCCCAGGAGACTAGCACTAGCAATTATTTAGATTAACCAGAAGCTTTCAGGAGTTTATAAGAATTTGTTATTTGACTCTCTTTTTTTTCTTTTTTTCTTCCATCATATGATGCACCTTCCATCTGAGTCATGCCGAGGGGTCAGTACTGTCTTACTCTTTCTTTTTCTTCCATATTTATTTTCTCCTTAAGGAAATACAAGTCACTTGTGGAGTAATCTGATTTTATGGGTGTTACGCAGAAAACTTGCAGTGGAATCGGGGTCCTTTGGTCATCCACCAGACCACCCCACTTTCTTACATCTGTTTCATTTTATTTGAAATTGCTTAGTCCTTTTCTGTGTAGAAGATTGATTTGGAGGGACAGCTATGGTTCTCTTACCAGAAAATGGTTATAGTTTTGGCACTTACAAAGTACCCATAAGTGCCCCTATTGTTGCTGTGATACCTGTTTTCTCAGGCTGCGTGTATGGGGCAGCTCATTCTCATCCCTGTACCTATCCTATTCCAGCTGGTTTGCAGGTGGGAAGTAGTATAGCAGCTATAGGTTAAAGCAAAGCCAGAGATTTTGCTTTTAATCAAGTGCCTTTGAGAGAAAGAGGATTTAGATATGAGTCTCTACGGCTTGTGCCTTACCCTGGTCCTATTTTCTGGGATAGCAAACATCGAAACCAAGGTATTTAGTTTTCTTTAAAAACAAACAAAGAAACCCACACCACCACCCCATCCCTACAACCTTTCTATTTCATATACTCCTTTTCTTGCTTGCTTATCAACCACCCTCACTGCCTAGATTAAAATCTCTTCTAAGCCCTATTATACCACTGTATTTCCATCATCAGGGGAGCAGAAAGAAGGACATGCACAGCAACTTGCTTTCAGATATAATTTTTCTCGTTAGCAATGGCTTTTGGCCGTAAAATGACAGGTCTGAGCCCGTGGGGATATTTCTGTCCCAGCTGTTTAATCATGTTGGACCAGCATTTTCTGTGGTTGTACCATCATTAGAAGTTAAGAGCAATGCTGCTGGGATGCTATGGATTGGCAGGGTTTGTGTCCATGCTAAGGAAGCTAATCATTCTGGTTTTGAAAGGTCGTCTGCCTGCTGATAACTTATGTGGCCCCAGAGATTTTGAGGTGGGATGGGGGATGAAGAACAAGTGCCATCTTTTCTTGCTATCGTTGCTTGTTATTTTTAAACTTCAGAAGTTTGGTTCAGTTCCATCAATGTCATGTTTTCTTAATGCTGGTTCAGTTTAGGGGTGGGAATGTAATGAACTGGTGCTGGCTGTAAGGAGCTAGAAGGTTACAGCTGTTGCTGTACCCACAGACTTTTTAATTGAGCACTGTTTAGCTGATGAATACCAGATTTACTGTTTTGAAGGTGTCATGCTTATAGTTTGGAAGATAGAAGAGAAATTCTCTGACACCCATCTCCCCTCTGAGTCTGCAGCACCACCAGAGGAACTCCAAGGGTGCTGATGGGGAATGCACAGAAAGCATGTGGAGAGAGTACTTAATTATCTGGATAGTCCTATGTATGTCTGTTGTAGGGAAGTATTCTATCCTTAGAAGTTTTTGGACACTCCAAGGGGCAAGATTTTATAAAGAGGAGGATTTGAGGGGATTTGGTTTGGTTTTTTTTAAGGTAAGGTGAAGAACATTTGAGTAATGATCCTCATGATTCATGGAAAAACAAAGACATGGATAAGATAGAGTTCTGAAAAAGGGAATGGGAAAGTGTCACCTTTCTATAATTATATGTTTTCATTTAATAAGAAGTAGTAAAATCAAGGTTTTGAGTTCAAGTATGATGCTAATAAGAGCATTTCAAATGTCAGGGGATAACTCAAAATGAGCTACAGTTCTTAAGGTTTGTAGTTCCACTGAGGGCGATCCCATGCACAAGTCCTGGGCAGTGATTTTTTTTAGTTCCTTCCAGTCTGCATCTCATGTGCGTTTCTTGCACTACATTTATTTTTAATTTCTTCTTCTACTGATGCTGTTTTATTGTCCTTCCCAGGCCGTGGAGCTTCAAGGCAGGGAGTCAGAGTTGAAGCGACAAGAGGCCTTCTATAAAGAGCAGTTGGCCCGCATTGAGAAGAAGGTAAGGCTGAGTTGTCTTTATTTCTGGCCCCTGCAGGGGTAGGACACGGATCTGTGTGGATCCAAAGGATAGAGAACCAAGAAGAGTTGTGCTGCAACCTGGAACTGTCAGCTCCCAGTATCTTATGTGCTCCCCACCCCTTACGTAAGTGATAGAAAAGCTGTACAAATCTTTCGAGCAACTTGCATTTGAAAGATAAAGGGTTTTTTAACTGGATGATTTTTAAAAAGAGATTTCTGATAGTTCAAACTCTATTATCTTTTTCAGCATGGGATTTAGGTGAAAGCTAAATTGAAAAAAACACAAGTGCCCTGCATTTTATTCCTTTTGTTAAAAATCCTTTCCTAAATAAAAAAAAAATCAACCACCACAACATAAATCTTGCTATAAATATGAATTAAATTTGTATTATTAATTTTTCTCTGGGGAGCCAAACAGTTCAAAGAGTGGTGCTGCAGTACACTGCCTGCTTCTTGCTGGATAAGCCTTTGAAATGAACATGATTTAAAGAGACACTGTCAAGCATCTTTTAAGCCTGAAATGACCTTTGAAAATCCATTTAGGGATTTGAATCTCTCCCCTAAACGTGGGATTTGCTTCTCTGTTTAATTGTTTACCATGATGAGTTTTTAAAAATTGATGCCATAAAAATAGGAGCAGCCATGCTGTTCTTTATGAACTAATGTGTTCTTCACTTCCTGGCAAAATGAAATAATGTTATAAGTCGTCTTTATTTTTTAATAAATGTGGAGAATAATCTTCTCCAATTTGAAGCAATTAGACCTCCTGACAGGGAGTTGCATACATTCAACTTGTAGTTGTGTTATGTGACTAAAAAGAAATGCAAACAACGAATAGGGTGGGTTGTAAAGAGAAGAAAAATCAATCAGTTTTACTACCAACACGTAGCAGGATGGTGAGTATGGAACATGGGAAAATTGTAGATTATAGAAACGGTAGGAAGCTGTTGGCATATCTATTCCTCTTTTTATTCCCTGCTACTGTAGGACTGTCCATGCTGCATTTTTTTAAGCCATCAACGGTAAAACATGCCTGTGAGCAAATTCACATGATACAATTTTGCAACACTTTAATCTGTACAGTTCATTAAAAATAAACTATTAAAACTACCACTCAGTGCTGCATTCGTATTTTAAATTCTGTTTCTAGATAATGGGGATTGTTCAGTGAAATTGCAAACAATCTAGCAGCTATCGTTCTAATTATCACAGTTGTCCATATGTTCATACGCAAAGGGAATTTTTGCAATTTCTTGGTCCCATGCTGAGTGCTTCTGTTATATTCTTCTCTCCGGATCTGGTTTCACGAAGCGGAAATTACAGGGAAAGCCTGTGTGTCTGTCCTTTATGGACAGTGGAGTGGGGAGAAGTTTGTGTCCAGGCTTCATTGTCCTCTTTTTGAAATCTTTTGTTGTAGTTTGTGTTTTCAAGTCCCATGTCCCTTGCTACAGGGACACCTTTATAAACAATGTGATGGATATTTTAGTGCAGGATCTTCTCGGGGGAGTAAGGTGGGCTGCCCATAGTCCTATTCAAACTGCAGAGCTACAGAGAAACTATCTTCTAGTTGTTATGTGTACAAAAGCAAGTAGATAAAAAGAACAGGTTTTCTTTCCTCTCTTGAAACACTGGATAGTTTCTGACCCTTAAAGACTAGCATTTTGCTGGTAATAAAATAGAAGAATGCCTCCAACCGTTAGTCTGGATTGGAGTGGGAGGTGGTGGGGGCTAGAAGGGAAAGGAGAGAAATGTACTTGAAACAGTGTAATAAAGCTTAATTGTATTAGTTTTGAAAAAGGTTTTTGATCTTCTCTGTGGATAATTTTATTCCTATAATGGTTGGAAAGATGGAAAATGCAGCACAGAACAATCTTTTTTATTAGCTGTTGCTTTTATATAATTCTGCTTTTATTTGTTGAATTCACGCAGACCTTGACATTTATTTATTTATTTTTCCTTCCACTGTGCTAAAGCTTTCCAACTCAGGCTTAGATATATTTTTATATATCTGTGTATGTGTGTGTCTATATTAGAAAAAAGCTCTCAGTAAGCAGATGGTGGGGGAGAGCTCTGAAATAGAATTTTGCTTTCTCTGCTGTTTTAAGAGGGGATGGTCACTTGAAGTGTGGTCATTGGTAGTTCAGAGGTGTTTGGCTGTGAGCGAATGAATATGATGGCTCAGTGTGGAGTTGGCAAGCTGAAATTTGTCCATCTAAGGATCAGGCTATCAGGAATTCCCCTCTCTCCTCCCCTCCTGTGCCCAGGTTGGTTTTGTCTCCACTTCTGCATGATAACAGAATTCAGCAGTAGGAGACTTAGAGATTTGTTTTTGAAGGATGTTTTGAGCTATTGATGTTAAAAACCCAGTACCTTCCCAGTAGGATGCTAAGAGTAATTGTGTTACATACTCCTTACAACATAAGAGCTGCTCAGTGAATCAAACACAGAGACTGTCCTGGTTCTTCTGACAGTGGTCAGTTTGCAAAGGCTTTGAAGGAAGAAGAATAAAAAAACCTCTCCAAAACAAAGCCACAAAGAAAACTTCTGGAGAGCAGCTTTGAGAAGAGTCTTCCTAAATGTTGCCAGTTGGAGGAAGACACATGCCCTGCTGCACAAGAGTTTATTTTCATTCAGTATTTTTATTCACTGAAAGTTGGATTAGTGCCATTGTTCTTCTATGCATCTCAGGCATTTTTCCTGTAGCCCTGTTTAGCTCTGTGCCTCCAACATCATGTGGCAGTGTGTGCCACAGGTTAACTTATATGCTCTATAAATTCTGTTATCAGTTTCAAATATTTTTTTGCATTTAATATCCTTTATGTGAAAGAGATAAAAGAAATTCTCTTCATTATTCATTATCTGTAGACTTCTGTTCCCTCTTTTACCTTCCCATGAAGCTGAGCAGTCCTTACCTTTTCAGCCTCTGCTTGTGTGAATGATTTTTTTCCAGGTTTCTCATTCTACTTGTTTGTCTTTTGGCACTTTCCCCCTAGCAGCTCTGTCTTTGAGATGTATTGACCAGAATTGAACTCAGTAGTTCCCTTGAATGCAGCAGATTGTGTGAATACATTATCCTTTTATTTTGTAATCTCTGAAAGAGTACTGTAATCTACTGGACAGAGCACAGAATTGGAAGGAAAAACCTGCTCATTTTCTAATAGCTGTTTCTCTTTTGGGAGTTTGAAACAATTATTTAGTCCATCTATCTCAGTTATTCCATCTATATGATGGAATAGCTTATAATGGGAGGGCAAAGTGTTGTGAAACAGTAAAGCTATAAAAATGCTAAAAAGGCTTTGCCTTTAGTTTTGCATGAGATGAACTATGGGTGTACCTTATTTCAAAGAGATCTTGAGAAACTCAGTTTCTCCAGACAGTCTTATTAAAATTTTCATGGGAAAAGGCATGTATGAAAAAATAATTTCAGTGTTTCAGCTTTTGGGGTTTTCCCTGCATCTTCTACTAAAGCACTGGAAGCAATGAGACAATGAGTGCAGCAGTGCTGTGTCACACTAAGGTCCCTATAGTTCAGTATGCTGGTCCTGACTGTGACTGAAAGTGAGTGTCCAGGGATAACTGTAAGAACTGAACTGATGGGAAAAGAGGTTGTGGAGTCTCCTTCACTGGCAGGACAGTCCAGGAGCATCCGGACACAATCCTGTGCCATGTGCTCTGGGATGACCCTGCTTGAACAGGGAGGTGGGACCAGATGACCCACTGTGACCCATTCTGTGATCAAAGCAAGGTTATGGGGTGCTTGCCCCAAATGCTTTGACCATCCTGGCTAGACATTTTTGCAACTTCTTCTCACATATTTAATCCTCTGAGAGTTGTGAGCCAGGACTGTGTGCACAGTGCTCGGGATGCGGGGGGACCATGAACATGTGTGGCAGCTGTGTCAGAATCACTGTTTGGTTCTCTGTTTCTTTGTAGTGCCTGACACTTGATTTGCACTTCTGACTTGTGTTAAGCAAATGCCACACACTGCTGCTACTGGCAGCATTCCGCTGTTCTGAGTGCAGACTTGAATATGTACAGTGGGTGTACTGGGATTAAACCAATGCTGGGATTAGTTGCTGGGAATATTCTTCCTGCTGCACTCTTCATTGTCAGTTTGTCAGAGGTTGTGTGCATGGGAAGGGATGGTAGGCTTTGTTCTGCCTGCAGTGTGGTGCATGCTTCTTTGAGATTTTTTTTTTTTTTAAATCAAATTTTATTGAACAAATTCCATGCAGAGGATCATAATACTGGTAAAACCATTTGTCTTCCTCACTTTAACCCTCATGGTTTGATGTACTTGTGTGTTTCTGTCTCTTGGGTCACTTGTATGTTTTTGCTCTGGAGTGCCTGAAATATTTTGGTAATCAGAAAAATTAGAGGGAAAAGCTCCTTTGAACTGACTGGTTCTTATGTGACTGTGTATGATTGCAGGGTTGGAGCTGGTGATACAGACATTCCGTTCCACACTTGTGTTTCCAATGTGACTGTCTGATCTCCAATAAGTAATCCAGTAGTGAGACCTGACTAATTTGTTATAAGTGGTTAAACTTCTAACTCTGACTTGTTAGAGTAATTTTACATCTCATCCATGTAATTTGAATTGTTTCATAAAATGTGTGTCTTCGCTCAACTGTTTTGAAGGAGGTTTTGTACTGTAGTGTTTCTCTGGGTAGAAAGAATGAGAGTTAGTCCTAATAATCTGTAAGGGAGAACTTTAGAAACACTCAAACTGAGAAGCTCAAGATGATATTTTTTCATGCATTTCTTCGTTACTGAGAAGCAGGGAGGGGGACGGAGGGAGCTTGTTGTAAATAGTTAACATATACACTGCTCAGAACTGGGTTTTTATTAGGGATTCTGTGTACGCTCTGTCCTGCTTTCTTCAACTGGTAGAAACTTCCTTTAAAAATATCGTAAAAAAGAAGTGCAGTCTCTCCTGGAACCCTTCAGATGCCAGGAGATTTCACTTAGCATATTAGTTGTATACCTTCTCCCAAGTAAATATTTGTTTGACTCCTTTTTCTTTTTGGCCTCTTGCTGAGTTTAACCTGACAAAAGCTAAGAGCAGTGCTACACTACAACAAAAACACGGGCAGCTCTTTGGAGTAGTGTAAAACAGCAGAGAAAGGCTGAAGGTAATCTTGGAAGATAAAGTGAAGCTCCTTGCTGTAGATGATGCCTCTTCTTTGTTTGGATTTTCCTAAGCTCTGGCTCCCACGTTATCTCTTGTTAGGCGGCTGTGGACTACTGTGAGCAGTGGGTGCATTAATATGCAACGTTTTTCTGCTTGTAGCTTTTCAGAGCAGTAAGTAGCACAAGAGGTATTCATAAGCTGTAGAGTATTTGTGCAAGTGGGAAAGGAATGCATTGAATACATACCTTTTTTATTAATAAGGTTGGCTGCACCTTTTTCTCTGCTCGGCTTCACAAATCTTGTAATTTTGTGTGTGGCATTCATCTTGTTTGGTTTGTTTAAATTAATCTCTTTTTGCCCTTGTACTTCCCGTTTAATTCATGTTTGTAAAGCATTTAGGATGTGTAAAGAATGGGAGGCGAAGTTATTTTTGTTTGTTATTCTTACTGGCCTTGATCCTTCTTCTTGGAGCTGTCTCCCCCTTTGGTGTGCCAAGGTCACCCCTACATGCAAGTCCACTGTCATTTCTGGTTTATGGCTGGTAACTTGTCTCAATAAAAATTTCTGCAGAGAAAAAGTGATAGAAGCCTAAAAAAAAAGCCTTCTAGAACAATGTGTTCATGTTGGATCTTCATCATCAGATTAAAGCAGACTCCGTGGGGCTGCACAAACTGATGTCACCCAGCAAAGGTGGCAGGGGATTTCTATTGAAGAGGATGAGAAATCCATTCCTTGAGTTGGGATGCCAGGCTTGTCTGTATCCATGAGACCTAGGGATCACTCGCCTACCTTTGAAAAAACAAGCTGTGTTCAGGTGTTACCTTCAGCCAAACCCTCTGCCTTCTCAGTGGGAGTTAAAGATTCAGTGCCCTTTGATAAATGAGTTGATATGTCCTGGCAGGTGTCACTGACACCATTTGCTTTCTGCTGTAATGTCTTGGGGCTGTGAGTGAGCTATTGCCGTGTGTGTGAGGGCTGCTTTGTTTGCCTGCAGTCACAGTCTTGCCAGCCACCAGCTTACTGCTCTAGCCAGTGCTGTGGGTACCTGGAGGAAGAGCAGCTAGTGTGAAATGAAGTTCTGGTCTCAAAAAATGTGTTTCCCTTTCAGAAGAATTTCTTGTCCCCATCTCCATAATTGAACCTTACAATATTCTTTAAAATTTCTTTTCTTATCTGATTTGTTGAGTTCTCTATTCATCCCCAGCCCTTCCTGAAAACCCTTCCTCTCACCGACCCACCAATGCTTTCTTTGAACCTGCAATATCTATGATCCAAAAAAGCAGTTTGCCTTTCAGGCCAGTAGAGCAGTACAGCAAAGCACCCAGTTCATCAAACTGTTGATTTAATCTTCTGAACACAAGAATAATCCCCAGTGTAGTTTTCTGAAATAGGCTGACAAGATCCATCCTAATAATTCAGATTGCTTCCTGTCGCTCAGGTTGCCTGTCTGGGGCTGTGTGGATGCTGCTCTCAGGTGGCAGTGGCTCTATCAGTCTCCCAGAGCACAGCCTTTGATGTTCAGAGAATGGAAGATCCTGTCCTGTGCGTGAATTAAATTTCTGAACGGGAACAAACTGAAAAGGGAACAAACCTGAAATCGTCATCTGAACCGGTTCCAACCTCCCATCCTCTTCTCCTTCTCAGTTTTTTCTCAGACATTAAATGTCATGCTGGGGGAGGAGGAGGGAGGGCAGCATCCCTGATTTCTGCTTTCTGTGGATATCCATTAGGGTTGAACAGCATCTAGGGGAGGCTAATGCGCCTTGTAGTCTCCCTGTCTGCAGGGAGAGGTTCCTTCCTTGTTGCCGTTGGCCGACACACAAACTGACTTCCAGTACCTTGTGCTCAATTCACCCATTTAATGGCTTTTTTGCCGAAAGGTTGTGAAGTTTAGTAGTTAATATACCTCAGTACACAGCTTTTAGAGATCAGATAAATTGATTGGTAATTTGATGAACTCAAAGAGCATCTATAATAGGGTAACTAAAACGTGTTAGATGTCAGCACAGCCTCTCTGCCTTCTCTGCAGTGTGTACGTTCTCTCTTCAATATGTGTTGACTGGTGTACAGTACATTACATCAAATTACAAGCAGCCTCTATGCAAACAGCAGCTAAGTGTTTGCTTCCTCTCCAGCCTGCACGATCAGTGCAGGGATGCGTTTGCAGTCTGTGTGCTGAAGGGTGAACTGTCAGAGCCTTACGGTGATTTTGTTTCCCTGGCATTTAGAGTACCTTTGCAGAGGGAGAGAATGATGCTTATGGGCTGCTTCATCTTGGAGGAATCCATCCTCAGGCTCGACTTGTGAAATAAATGTGGCAATGTGTGGTTTGAACTTAGTGTCTTAACACTGAATTTAGCAGCTGAATTTAGATAACAATCTGGTATCTGGTCTCATCAGTGTATCACTATGAAGACTTGTTAAAGGCAGAACAAAAAGACCTAGAATGTGATCTTGTCTCTTTGTTAGAACTCAACACTGGAACATTTGTCAAGTCTAGTCCGAAAAGAGCAAAACAAAAGGTTCTTTTGTCTTACTTTTGAGAGCTTTCCCCATTATCTAATATTTTTGATACCCTCCCTCGGTATTTTTTATTCAACCCAGTTTTCCTCTAATTTCATTCATTTTCTCATTGCCTAATAATTTAAATTTCTGATTCCTCCCTCTTTGTGCTGTTTACGTGCTTGTTTATAAGCAGGATTGGTATTTACAAATGTGTGTATGTATATTTATATAGGTAACACTGCTACCAGTAAAACCAGTGCTACTTTTCTAATAGGAAGCAGCGTTTGCACACACACACCCCTCCAGTTGTGCACACACACCCTGTCTCTCACCTGTTTTTACTGAGGTGCAGTTGTACCTCAACAGCAACTACATCACCCTGGTGCAATAAATACCAGTGCTGCCTGTTATTTCCGTGTAATTCACCAACCAGTGTACAATTAATTTCTGGCCCTGTTATTGCGGTATTGGCTATTTTATGAAACTGTAGAGAGTTAGCACAGTGAATTGATTAAATGTGTTCCAGACCTTAGGCTGGAGTCTGTGTGTCTGCTGGGATTTCAATGATTGAAGCTTGTGCTTCTCTTGGGATATTCCAGATTTAGACTTAGTCTTGGAAATTGGTTCAGGTAGACAAAAGTTCCCAGTGTGTGGAATTCACTTGCATAAGAGCCTGACTTTGGGGAATCTGAGATTTCTATTTCAGCTCACAGTGGTCCTTCCACATGTGGCAGGAAAAAGGCATTACTATTGTGACTTAAAAATAAAGCCAACACCAGGATTCATTTTGAAAAGGTCCTTAAAATTATGGCTCTGCCCTTACAGAATATGCTCTCATCATGATAATGGAAAATCTGGCTAATAATTACTCTATAAATTGACTCCCCAGAACATCTCAGATTTGTGCTGAATTAAGTAGTCCAAAGATCAGACTTTAAAATGGAACTACTCCATATTTACAGCGGCTGTACCTTCTGAAGTGTTTAGTAGTTTACTGTGGGTGTGTTAAATACATGTTTCATGACAGCCTGGGGCCACTTCTCTGAAGGTTTTTTCCCCATCTGCCAGTCATTTTAAAGAAACATAAATAAAAGAGCTACTCCAATTTCTTGAACATATAATGCACGTTCCCCAGAGACCAGGGTGACTCAGAAGTAGCTTGTAAATAACATGTTCAATGTTTTTAAATAGATGTGTACCATAAGGCTCGCAGTGAGGTCTTCAGCCACTGCAAACTTGCTTTGCCTGTCGCAGAATCTGGTCGTGCGATGATGAGGGGTGGGTTTTTGTTTGGTTGGTTTTGGGGTTAATTGGTGGTTTGCCCATAGATTCTGCTGCCCCAAGGATGATCCCAGTTGCAGTTTGCCATTAAACACCTTGGCTCAAATGAAGATTTCCTGGCTCACTCATTTGCATTTTTGCCCCATTGTAAATAAATATGAAATAATGGCTAAATTTTGGTTTGTTTTTGTTAAAAACAGTAAACATACATCTCATATGCAGTAGAACTGTCTGGGAGTTGAGCCCTGACTAATTGTGGAGAGGAAGTTGCCCTGGTAGGCGTTCAGCAGTGGAGTGGCCAGCAGGTAAAAGATGTTGCCCTGCACAGGGGACAGCAACAGTGAGGAATGGCCACAGAGCCAGGACACACCAAGAGGGTGCTGAATCGGTGCCCATCTCCAGGAGGCCACAGAGGAGCAAGAGAAGGGAGAAGAAAATGTGGGAGCTGAGATAAAGTTCTAAGCCTCTGGTTTGAGAGGACTTGTAATAACTAGTTTATTTTATAAGAAGAGCTGTCTTTTCTTTTCCATCCCAATTATTGCATTTCAAGTCTTTTAATAAGAAAACCAGCTTAATTCCTTCTCCTTTCTTCTCCCTCCCCATTCTTCTGAACAGAAGCCAAATTTTTTCTTTCATAATTTCAAGCTGCAAGGTTGCTTTGAGCTTACATGCCTGGGTCAATTGAGGAGTGCCTGGGTTATGGATTTTTTTTTTCCCCCTAGAGATGTCTCATGATGTACTGGATGGTACACAGAAATAATCTAATTTGCCCTGACATGCAGCAAGCTTTGAACTGGCTGGACTGTGGTTCTTGATCAGAGAAGACGACTCATATGGGCATGTAAAAATGCTGTATTGTGTGCCTGTCTGAGCATCTATATGCATTTTTTAACCTCATTTTTCATAATAGTTATGTATACTACAGCATTTCCTTTGGCTGTTTAGGGAATTAAATGTAGTGTATGAGACCTTTCACCTTTAGGTCATTTGTTGAGATGCAGCTCCTGTTCACAGCAGCAAAAAGCTATTACTGCCTGATGGCTAATCACTCATTCGTGTGGCACTGAGATAACTCTTCCTTCAGTTAGAGACAAGGGTTTGTTGCAGAAAGAACAAAAAAAAAAATCCTCCATAATAGTGTCCTAGCTGTTGATTTCTGTGATAGGCCCAGAGCCTCCCAGGGAGGAACACAACATCTGTCCTTGCTGCCTGAAAACAGGACAGTGCTGGGTTTTCAGTTTGCGTGTTCGTTTGTTCTGTGGAGAGAGGATTTAGCTCCACGTCTGAACTGTTTGTGGTGTTTGCTTTTGTTCCCTCCTGTTGTTCCCCAGCAAAAGCATAGTTCTGTCCCTTCTTTGTGTTCCTGTTGTCTGAGCTCAAGCTGTCCCCAGTTGAAGGGCTTGAATTTTTTGCTTGGTCTTGTCCAGATATAGGTGAAATACTGATACTTTTTTTCATGAGCCTGAAAAAAATGTCCACTTATAAGAAGGCTGTTTCCCAAGCCTCTTTTTGTTACAAAGTTTATCAGCAACAGCAACAAACCCTTGATAATTAGGATGCTTATACCAAAATGTTTCTCCTGGAACTTTAAGCCTACCTTTATTTCCTCTTCATTTAGTGCCAAGTTCAAGGTCTGTTGCTTGCATGCAATACTTCTTACTTTCAGACTGTGTTTAGAGATTAAATTCTGAGTAGATTTAGCTTGTGTCTATGGGTGTGTGGTACACCATGCATGTGACATTCTTCCATTTTTGTTCCTGAGAAGCCTTGGCAGCAAGGCATTGTGAGATTTTTCAGGTTTAATGTTAATGAGTAATTATTCCTATTATTGTTTAATGGGTTAAAAGTGAGACGTGCCTTGCTGCCTTCCCTCTGCCTGGATTCTGTAGTGAAAGTGCCATAACTAAGCTGGTGGTGACCCAAAGCTGTGTAAAGCCTCGGGTGACGTCCTGCCCCAGGGTTGTGCCCGGAGTGGTCTCTGCTGGAGTACAGGAATGAAGGAGTTGTGTGGCTGCCCCTGCTCTCTGTGGGTGTTTGATTTTCATGTTAATATTTATGGCTCAACAGCCCTGCTGTGAAAATGCCTCTCTCCATTGACTGGAGATCTATGGTTCTTCTGGGCTTCTCTTTGGAGCCTTCCCTCTTTGCCAGCTGCAGAGGTGTCTCTTCAATGCCTCTTTAGAGGAGGCAGAACAGCTGCATTGAAAAACAGGTGAAAGAGAAGATTGCTAAAAGCAGAGAGAATGAGCCTGTCAAATGGTGGAAAGGAAATTGCTTACAAATATTTTCTGATTTCTTTCTTATCCCTTCTGCCATCCTTTCTCCTTTGTCCTTCTTGTGGTTTATTTTTATCTTAGGATAAACATCGTATTTATTTTCTGTTTGCTGTGTGGAGAATTTCAATCTTTTGAATAGCAAAATACATATAAAAAGATACTAGTATTCCTTTCTCTGGAATAACTGGTGCCTTGCAGGGAGAACTAGAGGTTATGTGACAGTGGTATTAAAGGCAGGCCGAAGGAATCTGTTAATCCGTTTTCATTTTCTTGTTAGCAGTGTTTTGTTTTATATTTTATTTTCCTTTTTAAATAATAGTCAATATTTCTTTGTAGAAATAGCTTAATAACTTTTTTTTGCCACTTGTAAAATACAGCGTTGCTTTATAATGTTTGTCCAACAATCTCTAATAAAGGAGAATGACATAAAGTTATCCTTTGTAATACTATTTTTGAGCTGTGGAGCTGGGAACTTTTTCCAGGTATTCATTAACTGAGATTTCTAGCTCACTGGAAGATAAGTGAACATTGTCCCCATTTTAAAAGTGAGACCTTAATGCTTAAGGTTAGTATTTTCTATAATAGCTATTGTCTCTTCACTTTTTGGTTGTCAGGGTATGGTGTATTTCTTCAGATGTGCTGATTACCCATAAGTTGAGCTTGAAGTTTTGAATAATGAGCTCCTGAGCATCTCCAGACAGAGCCATGAGCCAGCAGGCACTTCTGAAAGTGCGGATTTGTCTGTGTCATTAACCGTGTACAGTGACCTGTGAAGTCCTAGCGGTCTTTTTGGCTGTAATCATTAAACCAGCCTCTCCTACTGGATAAAATGGGAAGAGAGCCTTCAAGCACAGTGAGAGAACCTTGACTGAAAATACAAATATCTTCAGAAAATGCTCTGGGAGTAATAGTAATAAAGAAAAAATACAGTGGCAAAATAAATTGCTGCTGATACAATTTTTCTTCCTCTCTCAAGTTTGCCTCTAGTATGGCAGTTTTTCTCCCTTCGATAAATAAATGCAAAGATGGGAATCGCTGCCAAAATCTGTCACATTTCTGGAACTTTCAGCCCCTGATTATTCACATTAAGCCTCTCCCCCCCCAGCAGTACAGTATCCTGAATATGTACACCCACCATTCTGTCAGATCTGTGCAGTCTGCGTCTGGTTCATCTTCTGTGTCTTTGATGTGCTCCATAACGTAGGCAAAGAGAGGTCTGATAGTCTCTCTAAAAACCTGACAGTTTGTGTGACAATCTGTCCACGAATCCACAGGCTCCTTGTCAACCAAATGAGCCTTTGAATATCAGAGGTTTCAGAACAGTGCTTGCAGCATTGCATATGCACCAAGGGGAGAGTACAACAGGCTTCCTTGTAACCTGAGAGATGTCTGCGTTTTCCTTAATCATTCCAGGGACATCTCATCATTGCTTGTTGGCTGGTTCTCAGCCCCGCACATGTCGGGGTTATTTAGCAAAGCTTGATTTACTGGAAACTGCACATGGAGAATAATTTGTAGTTGGGGGTAGAGGAAAAACCCTGGGAGGGGGTGGAACTTCCAGGCTTTGGCTTACTTCTGTTTTTCAGTGGTTTTTTATTTGTTTCTTATAGTGACTCTTCCCTGCAGTTCGTTTACCCATGCAAGTGTATTGAGGTGATGCATTTTCTTCAGTATTCTCCAGTTCTTTTGCACATCCTTGGGTTCCTCTATTCTGCCTTCGTCTGGAACCCAGGATATTGCGTTCCTTAGCTACCTGTTGTGTAAAAGGACAGGGTCATGAATTTAACTTAGCCTTTTTTTTTTAATCGGGACAGGAACTGTTAACTGGACCAGCTGCTGCAGTTTATAAATGGGACTTAGGGATATTCTCAGCAGAGAAAGATGGGAGTTTTAGCTGCAGTATGACTGTCCGAGGTGGTGGGAGTTTTGTTGGAGGCTCTGTCAAATACCAGCTTTGGCATGACGGCATTAAACCTTAGTTAAAATGTTCCTTCCTTCCTTCCCAAAATAAGCTCCTGTGACAGGCCTGACAGGGGAATGTGCTTCGTATCTTTTTTATTGTATGACAAGTACTTGATGGCTGCCAGTTTTGTTTAGTGGGGTTTTTTTCTCTCTTTATTTCCTCTTGAAAGTGCTGGTCAGCCTTTGAGTGAAGCTTTCACCTGCATTTCTTGGCACTCTTGATATTCTGGCAATTTCCTTCTTTCTCTCTTCTCCCTTTCCCTTAGCATTGATTCTCCGTGTTCCTGTCACTCTCTCATGGAGAATGCCCGGTTGTTTGAGGCAGCATCCTGTGATCTCGGAGTTCATGCTGGTTGTGTGGTGGATCTGCTGGTAGGACCCAGGTACCCCTGCAGGATGAGTTGTGCAGCTGCCCAGCACAGGTGCTGGGATTTGGCAGGCGGTGCTGTGCCCTTAATGCCGTGGGCACCACGTTATCTGCACAGGTCAGCCAGTGCGGGGCTTCTCTGAAGCAGATGCTGAAAACTCTTGATGTTTAATCAATGCCTGGGAAGCCTGTTTACCTGCACTTGTCAGGTGTAATTGATTCGGGCATTTACTGTGAATTCCTCACCTTAACTAAACTTCCAGCTAGGAGGAGAGCAGGCTGATACTCCCCTACAGCAGTTTTGGCGTTAATCTGGGCCTTTCATGATGCTGCTGCTGTCCTTGTCAGAAAGCCTGAGTTACCTGCTGGCATTTTATGGCCTTTCTCTTTGAAGCTGCTTTTACTTTCCAGAGTTTGTTTAAAGAATTGGCAATGCTTTGTTTGTAGTCTTTCAGAAGGGTTTGCTTTAAAGCAACCTCATATAAACAGAGTGTTTCTCTTTCCTCCTTCCTCCCCTTTTAATTGCTTCTGTAGTAATAATTCCTTTTTTGCCGGTTGCCTTTCTGACGTGACGATAACATGAGGCTTTTCTGCATGTTTCCAGTGAGGCACTTGAAGCTTTTGGAAGTCCCTAATACCATTTTGCTGTGGGGTACCTGTTTTAATTAGACTCTTCCCAGGGTACCTTCATAGAGACAGTCTGACTCTGGTGTGGGATCGCAGTCTGGGTCTGTAAACCCATTTTCACTCGGATGGAGTATCTCGGTGTGGGACCCTGCTTCTGGGAAGTCCTGGGATGCGTATTTTTATTTGAGTCATCGTGTGCTTTAGGGACTGTAGCTTAACCTTTTTGTACCTAGTTTGTTATCCACAGGATAAACCCAGCCATGTTCCTTCTCCCCAGCTCTGCTTCCCTCAAGCTTTGTGGCAATAGGTGTTCCGTGGGATTTTATCTTTGAGAAGCTTTCTAGATATGCTACAGAATTAATATTTTGCTTTCAACTCAGGGTAATAGTGCAGACATGAGAAGATCTGTTCAAAGAGGAATGTACTTCTGCTCCTGACTAGTTTAACTTGCCTCTGTTCTTACTGTGGACACTACTCTCTCTATGCTTTCTCTGAATCTTAATCCAAAATTTATGATCTCACAGCTTATTGCCGAAGGAAAGAATAGAATGACACAAATTCAATGCTCTCATTTCATTATTAGTCTCAGCGGGAGGAGTGGATGAACCCACACATAAACAGCAAACAACAGAGCTGTGTTTAGAAGTTGGCTTTGGTTGAAAAAAAATCTTTTTTTTCCGTATCAGCAAGCTGTTTGTAGTTCCTTGCATCTTTTCTCTGTTACCTTTTGAGAAAAAAAGCATATGAATTTTCAAAAAAGCAGTTTAACCCTTAACTTCTGTGCTCTGGTGTTATGCTCTATAGGCATGTTTCTCTTCCTTGTTAATTGGCTTTTATTTGTATGTGCACTTGATGGGAAGGAGGAAATGTGAATGATCTCCTTGAGCTGACTGCTGTTTGATACCAGCAAATGGGCTGAGCAGGAACTCCAGAGGAGCGAGCTCAGGAGGTGAAGAGATTTTCTTGCAGCATATTCTGAAATTCCCAAACTCCCTGTTTTGGACCAAAGCTGATAGCAGTGATTGATTGTGTGGGTTGATTTTAACACATCCGTAGGGTCATCCAGTGAACAGATTGGTTCGGCTCATCTGCCTCTGTACCTGTGGGAGGGATGCAGGTACATGGGGTAATTTTTCAAATCTGTTAGGAGCCATTTGCATGAGACTTCTGAGTGGTGAGAATGAACAGCCTGATCTACAGTGCGTGTGAGCCAGCAACCCGGTGAGGTGTGGGGAACCTGGGTGTACCTTTGCTTCCCTGAGGCTCTGCTGGGAGCAGAGGTGGCTCCCAAAGCTGGCACTGACCGATGTTTCTCTGTAGCTTCCTGGAGTTCCTCATGGCAGCAGCTGCATCCAGGGCATGTGTGTGTTGTCTGTCCCCAAGTGTGTGCAGGCAGGCCACAGTTGTGCTGCTTCTCAGGATGGTGTGAGATCTTATTTCTGGCTTCAGAAGCAGCTGGAAGGAGGAATTTGAATGTCTCCCAGCTGACATTTGATTTGTAAGATGTAATCTTTGCTTTCCTTACCTGTTTCTCTCACAGATTTGTGGTGCCCTTGTGGGGCACACTGTGTATTGCCCCACTCACAGCACTGCCTCTTGTGCTCTTTTGGGTTTGAGAGGGGCTTGCAAAGGGCATTTTGCTGGAAGCTGGTGAGCGTGGATGTCAGGAGAAGGGATCGAAGCAACACGTCTGTCAGGTGCGAGGCAGATTGTACCATCTAATCCCCCGGCTGTCGTCTGCAGCATTTGTCAAGGCCTCCGCTGCCCTGCTCCCTTTCATCAGAGCTATCACTGGCATTCATCTAGGCTGGCAGCATTTCAACAGCTGTTAATCCTCTTTGTATCTCTGAACACTGTGACCACTGACAAGCTTCTATACTCTGAGGTGTCAAAATACCTCAGGATAGCTGTGGTGATGGTGGTTGGGTTTGTTGGTTTTAAATCAAGACACCTTCCGATCTATTGACCCCGACTGAACCTGATGAAGAAATCTTTGTCTCAGTGTCAGGTTTTAATGCTGCAGCTTGATGTTCACAAATAATTTCACCTAAAATCTGATTAATTTCTAGTTCCTCGTGCTTGTTTTGCTCGGTTTTCTGTTTTACATGTTACCGCAAGTAGCACATGTTTCACTGAAGTTGTAAGGAATATGGTTTAATGTCAGTGTGAGAATGAGCTGGCAGGGTTTCTCTTTATGCTTCAATTACTTTCCCTCCTGAAATAACCCTGAGAACTCAGTCTTCTGCTATAATGTTTTCTTACTTTCTTTGCTATATGTTCTGGAAAGGGCCTGGGCAGTGTAGTGAGGTGTAGTAGTGTGAGTGTTGGAGTTTCTCTGCATGTTTGCAGCCAAGGAGGAATGCTGAATTAAAATTACTCTAAATTTAGCTCTAAGTTTTAAAATTGATTCCCTTTGGAAGGGAATTTTTAGCACAAGGGTGTTTTGGAAGAGTGGAGAGCAAGGGTATAGCAGCAAATCTGTTGTAGAAAAACAGCACGGTAAAGTGGTTCTGTTGCACTTTAGGCTCTGGTTATGTATTTTTACAACTTCATGGTGTTTTTATTATTTGCTACGAACCATCATTTAATAGTAGGGAAAAATCTTTCAAACTAACATTTCTTTACTTAGTTTGTTTGTCCTCTCTGGAGAGCTCTCTCCCCATATGACAAAGCTCTGATGTTCTGAAGTTGACTCCCCTAAGGCTCAGCTTTATTGAGAGAAGTGAAACATTTTAGGTGGTTCATTCATTCTTTCTGTGTCTTTTGTTATTTGAGCCCTTACGGTGTCCTTTGGTCATGTTTTTAAACTTATTTCTGCAACTAAGACTGCCAGGAGCTTTATTTAATAATAGTTGAGGTCTCATGTTCAACTTTTTCTTTGTGAGCTGCCATTTTATCTCAAGCATCAAATATTGTGAAAGTAAATTAAAAGCAGCGTTCATGTCTTGTAATTTTGTGTGGAATGTTCTCTCTTTTACTGTACCACTGAATATCATTTTATGAAGATAAAGGACTTCACTGAGACTACAGGCAGCTCAGACTTTGTTTCAAGTGCAAATACCACACCTTGATCCTGCTGAATAGCCCTTGTGTGGAGGCGACCCTGCTGAAGTTGGGGGAAGTGCTCGGGTTGTTCCTGGCTTAGCTCCTTGTTTGCAACCATATTATAAAGCCCTGGAATGTTCTAGGCCACTGGAGTGTTCTCTCCTGCCATAACATGGTGGGTAAACTGCTGAAAATGAAGCAGATCTCGTGTCTGAAGTAGGATAGATGAGAATATTTGGAAAATTATTCTCTGTTAGTAAAAGCCCTAGATCACAGAACCTGCTGAAAGTCACATGGGCTGTGACTGTGCCCATGCTGAAAGGCCCTTCTCTTGCCCATTTAGCCCATTTGTTGCTCATTTAATGTTTAGGACAAAAGGGAATGTGACTTTCCCAAGGTTGGAAAGGGTCTGAAGACCAAGGAAAACATATTTGAAAAGTCTGCTTGTTCAACAAAATCAGATTTAAATGGTAGCCCCCTGTTTTTATTCCTTGGGGAGGCTTTTAAAGGTACTGATTCATAGCATTAGAAATACTGTTTCATTGGGTTTTAGGGGTTTTGAAGGGGAGAAGTCTGAAGCAACAGTAAGAGGCTCAGTTAGATCACATGCAAAGATGTTTCCTTTTCATTTTAAAAACTCAGCAGCTTTATCTGCAGGTTGAAGGTATTCTGTGCCCCTCCTCAATCTTTACACGGTGCCATGTGCCTGGTGGTTGCTTTGAGGCCAAGTCTTTCCTCCTTTCCCTCACTGAGATTGTTGCCTCTCTGTTCAGGCTCTCACTTGCCTGCTTTTAGCAGCTTCAGAATCCAGAACTGAAGCCCAGGTTCCTTTCCCAGCTATTTTTGTCCGTGTCCGTAGTCAATGTTGTTGAAGATGAGCCTGACCGAAGTGCTGGGCAGTTGAACTCTCCCTAATAAACTGGGTAAGGTTGTGCCACAACCACTTTAATCGACAGTACATCCAGCAAGTGATTCTGTTGGCTATCGTTCCTTTCTTTAGGTGGGTTAAACGCCACCTCATGCTGGGTCTCACGTACAACATATTTGTTCCTGTTTTCCTCTCCCGCTGCTGTTTCACTGCAGAGTGCTGCAGGCTAATAGTATCTGATGGGGCTACTTCCTATTGCCTGAAAAATGTTTAATTTTGCTACCTTGCTTTCTCTTTTTCCCAGTTTCTCTCATTTTGATCTCTCAGATCCAGTCCCTTTGAGAAATCAGACAGTATGAAATATGAAAATTGCTTGGGTAGTAATTGGGGAAATGGTGAGACCTTTGAAGCCCAATGGAGATAACGCTTATATCTACTTATTCACATTATTTAATTTTTAATGGCAAATTTAATTAATGAAGCACAGGTCTTGTGGTTTCATGTGTGAATAAGTAACAGCAGGGAACTGTAAGTCATGAGGTCTGTTTACGGGCCAGAGAAAAAGGCACCATTAAAAGCTGAACTTTTCAATATAGGAAGGAGAAAAATGGATTTAATAGCATTGAAGTTTGACCACTATGTAACAAATAAGTAAACAAAAACATTAATGATAATTTGCCGGTAAAATGCATTTTGAAGTGGTTAGTCCTCCATGATTTCTCAGTTTAAATCTGTCTCCTAGGTCAAAGTTTGAAGAAGCAAAATCTGTTCTGGTTTTTCTTTGGTATGTAACATAAATTCAGACACCAGAGATAAAACACTTAAATATAGCACCTTGAAGCCCAGGCTCTGAAAACCTTTATAAACCTTCCAATTAGCTGAGCTTCACACAACTTCAGAGATACAGGCAGCTGTTATCCCTCACTTGCAGATGGAAAATGGTGACTTGCCCAAGATTGCACAAGTGGCAGAACCACTAATAGAACTTGAGTTATATCTGTCCTTTCCTTTTTCCAACCACTGAACAGTATGTGTCGGCTCATCATGCGCAGGACCACAGCTGCATTTATGGGAAAATAAATGAAGAAGGGCAAGAATAGTATCCTATATAAAATGACCAAATTTGGGGAGAGACGAGATAGCAGCTCGAACCAGCCCTAAATGAATAGCTGTCCTCACAGCTTTCAATACCATTTTGTCACTTTTTCTGATTGATTATTGCATATTTTCTGCTTGTGCCTTTTCAGAGTAAGAGCCTTGCAGATGAGCTTTGAGCGAGGCAGTTGCCAACGGAGTCCAGCGGCTGTGCCTAAAGCCGCTTTATCAGCGGTTTAGCAACACAAGACCTTGTAGTGCAGTCGCTGGGGGAGTGCAGCCATCCTCTCCTGCTGATTGTGTCTGGGAGGCTCCTCAGTGCAGCCAGAGGAGGAATTCGTCCTCCACATTTAGCGGCTGAGCAGTTGTGAGTGAAAACTCTCTCTGTGCAAGTTCAGGAGAATTTAATGCAAACCTCTTAAGCCCTGCAGCAAGACACTCAAGACTCTGTTTGGCAGCGCCTTAACTGATACCTGATACGCCTCCCTATGTTGTTAAAAGGGAAACAGGCTGCATAATTTTCTTTTAAAGAATAAGTAACATAAGTAGAAGCACTGAAATGTAAAATGGATTTTCCAGTCCTAGCAGCCAATTTTGATACTTGCATGTCAGTAACTTACAAGATCCTTCACAGCAATTAACGAAAGAAGAGAACAAAACACGACCAAACTCAAAATAACTCAGTGCTGGAAACACCTTGTTTTTGTGGTTACATGGAATAATCAAAACTCATGAGTGGCTGGTAGCAACCTTTTCCCCCTCTTTCCTTTCACGAAGGTGAAGCTTGGAATGAAGGATGTGTTGTGGCCTTGATGCATTTTGCTGAAAATAAAATCGACTCTTAAGCATTTCTGGTGTTTTTTGAACTGAATATTCTGTTTGTTGTTGGAAATTGTTATTAATTATAGAAGATGACTTTGTGACAAGATAAGATCTGAGATGCCTTTAATTTTTAGAGCTGAGCATTCTATTCTTTGTTTCAGAATGCAGAGATCTACAAGCTGACATCTGAGCAGTACCAGGAGGCAGCCACCAAGGCAGAGGAACGGATAAAGTGAGGAGCCATTTTTGTTCTTTTCAGCAGTTCCAGTTGCATTTCATAACATTTTGTGTATAACTACTGGATGTTCCTGTAAACAGAGCGTGAAGTTACCTCCTGTCAGGTACTGAGGGGGCTGAGGAGGTGCAAGCTGGCATCCTCTCTTTCTGTGCCAAGCTTGACAGAGTTTAGTGTAAAGTTGATAGATCTTGCAAGGAGGGATGAGGGAGAAGAGAGTGACTTAAAAAATTAATATTAAATAGGAATATTTACTAGGGTTTTCAAAATAGCAATGGAACATGTTTAATCTGTTCCAGCTTTGACCCAGTGTATTTAACCTACACACTGCAGCATTGGGCTGGTGCATGGGAGTAGGAAGAATGGCACCACTTCTAAAGTTTTCATTGTCCAGGGAAAAAAAAGGTAAACAGTCTAAATCTCATCCCTGTTACTTTCAAATTAGAGTTGTAATTTTCATGAATGCATTCTTAGAATGGGTGCAACGATTTTTCTGGTCTTTTTAATTGGCCTTAGCACAATAAGTGGATCTTTAATGTTGTCTTTTTACCATGAACATATATAGTGTCTAAATTCTATTTGTATTTGCCAGTAGTGTTATATAACTTATTGTTCCACATGCACTAACAGCTGCCCAAGAAAAAATATTTTCTATAATTCTTTAATATTAATGAGGCTAAAGCAATTACACTGTCAAGAGCAGCACTTGGATCTCAGTTGGGTAAACAGTTGGCCAATATGCAATAAACTGGAGTAGCAGCATATGTAGTCCGGTTGGGTCCAATCCAGACTCTACAATACTTAATTGCATAAATAGATAATATAGTAGTGATGAATATGTTAGTGGAGTGTGCAGTATATTGTGCTGTCTTTATTTAAAATTATGTTTGACTGCCAAAGCGTCACATAACCTGTTGTAATTTCACATTTTTGTTTGGACAGTCAAGCAATAAGTTGCTAAAGAAGCCAAAATAAGGCAGCTAACACATTGCTTGCATTTCCATACTGTTTTCCATAGCAGAATTCTAAATTCTCTTTTTAAATAAAATTTTAAAAATTCATAGGACATAATGTTCTGATAGTCTTTGATCAATTGAATCTTTTCTTGGATTTGCTTCTGCAAATGTGTGATCAATTGTCGTGAACTTGTGTAGTAATGATTTATCCTTGTGACTTGGTGAAGGAAGCAACTGGGACATGGGATTATGTTCTTCACTTACTAAGACAGAGTGTAACTACCCTATTTTTTATGGTAGTCTGAAGGTTGGTTCCTGATGTTTCCGTTTCCTTTAGTCTGTTCTGTTTCTTGTGGAGATGAGGACTGGTAATGCAGGAAACTCAGGACTGCAACCATTTCTTGCAAAGCTTAGCGCCAGAGACTAACACAAATGCTAATGAATTCTATCTTTCAAGATTCAGAGAGTGATGAATCCTTATGGTCTCTTAAGGGTTTCTTCCCCTTTTCTTTGAGCCTTTATCATCTAACAGTCCCTGGCTTCTGGCCTTACTGTACAGTGCTCTTCTATTTGATGGCATTATGAACTTGAGCCATTATAAAGGGGTAAATTCCTTGGACTATCTTCTTTACAGCAAAAAGAGACACCTGCCCTAATACGAATTTTGTGTGAAAAGATAACATGGCTGGGGGTGTCTAGAAAAGGGACAGAATGAAACTGAGGGTGAAGGTGAACATCATGCGTTCTATTTCTTTACAGTAGAAATTGCCAGTAGTAGCCAGGATTGCACTGAGCTGAGCATTGGAGTTCATGATTTGGGACTGATAATGCCCTTTGATAATTGTACATGCAGGAAGAATCATTGCTTTTCCCCATCAGCCTGCAGCGTGTCTCTTCCAGCAGCATGCAGTGACCCTTTTCAGATCATTGCTTTGTGTACAACACACTGTACAAACGCTCCTGAAGAGTTCATGTGCCTCACACCTGGGTCGTGATACGGCTGGGACAGAGTCAGGGGAAGGTTCCTTCCTACTCTGGCATCCATGTTCAGTTGGTAGGACTTAAAGTCTGTGTGTTGTGAAGTTCTCTTGTTAGGCATTCTACATTCAAGTCTTTCTACAGCCTGTTTATGGTAATAGCTTATAAGATCCTGTGACTTTAGTGGAAAGAAGAGTTTGCTCATCCTATTTCGCACTTTCATATTAGACATACAAGCACAGTAGGTGCTAAGGTTAGACTGATTTATGCAGATCTAGTTCTTTGGTTCGCAGGAATAAACTGACACTCCTGCGAAATTATGTGAAATGGAACATAGCCAAAGTGTGAATGAAGTACAGGTCTGCCTGTTTCCAGTGCTGGACTATGATGTCTCCTTAAGGAAAGGAAACCAGGAGTGGCACTTTCTCCATCTGCAGGGAGTCCATATCCTTCGATAGCACCTCTTTCCTAGCTTCTATTATCCCTGTTACACTGTGAAGACCTGCCCCTGGCACTCGTGCATTGTGAGACCAATCTACTCTGTATCTGTTCTCCTCTGCCACTGTGTATCAGCAGAGCTGATGGAGGAAAAGGGAAATAGGGCTGGGGCTGTTTCCACAGTGAGTACTCTGTTCTTCAGAGTCTGTGTCAAAGCAAAGAGAAGAAATATCTGAACCAAAACCCCAGTGTTTTTAATGACTTTTGTAATTCCTCTATCAACACTTACAGCTCTGCACGAGTGGTCAAGTGTTCCACGGCCTGTTTCCTCTCCTTAGTGATTGTCAAGCATTGAGGGATTTACGAATATTGTACACCCTTCCACCAGTGACCCCTCACAGCATGCCTGCGAGGTAGGCGAGTAAACCTTCCTATCTCCCTTTGTATAAAAACAGAAGTGAAGTGCTTAGTGCTGAGCTTTGTATTAAATCACTGACACAGTCATTAGCTCTTGGTTTCCACTTCAAGGCTTGATGCCTTCGTGGCCTGACTTGTGCAGTGGACTTTGTTCCTCATCTCTTCACCTGAAGCCAGCCTTCTCCCATCTCCACATACCTCCTATCAGAGTGTCTCCTTCTCCTTTGTTCTGGGCTCTGTCCAACCTGTTTTATTTCCTCCCAGGAATAAGATCCTAGCAACAAGATACCACTGAGCACAGCTTTCAGCACCTTAAGCAACTTGCCCTTGCTGCTTGCATGCTGTGGTGAATTGGACAGTTGCCACGGACATATTGTCTCAACTGTGTTGTTGTAATTGGTGCATTATTATTTTTCTTTTGTTAACCAACAGAATTAAAGTCAGGAGACCCAGAACTTCCCCCCCGCTTCTTTCCCTGTTTAGCAAACTGTGCACATCAGTAACCACCCACAAAGGAAGCAGCGTGTAAATAAAAAGCCAGTGCTCCCCGCCCTTCCCTTCGTTCCACATCCTTTTCTCAGTGTTCATAGAGCCATGACTCAGACTGGGTTTAGAGAAGACAACTTGCTAATCCCCTCCCTGCTACAGAGAATAAAATGGCATTTCATTCCAAGCTCTATTAATGCGCTCGCTCCAGGGATAAAGCAGCACTCCCAAAAGGCAGTGGCCAAATTTTTTTTCTCTTGCGTTGTCTTTGTCTTCTTTTGAGTGTTACATTTAGATTAGCTTCTGAGGATTAAATGTTATTACAGTCCCTGAATCTGTTAAGGGGAAGGAAAAAACTATCAGTAAAGAGGTTATGGCTTAGTGCAGCACTCTAGATTTATCCTCAAAATGCTGGTTTGGTTTTTTTAGTGATTTATTTTCTTTTGTGAAGGTTGTCTTATCATTTATTTACTTATTTATTTATTTATTTTTGTGGTTGTTAATTTTGGATGCAAGAATTGGCCTGGGTGGGGGTGTGACTCTAAAAGGTAAAGCTGCAGGAGTCAGGTGAGGGGATTAGGAAGCTGTTAAAAGATAAAATTGTTCTGAAGCTGAGTTTCCCTCTGAGATCTCCCTATAGTTTTCAGAACTGCTTCTGAAGCTGCTTGCTGATGACTGTTTCTTTGCATGTTGTGCTGAGAGGACTGCACAGGCTTTGTGCTATTATCAAGGAGTGCATAAAGAATGTCAGTATCTTATCCTGGTGGAGATCAGTCTTGAATCCAAGGCAGCTTTCTGATGGAGAAACTGCCAAAGAGATTTACTCCATATGGGACTTACTATGTAAGAGTTTCATTTAATGGTCCTAAGATCTTTAAACTTAATGGACATGAGTATTTAAGGTGATTATGTTAGAGAAACCAGCAAGTAGTAAGTATCCTCCTGGCTGAACGTGGAGTAGGAAACCACTCTGACTCAGTGAGGGTAGGGGAAGAAAGTTCATGGATGGATTGTCTGCTGGGAACAGGGAATTTACGGCTTGCTTTCAGTACTTGTGGCAATGAAGGTTTTATTGAATTGCACAAGATTTTATGAGGCTAATGGCCCCTCAATTAGAATGGCAAGATTAACTGGAATCTAGAGAAACTACTTTTTTTGTTTGTTTATGTAGATCTGGAAAATTTATAAAATAGTTACGTGGTGATACTTGAGTTTGCTGAAGTCTACTATGAGGCCTTGGGTATTTCAACAGAGGACTGTGCCCAGGAGACAAGGTCTGAAACTTTTATTACGTGGGCAGTAGTGAAGCCAAAGGAGAAGGGTAAAGACATCATAGTTTTCAAGCAAAATTGCTTTGGGATTTCTCCTGTCGTTAGATTAGATAAATTATTAATTTAGTGTTGAAATTAAGAGCCTCTCCAATAGGGATTTAAGAGTTTTCAGGAATAAGAGATTGATTATTGCTGGAAGCTCATCCATAGCCTTACCTCAACATAGTGCTTTTGTGCCCTGCAATGATGATACTTTCACCAAGATGATTTGACTCTATTCCAGTCCTATTCTTCCCTTGGCACTTGGTTTGTGATAGTTGTTCCTTCTCAGTCTGCACTGAGTCTGTTTCATAATCTTTAAATAAAGAGATGGGTTATTAGTGAAAGCTTTTCTGTTTCTCAATTTTATAAAGTTGCTCTTAGTAGGAAATTGAAATATTCTCTAAGAGATTATAATGCATGAGTTTCCTCAAAGTTATTTTGAAAGAGGGTAAAAGTATATGGGTGTATTTTGACTTTGTGTCATTTTACATGATGTGCATTTTACTGAAAGAAAAAGTTTCTGATCATTTTCAGTTCTGCTCCGCAAAGTTTTTCACTCATTACCTTAGCGTGTAAACATTTTCCTTATGAATTCTGGAAGGACTGTTGTTAAGCAACTACTTGTACCAGTGCATTGATTTCCTAGCAATGTACATTCCCCTACTGCTTTAGGAATGTGGTATGTGGAGATAGAAGTTGAATATGTGCAGTGGATTTGCATGAATTTTCTAATTGGGCCAGATTATTCTTTTTTGAACCAAATTTTAAATCTTGAAAATTTATTAGATTGTGTACTTCATCCAAGCCATTGAATCTTCTTTCTGAAGTTCAGTTCTTGAGGATTACTACGATGCTGGTTCTAAATAAGATTTTTGTTTTGCCCAGTTAATAAAATGATGTTTCCATCTAATGTTCACAGTATTGTGTTTCCTCTCATGCGTGTTGAGAGATGACTGATAAATTAGTCCAATGAACTGAGATTGCAGTTCTGTTAGCGTTGAATAACTGGTGTCTCTTCAAAATTGCAGGAGCATTTCTTCACCGGTACGTTGGTAGAACTTGGACATTTATAAAATAATATCTGAATAGCAAGGGCTGGAATAGCAAAGGAAGAGGTGCCAAAGACTCCATGTAGTCTGTTAGGGATGTTTCTGTTGCTATCGATTTTTACATGGAAAGCACTTGTTTTCTGTAGTAATGTTGCCTTTATAAAGCCCTTAGATCAGGGTTTGTTGGCAGGCCAAATGCAGATTGTTTTCAAAAGCATGGATATTTGTGCAGCTGTTAAAACAAACCTCAGTCATGCTTTGTGCATCAGAGGACATGAAACATTTCGGTTCACAGCTCTTTATCATGGAGAATACAGTGAAAATAAAAGCAGATCTCTGCCCTCGCATTGGGAGTTGCATATTCCAATGTGTACTGTGGTGGAAGCAAGGTTTCTCCAGGTTTCATAGTATGTTATTGTGCATTTACAAATAATGGCAGATCCACACCAAAATCCAGAACTTTTTGTGCCTTTGGTCTTCCCCTTCCCTTGACTTGAGTTGGGAAAGGTATCATGAATATTAATTAATGACCCATCTTAGCCTGTTCCTGCTGTGTTTTTCTGCCTCTGTCTTCAACATGTGTGTGCTGTAGTGTGCCGGTGGTAATGGCTTGGGGTTGATTTGTAAAGGACTGAGGTTAAAGTTGTCTGGGGAAGCTTTCCAGAAAGAGTGGCGAATTAAAGATGTCAGAAGCAATAATGCCTGAGAAACCACTTGTTACCAGCGAATTAATGACTTGTTTGCTAATTAGCAGCCTAAGGCAAAGTTGAGGTAACACTCTAACAATCTGGTCATTAATTCAGTTGCAACTGATTTCAAGGGCAATGTTGCTATTTTGAACAGTAATTGTATTCCTGATTCTGGATTATACACGCTGTGTCCTTACTGTTGAGTCAGAGTCTCCTCCTGGAGTGATGGAAGAATTGTAGAAGACACCAAAGGCAAGTTCCAGTGGGGGAAATTCGAGGAAATAGTTTGTTATGTAGGTCAGAGCTTCTATATTTTTGTCTTCTGAGGAAATAAGGACTGTGGTAGGACTGCTGTGGACACCTTACATCATGGTGATTCATTTGCACAGAGGAAGTTGGTGGTGTTTAATGCTGAGCTGATGAGAGATTGTAGTTCTTTTCTCCGTTATAGAAGAAGAGAAAAACCACCTCTGCCATCAAATCAGGCTTCAATGACTTTCTTTTACTATTTATTTATTTGGTGTGATTTTGATCATTCATGAAGTTACTCTGATAAAATGGGTTTCTAGGCTATGGGATACTCAGCCTGTTGTGAGAGAACCCTGCTGGGTTTGGTTCTTTCTGTACTTGTGTTTTTCTTATTAGCCCTGGCAGTGTCTCTTGCTTGCATGTCTGGGACATGTACATACCATACCAACTACAACTCAAACTAGTTTGACCCAAAAAACTGGCATTTGGAAGGCAGGAGCACTTGTTCAGGGATGAATATTGTTTCCTTGGAGAGCACTGGTCGGTGTTGTGCTGACTGCAGGAGCCAGCAGCAGCACGCTGGAGCAGCCTCAGTAGGCACAGACTCGCTTCACCTGAGACGTTTCATGTGCTCTTCTCCAGACTTAGAACCGCGTTACCTAAATTGTTTTCTATAAGGATTTTTTCAATTTTCTGAGGACTTCCTGAATTTACAATATTTACTTAAAAGCAAACAAACAAACAAAAACGCCCAACCTCCCCCCAGAAATGGACTTTTAAGACTTTTTGTGTTTGCTTTGAAAGCACCATTATTGATGTTCTCTGAGGGATGAGTAGCTGCTTAATGGGGATCTTTGCTGAGTCAGTGCTCAGAATTGCACAGCTTGATAAAAAGGGGGCACTGTGGTTTTGAAGATTAGAGAATGTGGGCAAAAGCAAGGGGATTTTTTTAATAAGGTGAATGTTTAGTTTCAGATCCCACCTGAACTTTAACACTGGCAGTTTCAATCTCCTCTCTAAATTTGTTTTGGCATCTTTAGCAGGGTATGCCACTCTGTCAGCGCAGAACATACTAATGGACTCATATTTTTGTTCATCACTGCTAGCCCTCTGTGTAGTGTGAAGTAAACTGTAGGAACCTAGTGCAGTGCTCCGTGACATTTTGGAAAAGTAACTGCTGTTCAAATGAGTAGTTAGGGTTTTCTTTTAAAAAAGAACATTTCATTTGCAGTCTGACATTATTATAAGACCATCTCTCATAGGAGAAATTTATTGAACCTGCTGCCCCTCGCATCTTGTGGTTTTATGAAATCAGCATATCACATCTTCAGTTACGTTCCTTAGAAAACTTTTTGGGAAGGTACTTAATAGACCAACAGTTCCCCAACTAATTCCCGGACATTACAGCACTGTCCCAACCCAGATATTCTTAGGGCTTGTGCTGCATATCTTCTACAGACTGCATGCCTTCCCTTCCTGACCTGAGATCTTAACCAGTTTTTAGATGATGTTTTTTATCTGAAGAAAGAAAATCCCTATTCGGGTCACTTGTTGGGCTGTGTGTTGTTTTCAGATTCAGTTATTGCTTGCTATATTGCTTTTCTGCCTTGTGGGAGCTGAGCCAGCTTCCTTTCTGATTCAGAGAACTCCTTCCAGCAACAAGATTCTGACTCATTCCTGCTTGGCTTCCAGAGACCGTTTTGCTGCTAACTTTAGGCTCTTCATCTTTGCTAGTCAACTTTTAGTAGCTTGGCATCTTTTGGAAAAAATGGGGCATGGCTTTGTGGGCAGGAGATCCAGTTCTGTTAACTTCTGTATCTCTTGGCAAGTGAAGGAAGAGGCAGTAGTTTTCCTTTCATCTTCCAAACTGGCAGTTTCTCATAGCTCAGTATTCTACCATCATAATCAGTAAAGAATTTACATCCAAATGTACATTGGAATTATCCACTTGTGGAGAAAAGTCTCTCATTATTCTAAGCCACTTGCCATCTGCCATGCAGAATGCTAATAGGGGTGATTAGTTGTTGCATTTGCAGGTTCAGTAGGATAAGGATCATTTAATTTTATATGGTTTAGTACAGTTTTTTGCATATTGCTACCCTTCTGCTGCCCCAGAGACCCACAGCCCACCCCCACAACCCTGGTGCCCGTACTTTATGGGGTCTAAGGAAGCCAGTCAAATTTGGTTGAAACTGCACTTGGCAAAACACAATGAAGTATAAGTCAAAGTCTTTCAGGATGACCTACTGGTGAAATGGGAAATGACCACTTGTGTGTGAGGATAAACCATGTAGGAGGACAGGGGAGTTTGTGATTCACTGGAGTAAGTCAGATGGAGAGCTGGAACCAGCATTGCATGGGTCACACAATCTCTGCATCAATTTCATTACTGAAATGAAGAAGTTGTTGTTGGTTTCCAAAAATAGAGGTTGTTACAGAAAACTGCTAGATTTTAGTTATTTTTGACATCAATCTGTATGTTTTAGAGTTTGGGGTGGGGTTTGTTTGGTTTGGTTTTGTTGTTGTTTGGTGAATGAAATGTGGTTTGGGCAGGCTGTTTCTACTGAATGCAGTACAGTCACACAGCAAGTGGCTGACACTTGAGACTTGGACTTTTGTGGTAAGTTTTGTTCTCAGTGATAGAATCTAATTACTTACACAGAGGAAGATTTCAGAACAGTTTCTGCGTATCTGTAGTCGGAAGGAAAGGAGGTATCTGTCCTGGGAAGGGCAGGGGTGCAGTGAGTGCATGAACTCCAGTGGGGAATCGGTGGCGGTTTCAAACAAGCTGTCAAAACAGGAATTGAGATGGGGAAGTACTTGAGTGACAGATTTTGTAGGATCACAGAGTCACCCAGAAACTCACAGTACTTTAAAATATTCATTCATTAGGCACTCCATGAACAAGGTATGGAAAAATAGAATCGGGTGACCTGTTATTGAAATGCAGCTGTCAAGGGGGAGAAAGAGAGAGGAGAAATACTGCAGGTGTGCAGGAGCGTGTTGCTGACAGTGTGACAAGGCATATGAGAAGGATTTAGACAGGAATACAGTGGCTGTAGCTGAAATTTGGAGGTAGCACCCCTGTTCTTGTGAAAACTGTCATGAGGTCTCACCTTTTCTTTTAGTCTGTCCCCTCTTGCTCTAAACAGTATGTTACTTCTGCAAGCCTTCTATTCTACCGGGATCAGTGGCAAAGCCTGATGAGCAGTATTTTGAATACTTGAGGCTGGTCAGAAATACTTCCTTCCTGATCACATTAGTTTAGCCTCATGAGACATGCAGTTTGTTTACACTGTGCTAGGTTATGTAGCTTAAACATTACTGATTTTTTAGTAGACATTTGGATAATCTATTAAGCTTCTTCCATCTCTTATTTCCCTGCAACATGACTCTTACCTCTTCCATTTTAACTACATTATCAAGCTGACATGCAGGATCAGGGAATCCCATAGCTTGTAGTGAGGGCACAGTGTTTTCTTTGTGGTAGTGCAGCATCCCGCAGCCTGTGGTGAAAGTTAGCTTGCCTGGCTGTTTGTTCTGTGCTGATGAGTTTGTTATATGTGAATGAAATGCTTCAATTGTGTTTAATTTTCTGCTGTAAATGTCAAGGATGCAATAATGAGAGAGAATGAAACCTTTCTATGTGCTGTGTATTGCATCTGTCTGGAGTCATTTTTCTGACATGTTAGAGAAGCCATCAGAGCCAACTGCTACCCAAGGGAGGATGCAGTTTTACAGGTCAGTTAACCACCTATTGGGTTTTATATATGTACAGTGCAGCCTGGCAGCACATCCCATTTATGTGACCAAAGCATCACTGAGCTTAGTCTGAAACGTGTGTAATGGACCCTGGATATATAAACATACTAACCAACTATACGATGTGTCTGATTCCTTCCCAACGTGCAGAAACTGCTGCTGTGTGCCTTGGGATTTACTGGCAGTGCTGCCTGTGCAACTTGTTGCTGATGTCTGGGGTTGTCTGTGCTGTAGTGACAGTGGTGACTAATGTGGTTTGCTCAAGTTGGTTCAGACACTGGTCTTAGTCAAATAATGCAGGAGAAAGCAGCTAATCCAGTCACTGGATTTTGTAGCCCACAAGAAATTCCAGGTTGCTGCCCCATTTATGTTGCTGCTTGCAACTGTGTGCTGGAGACAGCTACTCTTAAGTTGTCTTATATGAGGGACCCTTAGTGTCTTTGTTTATCATTTTCTGAGCAGAGGTATCCAAGTATCTGGGTTTAGATACCATCAGCCTCTGTCTTGAGTTTTTTGTTCAGCTTGAATGGTTTCCCAGAGTAAAATGTAAAAAGAAGATCTTGCTCTTAACTCCATCTGGAATTGCTGTTCTTCCTGGTAAAGCGAAATGATGGTGTGTTACTCACTGTGGAGTTACTGATTTTGCACTAATCTAAAGAGCTGCCAAGTCCTACAGCATTAAAGTTGCACCTCTGCTTGGGTAGTCTGATCTTTCAGCTGGGTGGAAGGACCAGCAAATACATAGACCTTGTCCAGCTTTCCCTTCCTTTCCAATACCAAGTCCATAATTCTTTCAAAAAGGGAACCTGTCAGCAGCACCTAAGTGGTAGCCATTGTGCTGTATTTGAAACCTTCTGTCTCTGGGTCTGTATCCTGATGATACAGCCTTAATCGCTTTTTGCAATGAGTTAGGGTGTTTGTCTTCGGAAACTGTGTTGCTTCTTGATTAATTGATGGACGTTTAGACCAGCACTTTTCCTGCTAGTGCCGTGCTTATGATAGAAATTCTCAAAGAACCTTGCTTTAACCTCCCAGATGCTTTGTACTTCTTCATGGAGTTTATATCCATGTAGGAATGAATTTGCCAAGACAAATGAATGCAGTTATTGACTGCAGCAGCTGTTACCTGCTGCTATTGAACAGTTAGGAGAGGGTTAAGAAGAAAACCTCTTCTGAGCCACTAGATTGGCCCTGACTAAGATGAATGTCTAATTCACTCCCAGCGTCCTTACTGCTGCCAGTAATAAAAAGCTTGCTTCACATATTCACCCCACTGCAGACGTTTCTCTTAAATTAAATATCAAGAGGACATATAATAGCACGATTCCACGCCAAGCCAATATTATCAGATTGATGTCAGCAGTGATAATAGAAGAAGGATAAGTTGATGAGATTTCATTTATTAAATAAAGTAAAGGGAATATGCAGTGATAGAAAGGATTTGGTAACTCTCGGTGTCAAAATGCAGCAAGATTGTGCTCATTCTGTCTTACCTCAAGGGATAGCAGAGAGAAGGATGCCCTTTGTTTCATTTTAAGAAAACCTCTCCCTTCTTTTCCAGACAAAGACCTGATTTAAATCCCTCCATGGGAGGGGGAGAGGAAGTTCTGAAATCATGGATTTCATGTGTATGTATCCTTCCTGCCCATTGTACAGTGGTGAGGCAAAGGTTTCTTTCCTCTCTGTGATAGGGAAGGCACTGCTAATGAGTTTTATTTCTAAATTCATCTTTTCCTTTTTCTGACCTGTCATCCTTTCTCCTTTCTTCCTCCTTTAAATAGATGAGAGTGTGTGTTTTTGGTTTAATCTTTCCTATTCTGTATGTCCTGCATTTATTTATTTCCAAGGTATTGTCAGAGCTTGTCTTCCATACTTCTGTCTGTAGATATTGTGCTATCGCTTCCCAGCCCAGCCTTTCTCTCCTGCCTTTTTCCTGGCTGCTGTAAATGAGCCTCTTACACCTGTTTTGATAATAGTTGTAGCAGTTGCAACATATTTTATTTTAGACAGAGGCCAATTGTCTACCTCATTTGGTGGTGACATATTATGCTTAAAACTGTGACCCACTTTAGGAGAAAGGTCAAAGCATACAAGTCTTTGGCTAGCTATGTATACAAACCTCATCCCTTCTCTACCATTTTCCTTCCCTCTCATGTGAGAAATAATGGTAAAAACCCTCAAGCAATGACACATCAGGAGCAGTGCGGTCAGGTGTCCAGAAGATGAATTTTCCTAAAGATTAGTTAGTGCCAAGAACCTTGATCTGGGCTGAGGGTGAAGGCAGATAGTTGATGAAAGTCCACCTCCTTTGGAACTCAACTCACAATGTCATTGCACTCTGCAGATGTGTTTGTAGTTGGATGCTGCTGGTTTAATTCCTTTTTGTCTCAGGTGTGTACGAGGAAAGGCAGATGCCTGTAAGGGGCAGCTGTTATATGTGTGCAGGGCTGCAGTTCCCCCTGTGTGGAAATGTTGCAGCCTGGAGTTGAGACTTAATGTGAGCAGGGGAGTGGCATCCCCTTGATTCAGACTGGGCAGGCGCTGTGATTGCTGTGCAGGGAGGAAAGCACCTCAGGCAATTGTTCACCAGAGCACTTCAGATACCTCTTTCCAGTCCAGATGGGTACCAGAACTAATCCGCTGGATGTGGATAACTTGTGTACTCCCAGACTCGTCAGTAACTTGTATTGATAATTACCTAAGCTGACTTTGCAGTTTGTTGATTAGCGTCTCTAAGTCTGTTTTGAGAAGCTGGTGCAATTGATGTATAACCACAGGTTAAGATTTTATTTTGAAGCAATAAAAGACAATAGTCTTGTTACGATTTTGGGTACACGGTACCTCCCTGTGTTGTGGGAAGTGGTGTGTAGGAATGCTGATTTAGACACTTACTGGGCAATGCAAACTGGCCTGTGCTGATTGATCCCCTGCCTCTGGTAGGCTTTAGGCAACAATACTCACTCGTGTGGCTTCTCGCTCACCACTGTATGGCTTTTAAATAGCCTTGTGGGCTGAGCACCAAGGGTTCTGCTAAGGAAGAGGGCCACAGACCTTGCAGTCCTGTCTGAGCCCACAGGTGGGTCCTGACTTTGTATTTACTCTAGGCAGTGAAGACTGCTGCCATAGGAAGGACAGTGATCTAAAGCAAAGCACAATTCCTGTTGCTCTCCCTGCTGACAATGACAATCTCAATCATATTTTTAAATATTTCTGAGATGTTTGTACCATGTTGTTCAGTTCAGATGAATACAAACTGGTTTGTGGTATGCTGTACCTTTTAGCTCTTCCAGGTTTCTATATGAAAATTACAAAATGCCCTTCAGTTTAACATCACTGAGTTTAAAAAACCTAATTTTAAAAGTCTTAACTTTTTCAATGAATTGAGGGATTTGGTGGTATTTCCTGACCTGGTATTGTTTGGTATCATTTCCACAGTCTCACTGATTTGATTAGAGTGATATTAAAGTTAGTGACAAAGCAAAATGCCAACATTATGAGTTTCTGAAGCTCTCTCTGGGTTCTTTTCTATCCCAAAATTTGAAGATTTTTTTTTTTAGAATATGGATTTTCGAGGCTTTAAAGGTGATTTGCTATATAACATAGAAATTAGAAATGAACACTAGCCTTTAGAGACTGTGCATGGAATAAGTTTCTTCTAAAAGCTGTAAGATTAGTGAAGAGGGGGAAAAAGAAGTCTGTATAGTATCTTTGGTGGTTTCTGATCCAAATCTCAGTGTCGTGGAGTGTGGCTGTCATACTGATAAATTCCTACTCTGTCCATATATGTTGGCAGTTAGACTGAGGGCTGAGGAAGTATTAATTAGAGTATATCTCAGCCAAATTATTTTGAGAGTGCACCCAGGTTGCTGATATGGAAAAGACAAAACTGTTGTTCATTTGGTCCTGCCACTTCTTTCCTGAGCACCTTACACAGATGTGCATGATTTGGGAACTCATATCTGAGCTCTCCAAAAGCTTTTAGAAGATCTTGGTTTAAGATTTCCTGTTTCTTAGAAATCTGTTCCACCTGAGAGACTGTGACATGCCCAGGGACAGGTCATGTTTTCTCTCTCTCTGCCTTGCTATGAAGCCCTTTTGCTGAATGAGTGCCTGTTGTTACTGTGGAAATGAATACATCATAGCATGGCATTAATGCCTGCCTGTAGCATCAAGTGCTTTGGAAGGAAGAGGTGTGTTTGGTATTTGGGCACAGATCTCTAAGCATATTGGGGCAGGAAATGCAAGGAATTAAATGGATTTATGGTTTAGGAGACGCCATCTGAGGATTGCTACACCTAAGCATATGTTCTCTTATTCTCTGGTAAAACATACCGTGGCCATGGTGCTGCGAATTCCTGCAATTTGTGTCTGCCTGTCTGTGCAGCTGATGTCACTGTCGTTACTGTGTTTGTGCCATTGTTGCTGGGATTGTTTTACAACGACCTTCCCCTTTATTGGTACTGTTGCTGATGATGTGCCATATGTACACATGCACATTAGAGTAAAAGAACATCATCCTTAATTGTTCTTGGGTAGCTGTCAATGCCATTTACAGAGTATGAGTACTAATTGCTGCAGAAATACAAAGAAACAGATATCTGGTCTTGCTATTAGTCTGTGGTTTTTTTCTAGTCACTAGGAGAATTGCAGTGCTTCCAACCATGCTGGATTTCTTGTAGTGTTTAAATAGATGAGAATTCAATAGATCGAGGTGGCTTATTCAACGAGTCTGTTCAGTTCCTTGTCAGACTGTTACAGATCTAGTGCAGGCCCAGCCAGGATTCTTGAGTTCTGGCAAAGATTTCCAGTGTGAGTTGGGAAAAATCATTGAAACTCTTGGACTTGGGGATTTTTTTCCTCCTGAATGCAGAGGAGAGATGATGTTTTATATAAAGGTAGAACAGCCTTCCACACCAGCTGAGAAAGATCATGTTCCTTCTTTCTGCTAAGTACCGTGGATTTTTCAACTGAAAGACACTGTTGGTCATTTGACCCACTTTGGTGATTGCTGCTGCCACCAGTTTCTCTATTAGGACTACATGACTCCAGCATAAAATTAGTGTGTGTTACTGGCAAAGTGGTGGTAAGTGGTTGAAAACTGCTCTTCACACATCATTCTGTGCTTGTTTTCCCTGCAGGAGGAGGAATACTGATCCTATCTGTGCGAACCTGCAGTCTGAAATTCTGAAGTGCTACCGAGAAAACAAACGTGAAGCGCTCAAATGCTCGGAGCTGGCGAAGGAATATCAACGCTGTGTTAGTGCAGCTCAGAAGGTAACAAAAGCTTCTCCATTGTACTGGCTGGCTTTGCTGTCTTGTTTTGCATGGTGTTTTCTTCTGAGAAGTGTTTTTGAGATCTGTGGTATCTGTTAGTCAAATTGCAATCTTCACAGGAGATGAATCTTCCTTGGGATCCATTTTCCCACGTTCATTCCACATTTCCCAGTCACACTGTGGTATGTCCTGACTTCATTCCCATCAGTGGGTCCTGTTGTACTGAGCTGCCACCACAACAATAGAAACAATGCTCCCAGGCTTCAAAATCAGTCAACGATTTTCCCTAGTTTTGCCTTCTTGGATGTTGTATACTGCAAACAGTAGGTAAATCCATTTTGTCAATGTCTGCAACATTTTCAACAGGCTCTGAACATCCTCCTGTTATGGGACTTTGCAGTTGGAGGTCTTGATTCTTTTCATTGCTGCATGGGGAAAGGTTCTGTACTGGGCAAAGCTGCTGTCTGTTAAGAAAATTGCACACTCCTAAAAACTGTTCATCTTGTGTGGGAGGCCAGGAAGCCTTATGGCTCTTCCTTCTGAGATGCAGAGTCCCAGTAGGTTCTGTTGATGCCTTAGGACAGTGGCTGCTCAGTACCTTGGAAGAATTTCTGGCTACTGAAACAAGTGAAGGGGAAAAGAAAATGAAGTATTTGGACATTACAACAAGGGTATGGTCCTGGGCCATGTGAGAATTCAGTGGGTCAGGTGTCCCTCGAGGGCAGGCTTTTCTGTTTTGGTTGTTTTTTGTTTTTTGGGGTTTTTTTGACAGTAGAAAATTCTCCAGAAGGTGCTGAGAATATAGTAAAGTGGATTTGGGGAAAAGGATGGTAATAGAAAATTGAGATTTCTCTCATGGGATTACTAAAGCACAGGGTGGGGGAGAGGTGGATATTCCGTGGAAGCAGTCTTTCTCTGCATTAGCATTGTGAGGGGAAGCTGTATGCCTGATTTAAGTATAACATGAAACAAGCTGCCAGCCGGCTCCCAGAAGAAGCCCGACAGAAGGAGATGGGAAAATTGTCAGGATATATTAGACCAAATGTTGTTGCTAGTCCTAGTGGAATTTTTTTCCTTCCTGTTTACAAAGAAGGTCTTTGTATGTCTGCAAATCAGCAAGGTTAAAGCTGCCAGGGAAAGGGCTTTTCTCTGATATCTCTAAAGTCCCCAGCTCCCAAAACATGTGGTTTCTTTTTCTTCCTCAGCTTTAAAGTAAAGTGGTGCCTGTGCTGCTGCTGCACAATCCGTGCCCCCGATTGCTGTGTGCAGAGCATTGGTGCATCTATTGCCAGCCTCTGTTATCCTCCTTGCCTCCTCTAAATCAGGCTTGTAGCCTTTTCAGTGGAGTATATCTTTAGCAAATGCATTTACCAATACATCTTTATTGCATGCGGTGCGGGCGGAATGTGATTACCAAAGAAGACAGATTGCATTAAACTTCAGCATATTTGCAAGCTGCGGCTCCAACCCGCCTGAGAAAGGGGCTGGGATGCTGCCAGCCCTGAGCCCCAGCCCAACATTATTAAAGAGTAAATTGGAAGCTAAATGAGTGGTAACAGCAGAGGGCAGTGAAAGATCCTAATAACTTGGATCTTTTCTGGATTTGGTGGACGTTTTGGTAGGTTTTCTTTACAAACCAAAAACTGGGGGTTGTTTGGTTGTCTTCGTTCCAAGAGTCTTCAATGAACTTCAGAAATTTTTTTCCCCCACTGTTATTAGAAACTATCTGGAAGGAGAAGTGCATGGGACATTAATTTGTTGTGGATGATGACAATGTGGCAGAAAATCTTGCTATGTTTTAATAAGGGGCTTGAGAGACTATGGAATAGGTAACTAACACCTTGCAGCTAGAGATAGGCACTAGAGGGTTCTGCAAGTACACATTCAGATAAAACTTTTGTAAGGCAATATGTCTTCCATAGTTTCCTTTTGTCCTAGGACAGCTCAAGCCCTGACAATTTGCCTCACTGCTCTTACTGACTTTTCTGACTCCTGAGATATATGTAGCAATCACAAGCTGTTGTTTTATCATGTAGGATTAAAACTCCCTCCTCCCTTCCCCTTTTTAAGCTGTTATTTTTCTTTAAGTTTAAATTAGTATCTTATACCAAATGGCTTTGTCTCACGCATTCCTCATTCAGGAAATTCAGGTTGGAGGAATGTGGAAAAGAAAGGCCAGAATCTCTTGATTTCTTGGGTATTTTTCACCTGTTTTTTTTAAAACACAATTTGTTTTCCAGTGCAGGAGGAAATGTAATCAAAGCTGGATGTGTGACTTCAGCTCACTTGCATGCTGGTGATTTGTTCTTCTGCTTTTTACTAAAGATTTTATAAGGCTTGGTGAATATTCTTTAATGAAGCATCTGGTTCTCTGCAAGTTCCTTTTGATGGCTGGTAAAAATGACTGCAGGGCATGGTATACATTAGACTCAGAGAAAGCAAGCTCTAGATTTCTAGACTGAAAATTACAGCTTACAGTGGATGAGAATAATTCTTTGCATCTTCCCCCTTACTGTGGTTGTTTGAGACCATTCCTTTGGACGCCCATTTCCCTTTGCCTGTTGTTGTGCACATATCTGAGCTGAGATACACCCTCAGTTATTTCTGCCCCATGAACAAATATATCAGGTAATCATTCCATGAGTTTTAAAATTTATTTTCTGCTGGTTACCTGTTAAGCCCCTCTTCCTGGAACAGGTTACTTTATTGTGGTGCATGGTAGAGATACAGCTATTGTTACCTGTTTTGTATATTTTGTGGCTATTGAGCCATCTCTTGTAGTCAACAGAGAGAAATAGGCACATGTAGAGCATGATGCATCTGGTTCTAAAAAGTCTTTTGAAACAGGCCAGCTGAATTGCCAGCCAGAGATAAGTATTTTCCTCTGCCTCTTGGGAGTCACTTCCAGAGCATAGACTACAAAGTTGGTGCCTGTTCTGGGATGCTCATGGTTATGGGAGCAGGATCCTGCTCTGGTTGTCTGCCTTTGTAGCCAGTATGCTTTCAACTTGCCCTGCCTAACCTGCTCATGAGCTTTTCTGTTTATGCCATCCTGAATGTTGAGTTTTGGTCATGTCACAGTTGACTCACTGCAGCAGTGTCAGCCCCTTTAGGCACTGGGTTCCTTGCTGCATCCCATGCTTTTCTAATGTGGAAGTTCTCTGACTTTAGAGGGTGTCACTGTGATAGTTCCTGTTTAATTTAGGAGTGTTTTATCTTTTCTGGTGGTCTGTTTCCATGGCTCTGCAGAACTTGAGCTACAGCATAAAAATCGCTGGCTTTAAATCTAATAAAAGCTGGGATAATGGGACAGCTGTAGGAGGGGCAGTTCCCATTGTGTCTTTCAAAATTGCCTGTAGTTTATTGACCGCAAGTTTCACCAAGAGCTACTGCTGCCGTTAGATAATGAGAATTGAAAATTGCTGCTGCTGTTTCCCCAAGGTTTTATCTTGTGCCAGTGAGAAGGGGGTGTGGAAGGAAAAGGAGAGTGGGCAGTGGAAATCTGCATAATTTCTTAGTTTGGGTCCAGATGGAAGGGGAAAACAAATGATTTTGTTTTAAAAAGTCTGAGTCCTATTAGTGAATTGCTTCCCTCCCCCTTGCAAATATGCGCTCACATGCAAGGTTTTTCAGAGTGTTTGTGACCCATTCTGCTGTCCTTGCGTTCTGTTCACACCAATAGACAAATCTGAACTGACGGCGAATTTTAGTTGGTTACTTTGTTACGTAATTGGTGGTTATAGCAGGGAATCTCCAACCAGCTGCCACTTGGAAAATGAGGCCTCTGGTGACCATACATTAATGTGATTTGAGATTTCAAACAGAACCTGCTTCCTGCAACTGTGTGCAGAGAAATGTCTGTTAGTGAACAGCATGTATCCCTTCTTTTCTGGGGTTTCCTTGCTGTCTCCGGGTGCCTGTCTTTCACAGAAGGACCAAGGTGAAATTTTTGTGCTCTAGCTCCTGGCCAACCAAGCTACCAGGAGCTGCGTACTCAGACATGTGTATTCCCTTGTCAATAGGAGCTGTATACATTGAGCTAGGAGCCATTCATAATCCTGCACTCTTTCTCTCTATTCTGTGTCCCTCTTCTCACAAATCTGCTATTCATAACAGACAAAGGCAAACCTACTTCTCTCAAGGCTTTAGGGCTTGTCTACGTGAGGAAATTACAATGCAATAAACTGGTGAGTGAGTTTCTCTGTATATGAACGTTCAGGGTTTGTAATGAAAGTGCAGGGAAAATTCACACACATTTGCTGTGAGTCACTCTGCTGTGTGCAAACAAGCCCTTGCTAAATACTGATTGACTGAATTCCAGTGAAGGGAGACTTTTAACATAACCTTGAGTCGTCTGTATTCTGCTTTGCCCTTGACTATAATAAAAAGGAATGTGGTCAATTTATTGCGTTTACATTTCCAAGTGATCTCTGTGAAAGCCCAGTTCCCTTTTGGCACACAAAGCAAAGCATTACAACTCTGCTGGAAGTTTGTCTCTAATCTGTGGGCAGGGACTTAGACTGCTGAGAGGATGCTGCAGGTATTTCTGCAGTGTCCCATCCTGATGGAGCAGTTTTGCTCAAGCACTCTGGATCCTGCTGAAGCGTGACCTGCTGGGAGCTTTCATTTCTGCAAGCTGGGTCTCTCTCTGCTTAAAAGAAACAGCTTTGGGGTGAGTTGGATGCCATGGGCTACACTGCAGGTATCTGATCATTCTGGATCATCAGGCTCTTGCTAAAGTGTTTTTTCCATTCTGATGGATTGCAGGTTACTTTATAGATAGGTTATGTACTTACTGGGCTAGAGGAGAGCAGTCTGTGTGTGTGGCTGGAGAAAGAAGGTTTGGACCAGGTACAGCAAGGTTTGTATCTGTACTTGAGAATTGCCAGGATTTCTCCTTTCCCTGGGGTTCTGCAGAGGTAGATCTTAGCTGTTGAGGCCTCATTGAGGAGATCTATCACATGGTGTGCAGCTTGAAATGCAGTATATCTAACTTGGAAAGCTTTAGGGTTGTTTGAGCTTTCTGGAATTCAGGTTTGTAGTTTCAGATAAATCTCTGTGTTTCCTGTCTGGAGGATGCTGTGCCCAGCCATCGTCAGCCAGGTATACACCTGTCCTGCCTACCTTTTGTCAGTCTGTCCTCGCTCAAAGCAAGCATATCTGTAAAGAGTTTGTCTTCTCTATAAAGAAAATTATCTTTTTTTTTTTTTGTTAATCTTTCTCTCTTTCAACCTTTATTTGTGCAAATGCTGTGGTGATAACAGTATCAGAGGAGTTTTATGTTTCAATAAATGGCCCTCACAAGGGAGTCGGGGGAGAGCTGCAAGCTACAGGCAGCTGCTGTTTGTTTAGTTGTAAACACTGAGGAGCAGTGGATTAACTGTACCCAGGCATACCCTGACCTGGTATTTGCAGAGGTGAAGAGGATCCATATTTTGCTTCTAATTATGAAGGATGGAAGCAGTTATTGTTTTGATTTTCAAGGCAGCAGTTGTAGGTTCTGTCGCGTCTTGGGTCTATACATAACATTTCATATCCTCAAGAGTTCACTGGTGGATAAACTAAAAATATAGAGCTGCCTGAAAGGACATAAACTTCCATCTTAATATATGAGGCATGTTCCAGAGTAAATGCTGGCCTGCCTGAAATGGAAATGTCTGCTGCCTGTACCTGGTATTTATGAAACTGGAGGCATAAGTTCTTTATTTACTCTATGTCTCAGCACTTGATGAAGCTCTGATGTTCCCCACAGCCTGGTGTGTTGTGAGCACTTATTAACCCACATGAACAAATTCCTCTCTCTGTCTGCTCTTTGTAGTCCCTGTAAAGCCCAAACCTCCTGAAGTTTATAATTTTTGAAAAAAATGAGCAGAAATAAGTTTAAAACTTGCTTGGATATGCTTCAGGGCTCCTCTTTCAGTGATATTTAGTCCATATTCTGCATCATCTTTACCTCTCAAGTTCTTGTATCCATTGCCTGATCTGGAAGGAGAACTTCTGACTGCATTTCTCTTCTCATAAACAGTCTGTTGTCTAACAGTTCAGTGCCCAGGCTCTGTGCATTTATTTTTTGTTTCCTGGTTTTTGTTTGTTTGGGGGGGTTGACATTGTTACAGTGAGGCATAATTGCTTTTGAGTCTAATTTCTTGCTTGATGGTTCTGATTTCAAATACACTTACAGGTAAAGTTAATCTAAATATGTATGTTTTGCAGATGATTTTGAAAGCAACTTCTGTAAAAGAGGGAAGGAAGTTACTATGCTATTACAATTTCTGAAGTTGAATTATTTGGCATTTTGTTACTTCTAAAATGTGGTCTTGCTACAGTTCTTGTTTTAAAACCTAGTTTGCCTGAAAGTGTTTAAAAACAGTCTAAAATTTTTTTACAGTAAAATACTATAAGAGTTAGCTGGGTCAGGAATGAGACATCTTAGCTGACCTGATGCTCTAATGTGGTCTTTGAGTGGATGTATCTGAAAAGTCTCATTAGACTTTGGTATCAAAATTTCACTCTTTGTATTCTCTCTCATTCTTTTCAAAAATTATTTCTCTTTAGGCTTAAATTAGTGGGACTACACAGATCAAACATTTCTTTACTTCTGTGCTCTCTGTATGATGTGTTAGGCAACATTTTCCTGAGAAGTGTAGCCTGTATTCAGTCAGGCTTATCTAGTATGGAAAATAGTTGCTTGGGGGTGAGAGAGTGTTGTGATACATATGGCTGTTTTAATGCCAGATTCTTTCACAAGAGATTTGTAGCACTGTTGGCAAGTGGGAAGTGGAAATTCTTACTCAGATTAATTCCAGGAGACTGATGACCAGGCAGTCTTGGACCGAAAGAAGTTTATTTCCAATTTTTAAACTATGTGTTTTGCTGCTGAAGTTAGATTGAAACAGATCCACAAAAATTGCTGTTGATAGCAACTGCTGGTTAGAAGCACAAGGTCAGTGGTCAAGTGCTTTCAGACTCCCAGGAAGTTCCAAAGTAGCCTTGACTTCCATAACTTCCATTCTAATGTTAGATCCATTCTCTGACAACTTGGCTATAACTTGGGAAATTTTATCAGTGATGCCAAAGCCTTCACGACAGAATGGGAAAACCAAAGATTTGTTATGCTCTTTGTTGGTCATAGTCTGCACAGGATGGTTTCCTGCTGTGTGCGGTTTGCAGCCTCCACACACCATCCATCAGGTATTTTTGTCGCAGGTTTTAGGGCTGAATACCTTGAGGACTAGTGGGATTTAAAGCCTTCACCACTCATCTGAATGTGTCTGTGTAGGCAACATGTGCAGGGGTTATTGTGGTGGCAGTGGTCCCAGTCGCAGTGGAAGAGCTGCTCCCAAGCAAGCAAGACTGCTGTAACTAGCCCTTCTTTGGAAGTCAGTGAATGACAGATGAGCCCTCCTGTTAGTGGGAAGCCAATCCTTTTCTCATCAGAGCTGTGGTGTACTGGAGAAGAAGGTTTGCAGAAGTTGCCCTGATGCTGCTTGCTAGTGTTTGTTCTCTCCACAGAGCCTCCTTGTCCAAGGCTGAGGAGCATTCATCTGTTACAAAATCCAAACTTCGAGGGAAGGTTTCTTTCTGCATCATGCCTGCAGTAATTGTTTGTGATTTTCACCCCTCTGTGACACTGTCTGTCTGCCCAACAGGCCTCCTTGTCTGGAGACATTTACTGACATACTTGTGATGCTTCCAAAACAATTTAAAGCTTTCAGTCCTAGCTAGACCTTTGCAAGACAATTGAAAAAACCTTTCTGGATGCCAGTGCTTCAAATACAGGAACAAGACATGTTGAAGACAATGTGTTACCGTGATCCGAATACAGTGTTAGAGTTAGCTCTGCTGCTGATACTTCCATCTCTGGCAAGAAACATTCTTTTGGTTATAACCTTTTTTGGTTAGAGGCCTTTATTGGGGGGCTTTAAGAGTTGGTGAAAGGCTCTTAAAGACCTCTGCAGTCACAGAAGCTGTCCAGAAAGACAACATTTGTTACAATTAAAGTTTGTCACCTTCGTAATGCGAGGGAAGCAGGAAGAGAAGCCTTGAGTTAGCATGGTGCTGCAATGTCTGGTGTACCTTGTTTCTGAAGCTGGGGAAGTGCTGCTCTACAATGTTGAGCCTGAGTGTGCATGCAGAAATGCAGACAAAATTATTTTGACAATGTGTTCGCTCTTTGTCCCTGCTGAATGCCTGTTTGTCCTGTATAAATGGATTTCAGGATCAGCCAACCTCCAGCTCTGAATTAGTCTAATAAGGCATGGTAGGTAGGGTTTAAAGGTCATTTTGCAAGCAGCTGGCTTCCTGCATATATTAGGGGGAATGATTTTTTATGATAGCGGTATTGGAAAGCTGTTGATTTAACTTTTAAAATACCTGTATGCTAATAAATTTCAGCTCTTCTGCCTCTGTCCTTCAAGCACTCTGCTTGCTCTCTGCCTGCTCATCTTTCTGTCATTTCCGATTACCTCTGCCCATCTGCCTCTGCATTCTCTCCCCTTAGGTTTATCAGTCCATGTTTGCTGCCCACAAGGACTTGGCTTATATTTCTAAGGAGCTCATCTGTTGGGTTGCTTCTCTGAGCTGTGGAACAGAAAGCTCAGGGTTCCTTGGTTCAGGCTGTTAATAAGGCACTATTACACTGTTCTTTTATTGGGGGTCTGGGAGCTCTCAACAATCACCACTACACTGGCAGCTTTTTTGTGCCCCAGCAGGTACCTAGTTCCCTTCTCAGGATGAATTTAACATTGGTGAAAGAAGATTACAATTTTTAATTTTTTTTTTTTTAAACTCATGAACTGGTTGAATCATGCACAGTGATTATTCCAGTTTCCTCTCCATGGACTGTGTACTTCAATCCTGACCTGATCCAAGTGTTTCATATGGAAATGGAGCATGTTTTTATTCATTTGCTTGTTCCCTGGATTCCTCTTTGAGTTTGCTGATGTTCTAATGACTTGTAAAGTGTGGACCCTGTCTTAAAAACTGAAGGGAGCACCCACATATCCAGGTCATTCAAGCCTTTGGCAGGTGGCAGTGTCCTTCTGCCAGGTGTGAGATGGTACCTTCCCATTACAGTTATTTGTACATGTACAGACTCCTGGATCTTCAAATGTTCTTTCTGATTGTTTGAAGTTTTGTTCACAATATATGTCCTCAGGAAATCAGATAATTGGACAAAAAGCAAGCTTAAAATTTAGGGAGATGATAGCAACTGCAACATTTTTTCTTCTTGCATTCAGACCAAACTGCTGGGAAACTTTTACATTTGTCTTATTTTCTGAAGGATGTTTCCTGCTCATGACTTGCAATTGTTCTGAGTTTATTCTCTTTTTAGTACCATGCAGTGCCCTGACACAGCTACTTAAGCAATTCAGTTTTTGTCTAGGACACATCTTTCTTCTTTAGATGTTATATTAACAGCACCTCCTTTCTGTTCTTGAAGTTTTTTTCTCTGTAGCACTCTCCTGACTATTGTGGAAATAGGAGAGTGACACACGACTGAGCTGATTTGTGGATTGTCTCTGACTGCCTGTAAGGGCTCAGACAAGCAGTGCCCAGGTACGTGAGGGGTCCCTGCTCAGCTGCTGTTTAAAAAATACTCTTACATGAGAGTCTTTTTGCTGATAGGACTGTAAACCTTGCAATTTAGAGTAGTATATTGGCATAAGATGAAAAAAGAACCCCGAAGTTTCTAAATATCAAAGAATTGAGGTTTTTATCTTCCGTGTGAGGCAGTAGGGCAAGTAGTACACTGTGTTTCAGTTATCTACTTGATAGCTTTATGAAACAAGTTCTTTGACAGAATAGGAGAGTTTCTGGTTATAGATACGATACGGAGACCTGCTGATCTCTCCAAAAGATTTGAAAAGGAGACTGAATTACTATTTGTTTGTCCCATCTCAGTACCATCTTAATTACATGTCTGAGAACTTCTGCTGATTCCTTTTTGTGGGTGGAAGGAGGGAGGAAATGTGTCTTTATTTTGAGGCACTGCCTGCAGCTAAACATAGTGTGCTGGGAAGTTACATGGATACTTCTAATGATCCTGTGGGCTCTGTGACACTGTCTCTTCATGGATTCACGTGTACACTGGTTGGTGACTTTGAGCACAAGAGTTTCCCTCAGGCCATATCAGCAGAAACCACTGAAACTTTTGTCTTCAGTAGTGCTAAATGTGGCCTACTTAGGATTACCATCATTTAACAAGCTCTGTAGTATTTCTGGACCCTAGGATGTTGTCAGTACTGTTGAACTTTCTGTGGCACATCAAGGTTGTATTTCATCTTTTAGTACCAAGCCTAAGTGTGTTCAGGAGTATTCTGAGGTTCAGGAAATCTCAAATCTTGTAAAAGTAGACAGCCACTGAAAAATGTTTTGGGTGCTGTGATCCAGGTAGGAGTGTTCCTTGCTGTGTGTACCTTGAGCTGACATGATGGAGGCACTGTGATAGAATTGGAGTGCACTAGAGAAATTCTTGTGGAGAGCTTGTATGGCACCAGTGATCACTGTATTGTTCTGCAAAAGCCAACCTTAGAGCTCTGAAGCTTGTATAGACTCCAGATTGACCTCTGGAGCAGAAGCAGGTTCATTGCTGAAGGTAGACTGGGTACAATGTTCTAATGCATTCCACTCTTTCCAGTCTTTAGCAAATGTCTTGAGGCACATGGGCTGCCACTTGGTTCAAAACCAAAAAGCATTTTGGAAGCCATTAACTGTGAAAATCATACATTTTTCTTGCAGCTGCTGATGGGGGGCTTGTGTGCACACGAAGCTATGTTGTGAACTTGACACAACTGAATGCTCTCAAGTTCCTTGTTCAATCCAGTATCAAATGAGTGCTGGTTGGGAAAGAGCCCAGGCTGTGTGAGACACTTCTTAGTGCCTTCTTGTTTTGCTGTGCCTTGACATTTGCTACAATAGAACCCCATAAAATGCAGGAAAGTCTCTCCAATCAGGTGGGTGTATTAGCAGGTTTCTTGCACTGATGGGTTAGAGCCAGGCTGCCTTCAGTAAATGTGGCTAAATAATAAAAGGTGAGATTGTGTGCAGTGATCCCAGGTCTCCTTTCTCCAGCTGCCGCCTCCTGTCTGTTTGCTGGGAACCTTTGCACAGGCAAATGGCTTTGCTTGAGAGAACAGGCTATGCACTATTTTCTGACACAGCCAAAGGTGGCTGACACAAAGCCAAAGGAGAGCTTCTCTCTGAGGGACTGAAATGTCAACAAAGATGTTGTACTGCCTTGCAGAGCTCTGACTTGCTTTGTATAAAAGCTGAACAGATGTTGGTAGGTCAGGAGCTTTGCCATATACGGAGCAGACCCTGGAGAGCAGGGCAGAGCCTGCTCAGGTGACGTGAGTGACACTGTCCTGGGTTCAGTGTGCCAGCACTCCCCCTGAATGTGGGGCTCCCCCCGAGCCATGTCTGGATCTTTACCCTGGTTAGGGAAGTGGGGCTCTCGTAACCATGTTGTGCATCCGTGAGCCTGGTTTATGTCCCACTCTCTGCTTACTCTAAACCTGCTGGCGAGTTGCAGTGGTGTTCCTCAGAAGGCACAAAGGCTCTGAAGTAATAAGTTCCTGTATACCTTGTGAAAACAGGCAATTAGGTGGAGGGAAGGGACCCCAGTGGTGCTTGTGCAGGGGGGAAGGATATTGACTCACTCTTTATTAGACGTGAGTTTGGTCACAGAGAAACTTAACTTTGAGACGTGAATTTGGAGGAATCCAAATGACTTCGTTTCTGCTGCTCATGAACATCCTATTTCTGCTTGAAGACTCTGGCTTGCCTGGATGTTTGAAGGGCTTGACTTCTGCATACTACTGTGATCACCTTCATTGGAGAGACTCAACAAGGGTGGCACTGCAGCAACTAAGAATATTGTCCTTGGAATATGCCTTCTCTGTCCAAGTATCGATTTCTTTCTTTGCTTTTGAGAAATGGAAACAAACCCCTTGTTGCAAGAGAGGGCTACAGAAAGCTTTCAGAAGTTTATAGCTTGATCCTCTAAGGCCTGTTCTCTTATTTTAGGATGAGATAAAAGATAGAGTATTAGGTGTGAGCAGCCTGGAAAAAGAAAAGGGCTTGTGGATTTAAGGCAGCTGTGTTCTTGCTTCCTGCACCTCTTTTTGTGTTGTTCAGGCAAATGTTTCATGCTTGGAAAATTTGAGCTCTGGGGATCAGAGCAACTGCAGATCCTTGCTGGCCTCAGCACCTTCTGCTGCTGATGATCAGGCAGTTGTCAGCTCCTCAGTAGCTTGTTTTTGCTGCTGTGTGTTGAGGCAGGACAGCAGCTGAGGTGAGGGAAGAGGAAACTTTGCAGTGTTGTGGTCCTGTGTCCAAGGACTCGTGTGACAGACAGCTGTGTGTGAATGAAACAGCGTAAGGTCTGCCAGCTCACAGCTGGGTGCTCACTGTGGTTGTTGGCTATGACGTGGCTGTGCTGTCACAGCTTGTTCAGAGGTTGGTCACAGGGTCAATGACTTTTGACTGGTTTTTTTTCAGTCCCCACTGGTCATCCTTGTCCATCTATTATTAAGCCCACTTTGGCATGGATGGTGGGAGCTTGTTCCAAAGCCTGATGGAAGCGAGGTGTAGTAGTTGTGGAGTGTGGCCATTGAGGAGCTAACTGGTTGTGTCAGCAGGTCTGCAGGTGGGCTTTGGACAGGATAGCAGGGGTTCGTATTTATAAAGTTTTCATAGGCCCCTTGAGTACAGCAATAGGCTTTGAAGCATGGTTTCCTCTGAGCTCTGCTTCCCCAAAAAATCTTCAAGCACGATCCATCAAGGAGTGTGAAATATATTCAAAATCCCACTGCTGCCTTTTACTCAGTCAGCAGGGTTGTGCTTTCTTCTCCGGTCTGGAGTTGTTTGCTGTTGAGAATAAGCAGTCTCTTTTCTTGTGATTCCTTACCTCTCTTTGGGACATGATGCCATCAAGAAAACCAGCTGTTCCAATCTGAGAGCTGCCTCTGCCTTCATGCTCTCTTGTCGATTGTGTTGAATCAATGAAGTGCTGCAATACTGTAGAGAAAAGGAGGGTGTGAGGGAACGAAGAGGGAGATCATACAGCAGGAATATACAGAAGAGGATTCATATCCTATCACATGGTTCACAGTAGCTGTGTCTGGAACTAGATCTGCTATAATAACAGAAATTCCCTCATGAAAAAATGAATCCCAGGTCCAATTCCTTGCCTCACTAAGTTGTGGGATCTGAGAGTTCCCACATGGAGAAGAGACCCAGCTTATCTTAGCATCTGCAGAGACCTGACAAGTCCTGACTATTCCTGCTGAGAAGGTGGTGGCTTTGATAAATGTTATGGAATAAAATATTTAAAGGAGAGAAATAAGGGAGATAATTTCTTAATGCCGGCTGTAGCAGAAGGATAGAGTTCAAAATATTCTTCTTGAAAATCCTGCAAATTGCAGTTCTGACTCCCTTCAACTCTTGAACCACTGTCTCAAACCTTTGTCAATACAGACTTTTTTCCTGTGAAGCTCAGCTTCAGTGGCATCCCTGCTCAGCCAAGAAAACTGCCAGGTTGTGCTTTGACTTTGGTTCCAGCTGTTCAGTGCAAAAAGCTTTCATTGCTGCTATGAAAAGCTTTTCTTAAGGGACAGCATAAAGCAGGAATGTTGTGGTGCTTGAAGGCTGAAGTAGGCATCTTCCCTTGAGAAGAGTCTTCTAAAGCACAGATGTCTGGTGCACTGTCATGTGGATAAAAGGTTATAAGGATTATGTGTTAATCCATAGCTGTTAATCTTCCCAGCAGGTTTGGATCCAACTGATGTTTGGACCCACCAGGCAGGTATGCAAGAGAATTTCTTCAGTGGCTCTGAACTGCTCCACAAGCCTCTAGGCTGTAACTGTTCATCTGGGTCCTGCCTGCTCTTCCTTGTGATCCTTGGTTCTTGCTTTGCTCTCTCTCTTGGTGCTTTCCTCATCAATTTTGATGTGTGCTTACCATGGTACCTGGTCCATCCTGACAGCAGGATGGTAAATTCACACCATACTATGTGTTTCACCTCAGGCAAGCTTGTGTTTTTCCAGATAATTGCTTCAGAATCGACAGTTGGAAGTGTTTCTTGATCTTGGCACGAATTTCTCAAGCACCACTTAAGTTCTGATGAGCTTCTGGAAGCACATGTTGCAGAGCTGTAAGAACTTGCCCTCCTGATTCCTGACTTGGCATTTCTTACTTGCAAGTTTATGTCTAGATATGCACTTGATTATCTGTTTGGTTTTTTTTCAGTAGACCAACAATATCTTTTTATGATTTTTAAACCTGTTTCCCTGAGGTTACTGCCTGTAATCTTTCTCTTAAGCTTAAAAACACTAGCAATTGCCAATCCTCTTGGACAGGATGTGGAAACATGAAGGTTGAGGAATCCCTATTTTGTCTCACTGGCACCAGAATCAAGTGCTGTATAACACTGCCAAGTTATTTTCTACATTGTATTTTTGGTTTGGTTGATTTTTTTGTGGTGTGCTGAATTCCAGTTTTTTTGCAGTGCCACTCTAGCACTGGGGTTGGTCCCCATGAGGTCAGGAAAGTGCATAGCGAATGTTCGAGCTAGGAGCAAAGGTAAACTGTTCTAGAACTCTTCTGTGATGTTCTGTGATTAAAACTCAGACTGTGAGTATTTTACATATATTTTATGTGTGGCTCACTGATCTCCTCCTCACCACTTAGCACAAGCAGTTCTGGCCATGTGTAGGATTTTTCTTGTAGTCTGAACAAGTGAGCTAGAGATATGCTATTGCCTGGGTTTGCTACCTCCTCTTCCTCCTCCTCCTTGCATCTCTTTTACTCAGCTCTTTCTAGTCTGGACTCAGATTTTTCCTTTCTCCTCTATCTTCATTTTTTCACCTGCTTCCTTCCAGTGTCTCTGCACCTTCTCCCTCCCTCCTTTCCTCTCTTCTGTCCCCTTCGTTTGCATTCCTTTCATTTCAAAACCTATATCGGAGCTGACACCAGGCTGCCTATTCCCTGCAGCACTGAACTGGCGGTTTGGAAAGAGGAGGCTGCAATTCCCTCAAGGGGCAAGACAGAGTTCAGTGTCTGTCTTATTTTTAAATATGCATCTGAACATGGCTGATCAGAGGAGCAAAAGAAATCTTTGGGTTCTGAGTGCTGGAAGCTCATAAGGACATAGTGCAATCCTCTGCATCGCCCTGCTCCCCCTGCACTCCTCACTGAATATGAAAGCTGCTTGGCACAGGGGAGCTCGGCTGCAGGAAAGATGGCTAAGAATCAGAGACCCCATGGAAGGAGGGTAGAAAGGTGTGGGTGCTTTGCAAGCCTCTCACCTTCATTTTCTGCTTTAAGTTCTTTTTTGTTCTCTCAGGTTTATGCCCTCTTTTTAACCCTGAAGGATCCCAGAGTGCATTACCCAGCTATACACCAGCTTTGCAGGATTCTGTTTGCCTTGGGCAACTAAAAGACTGATGACTGGTCATCATGCTGGTCTAGTGAGGGGACAAACTGCGGTATTCCAGTTCTGTGTTCTTACCACAACCAGTGCCACAAGGTACCAGAGATGGATCTGCAGGTTTCCCGGTAGGAGTGGGAGCTCTGCTAAGGCAGGTTTTGTACCCAGCTGGTGAATTTCCTAAATGGTTTTGCTGTGCAGCTCTAGCTGCTGGCATCTGTTCAGGCAGCACAGTGACGTAGTCACCTAAAGGGCAAAAAAAAGGCAGGTGCTTACTGGTCCAGCAGCTCCTGCCAGCAGATTAGGATCAGAAGTGAAGGAGAGCATATTGAATTAAAGCTGTAATCATAATTTCAGTTTAGACAAAATGTATGTATCTTGGCAGAATACCAGAGCCCTGACTCTTGTAAAAATGTGTCACAGGGTCCTTCAGGACCTTAGGAAGATCAAGACCTTTATTGAAAACCTTCTGTCAGCTGTGTTACTTTCTGTGGCACAGGCTACTTTGGTTTGGCACAGACACAACTACTCCTTTCTGCAACATGTTGGACACTTCTGATCCTTAAAGTGAGCAAACCTGGTCTAAGTAGCTAAGGGTTCAGGGTGATTGCAGCAAGTTGTATGGGGGAGGCTGCAGGCTCATCCTCTTCATGTTTTCTTTTAGTACCCTTGCCTAGTGTGCAGCCTAACCCATCAGAAGAGATACCTGACATCATCAGGACTCAATACCAGATGATTGTCAACTGAAGTGTGTTGACTGTGTTCAGAGTAGAGTGAAGTAGGCTCTACTCTGAAGAGAGAAGGCTGAGGAGGCTGTATCTTAGTCCTTCAGAAATGCTCTAATCGTCCTGGAAAAACAAATGCTTTCGATTGGAGAAAAGGTCTTCTTGCAGAAGGATCTCAGTGTTTATGCTGTCTAATTTCTTTCTTTAGAAAGAAAAAGTAAGAGTTAAGACTTTCCAGATGCAGACTGGTGAAATGATATGTGTGAATGATAGAAGAGTTGACTGCTGGGGTGGATGGATTTGGCCTTCTGTTCTGATTCTGCCTTTTTTTGCCAAAGGATCCATGTTTTTGGACTCTGATGAGGTGTGTTCAGTTGCTGTCCTTTTAACAGTTTGCACAGTGTTTATGTGGAAGAGGTTGTGCATTTGAAGTGGGTGAGGGATGGAAACAAGAGCTGGCACTGTACAGCTGATTTCTTCTCTACAGTGCTGCATATTCAGTTGTCAGTTTTTCTCTACTTGCTGAAAATTTTTTGTTTCTTGTTTTAAAATAGCTAGTAGAGAGAGAGAATCCATTGCCTGCAAGAGTAGCTGGAGCCAAGTGGCAGATAAACCTTCCCCAGCTGTATTCTTTCAGCTCTTCCCTGCCCTGGAGATGGCTCTGCTGGAGTTGTGGGTCCCCTGGATATGTCTCTCTGTGTACCCAGTCCTGATGAGCAGCATTGTGTACACCATGGCTTACACGCTGCAGTCCTGACTGGCGTTATTCTTCCAGTTAGACCTTTCTTGAATAGTAAAGCTACTTGTTACAGGGTGTCTTTTTTTCCTGAAAAATCACATATCACCACATTCTTACCAGAGCAAGCTTATGTGTATGGGGGAGCCCTGGATAACAGCAGTAAAACTACCTGAACTGGCTGCTCTGATTGCACCATTTGCTGGACTCATCGGGGCTGGGAACGTTCCTTGGGAAAGCAAACAAACTGCTACACCAATTCTGATGTGCTCCTGTGTGACCTTGCTTTTGCTACATTGGGGAACAGCTTCCAAAAAAACGGTAGAAAGAATCTGCCCAAAGTCACTTTCATGTGTAACTTAAAGTATTCAGGATTTTACCCTAGGTCCCTCAAGGTAAAAAGGCTGCTGTGTTAACCCCAGCTCTTCATCTCTTGCCAAGTCTGGAAATCCGGGTTCTTAAGAGGAGCTGTTACTTGTATGACCTTCATGCGTGAAACAGTTTCTCTTTTAAAATGTGTTTTCCCCTTTATCAGTTATTCATTGAAGAGTCTCTTTGCATCTGTAGAATTTTGAAGGGTAGCTATTATTTTACCATTTTAATTTTCCCAGCTGTTCAAATAATTGTTTTAACCTCTCAGTGCCTGGAAGTGCTTTTCACATCCTGATAGCTTTGCATTGTATTTCTTTGGTTTCATTGTTTAAATTACCAACCGTTTTCTCCCTATTTCAAATGGTTACTCTGTGACTTTCTTCTCTAAAGTCTGCACTGTTCTGAACACCACTGAGAGCAAGGCACCTGTGAACTTTCACTCTGGGATACCAGGCTCTCATATCCTGTTTTGGGGTTTGGGCTTTTTTGTTGTTTTTCTCCCCTAACATCACCCCCCAGAAAAAGAACTTCAGTACTAAAAGATCCCATTAAAACCAGAACAAACTGGTTATTCTGAAAGGTCTTGCCAGTGGCCACTCTGGAGCTGCATTTCACTGTGTACAGGGAAGGGACTCTGACAGAGACAACGAAGCCAGCACAGAATACATTGTCTTCATGCAGTTTTACAGGTAGTAAAGTCAAAGCATTTAATATGACAGTGGTTTCTCTAGCCCTGACACAAGGCTGTGACGGCCGAGGACAAGGCAAAGCTTCCTGCTGGTCTGGCAGGGGAGGTGGCTGATTGAGCTGAGCACTCAGTTCCAGGGCAGTGTTCCCAGCCCAGGGTGATGCTCAGAGGAGGAGGGATGCATCTTCTGTCCCACGTGGGGCAAAACACTTCCATGTGGGAGTACCTCCAGAGCAGCAGTGTCTCATTTCATAGCTTCACTTTTCTTTTTTATATATATATATTTATATTTATTTTTATTTTCAATGAGCATTGCTTTTCTTGAGTATGTCTTTAATGGCCTTGCCATAGGGACAGAGGTGGAATTTGAAAATAAGTAGTTACATTGTGATATTCTGGACATATTGCTGTAGTTTCTGTTGCGTGTTCTTCTCACGTGTTCTGAAAGTTGCAAAAGGTGATTTATAATTCATCAAACTGAGTGTAAAACATCTGACTGCAAAGCCTATCAATCTGATCCCATCTCTTTCCAGCCCTTTAATTAGGGAAGCCTTGCTGAAAAATGTACCCATCAGCTACTGAGAAATGGTGCATTCCTGGACCCTTAGTATAGATCTTGAGTTATCCAGGTGCCAAAATGCTGTCAGAACTGACAGATCTTAGAAAATACACCCACAGGCAGAACATTATCCATTATACTAGCACTGAGCAGTGGGCAGTAAGGAAAAATCAGCAGAGAATGTGTCTTTATCAACTTTAATTGGCTTTTCCCGTTGATAAAAATCAGTGTATCCAGCAAGGAAGAGAACCTATCTAGCAGTTTGATTTTTCCATCCCAGAGCTGAAGGGTGCAGTCCATCTTCACTGACGTGTGATGGGGACTTGTCTCAGCACAGCTCCTGGCAGTGCAGTGGAATCCACAGCCCACGGAGAAGGCTGCCAGTCCGTCCTCGGTGAGTGACCATGCTTAAACAAGTGTGAAGAACGAATTACTCTGGATAAGTTGGATTTCATCTGTGCTCTAGTTGCTCAAAATTTACTTCAGACAGAGCCAAACTTAGTTAAACTTTTCTTTGGGTGCTGGCTGGTAACTGCTCCTGGAATACAGCTGGCTGAGCTGTGAAATCAAGGATCTGGGCGATGGATATGCCGATCGGAAAAGGAGACAACAGCCAAAGGAAGCAGGAACTTTGCCAGAGCTACAGGAAATGCAGAGATTTGGGGGACAGAACAAGCTTCTTTTGAGTTGTTTGGCACTGCAGGTTTACATGTAGCTTTACATCAAAGGCAAAGGAAACAGCAACTGTGTGGATTTCTCCTGGGAAGGCTGTTTTGACACCTTGTTGCAGCATCTTACATTTACTGAACAATGTAAAATGTATCAGTTCTTCCTTGGTGCTTGTGTCTGTTGCTGTTAGATTTATGACAGTTTTAGTAAATAATCTAGTCAAGATCATTGCAAATCTATTTTTTTATACTGTTTTTTTCCCTAATTGATTAATGAGAACTACTGATTTCTGTATTTGTGATGTATCGCTTCTCTTGCTAAATTCCACAGGTTTTCTGAGAGCAGCTTTATTTTAAGTTTCTGTTCTGCTAAGTCAAGCTTCTCTATGTTGTTTCTATAAATACTGGAAAACAGAAATATTTCTACTCGTGAAAGGTAATTTAGTAAGTGAACTTCATTAGAAAAGTTTCTTTGCCACAGTCCCTGGTGGTCTTAAAAACAGCCTGTAAGACCATCACAGGTTCGCAGTCATATAAATATCAGTTTAACCCCTGTGTTTAAAACTTGTAAAAAACTGAATTGTAAAGGTTTGTTGTTAGGACAAATGAAGGAACAGTCCTTTATCCAAAACCTCCTCCGTAGGGAACCGTACTGCCGTTGGCACAGATCACCGTGAACTGTGATCGTTTGGAACGGATCTGCTGAGCTGTGGCAGAACAAATCGGTGTTCTGGAAACTCTTGTCACCTCATTGAGTGGGCAGCGGTGAGAAGTGAGGGTGCAGCAGCAGGGCAGGGAATGTACCGGGGCTCCTTGCTCCAGCACGCCTCCGTGCACGCTCCGGCTGCAGCGTGGGCCTCCCAGTCACGAGCAGCCTCTGCCCCTGTCGGGGTTGGCGCAGGGCCCGGCACAGTAGGTTCCCTGTCAGGATAAACTCTGGAGCCTGCACTGTACAAGCTGTAAGAATATGATGGACCTTATGGAAAAATAAGTGTTGATTGTGTGTTTTTTAATTTTTTATTTCTGCTTATCATATGGCCGTGAGAGACACAGCAACTTCTTGTGTATGGAAGGTTTCTTTAGAAATTTGAAGCAAGTGGGAGGAAGGGATAACAAAGTCTATTCTGTTCCTCTAATTCAATCTGCCTATTTACAAGCCCAACTCGTCAAGTATGTTGTCACTGTTCTTTGCAGCAAGAGGAAGAGTGAAGCCTTAGAACACTTCTGGAGAATATCTACAAATCCGTGTGAATAGCCTAAAACATCATAATTCGTGTGGTTTCCATGGATGCTGGCCATGCTGCAGTTAGGGCAGTTCTGGTGTGTTGCTCCAAATGCCACAGCAATTTTACCAGGATGCAGTGTTCTTGCCTGCTGGCCCTAGACTCTGGTGGTGTTGCTGTCTGCTGTTAAATAGCTGTCTTGTGCCTGTGTGGAAGAAGGGATTCCTGCATGTGTGGCTTAAGGAGGTGGTAAAGAGCTGTAAGATTTATTATGTACTATAAAATAATAATTCCTGATGAAAGGAAGCTGCATAAAAAGATCAGGATTTTGACATCTTGTTTTGAGATGGTAAAATGCTTCTTTGGTGGCCTAGAGTTACTAAAGGTGTTGCTATCCTAGATTCTCCGTTTGCCAGTGCACACTGTAAATGTGGATGAACAGTGCCTGGCTCTGGCTCTGTGTCAGTCATTCCTTAAATGCCTGTTGGCACCTGAGTGACCAGCTCCTCCTGTTTAAAAGCAAGGCTGCATGATTCTTCTATTTTTCTAAACCATTTGCTCTCTTTAATTGAGCACTGGGAGCCATTGTGTGCGTGGTGCTGCAGGATCCTTGTCGTGTAAGGGCATTGATAAATATGTATTGTGTTGTCAAGTGTTTGTAGCTACTCTGCAGGTAGTGGTGGAGGAGTGAGCTGCATACAGTTAAGAGTCCTTGTGTCTCTGGGGTCAGTGAAAACAAGATGGCACAGGGAATTGTGGGAAAAGGAGCCAGGATAGCTGCCTTCAGCATCACCTGCTAATAAACCAACTATTTATAGATCAGCTGAGGCTTTGTCAACTAGATTGTTAAATTAGTATTTACATACTGGCTTCATTGTCTTTCACTGAAAATCTCATTTGCATTAGTGCTTGGACAGAAGTGCAGCTTCCTGTGCTCCAGATACACGAGTATGTTTGGTCACAGTCTGTGGCTTGCAGTGTGTGTGTGAAACCATTCCTGATAGATTCTTGCCTTGCAAATAAATCCTCTTCTTCCTGTAGCATCATTTTCCCATCTTTGTGTGCCTCTCATTTCTTGCAGAAAAGCTCACCTTTGTTCCCAAATGTCCGCAACTCATCATGAGGCTGATCTCGCTAGAGAGAGAGATGAGCAGCATTTCTGCATAGCAATTCCTAGTTAATCTCTGCCTCTCGGAGAGAGACTTGAATTGTTGATGGCTTGTGGGTAATTTAATAACTAGCAAACAAATAAGATATGTAGATTGTAGCAACTTAGCCCAGATGCAAAATCCCCACACCTATTTGCATCTGTTTGAAAGAATTCTGTTACAAAGGTTTGCTTTTTTACATTTTAGCACCAGTGAAACAGCATCGAGAGGAGTTGCTGCTCAGTAAAGCTGTGTTGATCACAGCAGGCTCCACACCTGGCTAAGCAGTTTCAATCCCCTGTGCGTGCGTGTGTGTCTGTGTGCCTTTCAAAAGGGAAGAGTAATCTACTTGCTAGACGTGTGTGTCTCTCGTAGTCTTTGGACGACCTTGAACAGTCATTTAACTTGTGTTTATTTGCCCATCTCTACTTGGGCAGATATTACTTCTGTGGTTTGGAGTGTGGAGGTTGAATGGATGTCTCGGATTCGTTATGGATGAAAAGTGTTGCTGAAATGTAAGGTATTCATACTGTCTCTTCAGACAGCTGATCAGAGTTCAGATTCACCTTCCTGTCTTGCTGCTTCTTGCTTCAAAGCCATTTGGACACTTGGATTGTGTGGGAAGTCGGAAGGCAGTAATAGCAGGGCTGTGATGCAGACAGGTGTCACAGCCTTCGCTCAGATTCACTTCTTAGCACTCGCAGGGCTGTTGATAAGGTGCTGTTATGCTGGTATTGTGTTATTCTTAATCTGTCTTTGGCCTGCAAAGGGTCCATCAGCATCAGTTTCTCTGACACCTCGGCAGGCTCTCTGGGCACCTCATTACTCTTTTCAGGAAGAGAGCATTGCAATCCCGTTACTGTGTCCGCAGAGAGCAGAGCTCACCTGCCCGTGCCAGCCCAGTTACTGTAAGGTGAGAGCTCAGAATGAGGGCTGCAGTTTCTCTCTCCAGGTACATGGAGCACATAATATCACAACAATAATACAATATTTCCTGAAACTATGCACCTTGTATTTATTCTGTTTAAGACAGCAAAGCCTCGATTTCCTCACCTTCAAAATCTCTCTTCTCTTGGACCACAGGAGAGGGAATGGGACAGGCCAGCTGTGACCATGGGTTTGGGAAACCTGGAGGTTGGTTCCTTGGTACATCGATTCCAGTGGCTTGGCTGTGCTCATTTCACCACTGCCTCTTCCATTTTAACTTTAATCCTTGCTGAAGGCAGCACTTGATTCTTACATTTTCAGATCTACCAGGTTTTTCTGCCTTCTGCTGCTATTCAGGGGAGATGGGGGTTGGGATGTGGTATTCTGCAAAATGTCAAGGTCTCTTCCTGGAGAGCTGACAGCATAGGTGTTTTATATGTACATGGGCTATCGGGATGAGACATTCCTACTCAGAAACATTGGCTGAGACAGACAGACATTCCTCCTGCCACAGAGAGACAGGCAGGCTCACTGGTGCCAAGCCTTGAAATATTTGGCATGTTTTCTATTGCCCTAGTTTTGTGGAGTTGTACCTGAAGTTTTACAAGTACATGAGAATTTTAGTTCTGTGTTTTTACTGAAAAAAAGAAAAAGGAAGGAATAAATAAAATACAATAATCTAACCCTCCTGCCTAGACAGAAGTAGTGTGAGAAGGGGACTCAATTGCTTAAAACCAGAAGACAAATGAAATAACCCTAGTGTATTTCTAAACAGTTTCACAAGTAAACGTTGTGGTTTTGTGGGAGTTTCTGACTTTCCTCTTGGGTTTTCAATATGTGAGGAGTCTGCAGCAGGGCTTGTTTTCTTGAGTGAAGGGTTATTTGCAGCTCTGTAAGAGTTCACACATCTGCAGTGTCCCCTGCAAGCAATAATGAGCTGACCCAAACAATCAGTCTCCCTGAATTAGAAGAGCCCTGCATTTTTCAAATTTTCTTTGCATTCTAATTTGTGCTTTTTCAGTTGTTCCAGCTTTCAAGCCTTTCTTGCAAGCAGCAGGATCTTTAATTTCAAGCGGAAGCCAAGATTTCTTGTAAGAACGTGGTTCAGGGTAGCGGTGTTTTGACATTTTCACAGTTATGTCATATATCATCACACCTCCCCATGAGCCTGCATCACCGTTTGCACGGAGATGAACGTAATTATTCACAGAGGGGCCCCGTTAGAGCTTCGGACTCCCTGGCTGATCTAGAGACCAACTGGCTCTGCAGGTCTGTGTCTGTCTTCCATGGGCTCACAGAACATGCAGCTGCCTGTGCACTTTCACGTTGGTTCCATAGGCTGGCGCCAAGGCACGTGCTGCTGAAATCACCGATGAATTCAGAGGCACCCGCTCGCACCTCTGCGTCGCCTGAGCGGAGGGACACATGCGGCCAGGCTCCCACAACAGAAAGGTTTCCAATAAAGCTGAAACACAGAGGTATTGTTTGTCCAACCACTGGCAAATGCACAGAGCCATTGTGTGGGTCCTGAAAGCCTGGGCGCTTTATTCTCTGCAGACTGAATGGCAGCCGCGGGTAATAATAACACAAGATTAAAAAAGCCAACATTATAGGGGCATTTACAACCCGCTGAGAGAATGAAATCTCAGCAAGGCTGAGCTGTGTCTCTAGTGATCCTACGTTTTTACTGCTTGATAAGGAAATGATGGGCAGCTCTGGAGAAATGGCCACCACAGAGCAGATGAAGGGGGAGCAGGTTGGCTGTTTGAACGCTGCAGTAAGTAATGGAAAAGCTGTCTGCAAATCAAGTGACCAGCCTGTCCCTCCCTGTGCTGGCTGAGCTGGGGCGGGTGTATGTGTGCAAGCACACTGTGTTTCCTTCCCACACAGGCATCAGTGAGACCAGGATTGGTTTGCATAGTTCAGAGCCTCGTGCTTGGAGGTTTTGGTCAGCATCATCCAGGCTGGTGCTTTGGTAGTTGTTAGCAGGTCCACTCAGGAGAATTTACATGTGAGAATGAGACTGCCTGTGGAAAAGAGGTGGTGGAATTAGCTTTCTTCCTGCAGGAGCAGACACACTTTCTGTCAACTTAAATTTAGGGAGACAATAGATATTGAGCTTCCTGAATGCAAGTTCCAGTTCTAAGTCACAGTAACGACAACTACCTTACACAATTCAAAATCATCTGACACCATCTTACGTGTGGAATTTTATTATTTTCAAAACAAAGAAACCCCACTCCACCAAAAAACAAACAAACAAAAAGACCACCAAAAAAACCCCAAAACAAAGCAAAAAGCCCAAGAAAAAAACACCATGATTTTAAAGGAACAGTTCCTTATCTTAAAAATCAAGTCTTTAATTCAGTGCTGGTTTTAACAATTCTTTAACACAAATGTCTTACAAAGTTCTTTGTGTACGTGTAACTACCTAAGCAGCTTTGTAAGGCCCAGTTTGCCCTGTGCACACATGGAAGTTGTACTTGGTAAGCCAGAGACAGAGTACCAGCCTGTAGCAAGATTCTCTCAGGATATGCCCAGGCTGCAGGATAATGATGGCAGATCAAACCAGCCCTAACCTTGCTAGCCTTGAGTATTACCAGCAGGCTAACCCTGACAGTGCTGAGCCACAGGAATTTGTACCCACCTGTTCAGACAGGTTGGGCAGCTCTCTGCTACTCAGCAGGTTTCTGAGGCAGCATCTCACAGATGTGACCTTGGTCTTTGGCATTAATGATGCAATGAGTGATATGGTGGGAGGTATTTTAACGTTACAAAACATGGTTTTTGCTACGTGGCTAGGGCAGGTGTGGTTTAATAACTGTAGTTTTCCTTTCCGAAAACATTCTCATCTGTTCAGGTCTCTTGCTTTGCTTGTGCCAGGCAATGTGACACAGAAATTGCTGGGCCCTGGGTGCTGTTTCTAGTGTGAGACATTGTGGGGATTCAGAAATTCAGACTGCTTCATGGATTCATTTACTTGGATTAATGAATTTGTCTCTGCCTCTGTTTCCCCAAGAGTAATGTGAAGTTACTTACGTCAGAGGGATTTATGAGCTTTTTTCTATATTGGCCATTTTGCAGAGAGTGAAATTCAGCTCAGAGGGCTCTGCAGAAGGACAAAGTATTTGAGTTCATTCTCTTCTAATCCTGGTTACAGAAAATTGGCAAGTTCCTGTTTAAAGTCTCTTTAAACACAAAGTATAAGTACTCTTTGATTTTCTTTTTTGTCCTCTTTCTTTCTTCCTTTTTTTTTTCTCTCTCTCTTTTCCTTCCTTTATGTGTTTTGTTTTTATTTTAAATGTTGCCTGTCTTAAACTGCAAACTGTTCAAGTTGGGACCTGAAGGCTCCTCTGTGCTGGCACAGATTTGCAGAAGGCAGCTGAGGGCTTGCTTTGTTTCCACAGGTTGCAAGTGTGAGATTAAATGTATGTTAGTGGTAAGGTCTTTGTGGGAAGGGAGTGTAAAGAGGTGTTGAGTGACAGTAGAAAAGAATGGTCTAGGAGGAGGGAAGAGAGGATGTAGCTAAAACTAAATATGATGCTTGCTTTTTTCCAGAACCTTTACAGGAGAAGCAGGAATGTGTTCCCAGTCCACAACTCCCTTGTCTCTTCCTCCCCCCTCCCTTTTTTTCTCTCTCACCCTCTGGGGCTGCTGGTTTAGGATGAGTTGGTTCCAAATAGACAATACTTTTCAAGCAGATAAACGGACACCTAAGCAGCTGCACTGGTATCTATCATGAACAGACATGCTGCACAGTGAGGAAAATTACAAGATGGAACCGGCATCATTTGTCATATTATAAAAAAATACAAAGCTCCCCCTCCACTTGAGCAGCGTCCACAAGACAGTTGAACAGCACACTTAAAAACCATCACTTCCTTTTCCAAACTCTGAATGCATTTTCAAATGCTAACGTTAAACATTCCACCTTTAGGTCCTCTGTAAAGAATGTATTTTAGACAGATGGAAGCAGGTCTCTGTCTTGACACAGATGCAGGACTATAAATTTGCAGAGGAGGCGATAGGAGATAATTATTTAGAAGGCTTTTGTGGCTTATTCCAGCATCTGGTATTCTACCGGGGTGTCCTCTGAAGAGGGATAGGGACAGGATGGAGCTAGAGAAATGCTGAGCTTGGTAAAGGTTTTTAATCTTGAAAGAAAGATTTGGAATTTACACAGGAGGAGACACTGAGAAATCAAGATGCATCTCCGAGTGTTCATTCTCCCTTCGTTTGCTCAGATCCATGGTTCAGGTTGTAGGGCATTTTATCTGCTGGTCTCTTAATTGCGCTGGTTGTGCTGGGTGCCAGTGGGCAGCTGCTCAGAGCAGATCCCTCTTGCCCAGGGACTGACTGTGACAGTGCCATACTCAGGGCAGCTCAGCTTGCAGCTTCCCAGAGGTGCTGCCTGGATGTGCCTGTGGTTGGGCATCTCCATCTCATCTCACAACCGAACGTCTCCGTGGCCTCCCAGTCTGTCACAGCCTCTCCGTTCCGCTCCATGTGTCGTGCCCGGCGGGAGCACCCAGTGCTCTCCAACCCGGAATGCAGATTCCCTACCCCGTGCTTCCCTGCTCCGTAGCTCCTTGATCCCGTCAAAGGGGAGTGGCACAGTGAAATGTTTAGTGTTTCTTGGGTGACTTCTGAAACCTCTGTCCAAGAGGTGTGGCTCAGTCATTTGACTGTCTCGGTTCAGGTCATTAACATTTCAAAAGGACTGTTAATTCTCTGTCTGGTTGCCTGAACTTGGTAGAAGATTGTCTAATTGGGGCTTGGTGAGGGCCAGCCAACCAGACTTTTCTTCCTTGAAATCTAATCAGATCTTGCAGCTCCTGGGACCAGATATTTCAAGATACTTGAAGACTGGCAAGAGTTAGACATATAATTAATTCTTTACGATCTGATACTCAAATACTGTAAATGCTCAGTCAGCAATAAGCTTCTAGTGCAGAAGAGTTCAGTGCTGAGTCAAACGGGCTGATTCTGCTGAAATAACTTCAGTTTCTGGTTTGTACCTGGGTAGGGGAGGGTAGTCTTCCAAAACAATTTTTTTTTTCCTTTTTTAAATTTTACCTGTAGGTGCCCCTAGTCTTCGGGAGGTGTTTCACAAAAACAGGTAGAAGTCATATCCCACATCTATCTGCAAACAGACCTGAGAATTCCCAGTTTTTTCTTGACTCTATCATTGTTGATTTTTGCCTCTTCATCCAGAAGAAAAGGAGAGCGACATCTACACCCATGTGGGTGAGATGAATACAGCTATCACACAAATAAAATTACTGGCTGCCGAGTAGCAACAGCTTAATGAAAATGTGAACTGTTAAACAAATAAAGCCAGTCAAGCTCATAATACTTCTGCGTGGAATTTCACTGTATCACTGAACAAAAATAGAATTAGGCATAGAAAAAGGATATCTGGAGAAGTCTCTGCCTGCCTCGGTTCTTGGTGTATGAAGCCGGACTGGACAGGATTGAGCCATACCTTAAGTGTGGACATGGTACCCTGACCCAAAGAGGAATTCTCTTTATCCAGAGCAGGAGCCTGCTAAAGCAAGGCAGAAAGGAACAAGATAAAGCACCAGATTTCCTCTGAAGCCTAAATGCAAATTGTACAGAGGAATGGATCCCTTGAGAACTGAATTTTTGCATTTCTTTAGCATCTTCTCTTGGTGAATAATTATCATACCTCTGTGTGGTTGGTAAGTGGCATTACTTAGGTACAGAAAGGGAAACTGAGATGGGGATTTATTTCAGCTGCTGGAAGAAGTTGGGAGGTGACTGACAATAGAGCCTAGGACTGGCTTATACCTTCCAGGCAGTGCTGACCCTCCTGGAGTGCACGGGAAAACTGCAGGGTTTAGTAACACTGGCAAGCACCTGGTGAAATCCCCAGGATGGGAGTTTTAACAACCACCATTGAGGTCCCATCTCAGAGGCACAGTGCCATACCTGGGGTGAAGTGTTTTCAGCTGTTCTTTGCACTCTACCCAAGGACTGGACTTTCCTGTGCTTCCATCTTCATGAAAATTTCTGGAGTTAAAGACATGCTCATTAGAACTAGTGCAGGTTAGTAATACATTCCGGGATGAGATCTGGAAAGGCAAAATGCTGTATGTAAATCTGGGATCAGCTTGTGAAGAAGCCCTGCAGCCAAGGAGCTGCTATATTTGCCTCCAAACAAAATTACCTCCTCTCTCCCTGGCTTCTCCCATCTGTCTGTGTGTGGCTGTGAACAGTCAGTGAATGGGATGGGATGATCCCTAGGATTTGGGAGGACAACTGGGGTCGCTCCTTCTATCTCCTGTTTCTCTCTTCCTCCACCCGCTCCCTGATGGCATTTCTTCACAAATAAAGCATGTCTCAGCTAGGCTTGATCTCGGGTTGTGTGGAGTCACTGGTGTATTGAAGGTTTTGTGTCTGGGTCACGCGGAGCTTTAATGCGCTGGGGAATTAGAAATGTTCTAGGAGTTTAAATTCTAAGCGCCTTTATTTTTCTTGGGTGACCTTGTGAAATTTCCTTGCACGAGACCTGTATCTTGCAGTCCTGCTGCCTTTATCTAATTTGTTTTCTTGTGTATGTTACTGACATCCAGTGAAGTGTAATTTGTTTGAGAAGTGGCACTTATAACAAGGATCCTGCTAGTAATCCCTACATTGAATCCCTATATACACAATGTTCCAGGAATAATTAAAGTCACAAACTTCAATCTTGAGGGATGCACAGGGGAAACCTATCCTGAAATGAGGCTTGGCATATCTGACTTTTCTACTTCCAGTGCTTTTCAGCACTATAGGATTTGCTATCTTTGTTCCAGGACTGAAGTAGATTTGAGAGGAAGTCTGACATCCTGAATTTACACGTCCTAACAACAGTGTTCATCAGTCAGTCTTCTTACCATGTCCTTTCTCTACCCCTTCTCTCTATTAATTTTCCTCAATAGTCTGCAGGGATCATTTGCCAGCCTGATTCAAATTCCTGCACTTCCCTGGCATCTTGTTTTATAACATCTTGCATCATGTACTTTCCATTTCTGTAATCCATTTAATCCAAGATACTGAGATGGCTTTGCAGGTATTTATTGCATTTCTTTCTTCCTCGTGTAAGGAGGTAACAGGTCATTTATACAACTTAATCCAAAGTCTCTTGGCTTCTGGGGTTATTTTTTCCTTTTATTTTCCCACTGATTATTCTGGAGGCTGATAGTAAGAGCAGGAAAGACAGTATGGAGATGTTGCCAGTATTTGTGTCTATTGTTTCATTACTTTGTGCCCAGAGCATGGCTTGGCAGTTCAGCAGTTAAACTCCTGCAACCAATGTCCCCCAGCAATAATGTTACTGTTGCCTCTCCTTAATTTTTGGAAGTGTTGGGCTTAGGGTTTGAAATAATGAAATACTATTGCATCAGTAAGTGGTTTTCCATTCCTTTTGGCTCTGGAAGCGGATATTCACAGTTGGGTGAAGTTCATTTTAATCCTCACAAAACCAGAGCTGGATTTGTACAAGTTGTCATTGTTCTGCTTTAGAAACACTCTGTGCCTTCTGGATCCCTTTATCCCTCCCAGGGACTAATCCACGAGCTTGCAAAATACTTGGGGTGACTCCAGTTGCAGGATGGAGGGGCATCCAGTGTTATCTCCTTTTCCTCCTGCATTGCCTTCTACCACTCAGTCCAGAAAGGCACAGTAGTGTTTGGAGCGTGCACTTTCTGATGTGTGTAGATAGTGGGATGTAATTACCTTCCTCTGAGATACAGTCATTATCCTGGCTGTAAAGAGAGAGGGTCACAGTCCTAATGGGAAATGATTTTAAAGCAATCTTGACCAAGTCTAGTGGAGCCATTTCTGAGCACTTAAAACTCAGCCAGTCCTTCATGGCACTTGTGATATGTCCACTTCATGCAGCGAGAGGCATTGGGACTAACACTTGTTGAGGGATAAAGAAAATCCATGATAAACTGCAGCATTGGCTTTGGGCAAGTGTTGTGTGCTGCCACAGGGGAAAGGCACCGTCAGAGCCCGGGCTTGATTATTATTGTTCTTGATACTGATTTGGAAAAACGCAAGGCTGTCACAGAAGCAATAAGCCAGTAGTCATGAAATCTGCCGCCTTGGGCTTCCTGTGCTACAAGAGCTGCCCCTCTGCCCCCAGGCTTGATTCCTGCAGAGGCAGGAGGATTGTTCCCATTTCCCAAGCAGGTAGCTGGGCAGATAGCGACACAGTCCCCAGATCAGAGCCAGATCACTGGTGAATGCACTGTTGGTTTACCTGGGAAGTTCAGGCTTCAAAAGTGTTCTGTCTTACAAGGCAAATTTGGTCAGAGGTTGTTTAATAGCAAATACTACTTTGTGTTATAAGATGTTAGAGGAAGACAGGCTTCAGCATGCTTTGGTGTGTTCTGGGGTTGTGCTCAGTAGTAAGGTGAGGAGAAAGATTTCAGCAGAGCTGATGGAAGGTGGCAGTCGGCAGTTGTAGGTCATACTGAGGGGCTCTGGCAGGTCTGTTGGGATCAGCCCGGGACTAAAAAGCAAACACCACTTCACATAAGTGATTTTCTGAATTTCAGTCCTTTACAGAAGCACAATAGCCCAAGCTGTGCAGGTTAGCAAAGCTGTAAGCTGGTACCTGGGAGAGCAAGAATAACTAGTAGTGAAATGCTCTGTGTCTGATTTTCATCCTTTGAACTCCTCTGTAATGTTATTGGAAAACAAAAATTGTTTAAATAATGGAACAGACCCGATGAAATTGTGCAGTGATGCAGAAGGGGTTGAGGAAGGGTTATTTCCTTTCTTTCCATTACTTTTCTCTTCCTGCCTTGCCTCCCAAACGTGGGTGGAATCTACATGTCAGGCGCTAGCGACATCAGCCTGGCCCGGTGGCTTTTCTTAATGGCAAGAATGAGATTAAATGCAATTAACATCGATTGAGCAAAAACTGCCCTCGGTTTGTATGTGGATTAATTAACAGTCATCCTTTCAGCAGTAGCCCTTTGCAGAGCCGTGTTTGTTCCTCCTGGCCCTGGCATTTTCTAGCACATGTCCAAAATCAAAAGCACTGAGCTTGTTCCCCACTGTGATGTCTGGGGTTACCGGCTCAGCAGGGAGATGCAGCCCCCCAGCCGGGATGATTTTTTGTGCAGTCTGCTGACTGCAGAGCTGCTCAGTCAGTGGCAAAATATTTCCTGTTAAGCAAGGCTAATGACGGGAGCTCTCTGCGAGTTAGAACAATGATCAGAACAATTGTCTGGAGGAAATCAATGTTATAATGCATGAACAAACAGGTGAGTCTCAGAACAGCTGGAGATTAGTTGTGCTGGTAAATAACTTCGTATTTGGGTGATGCAGAGCAGTGGGGAGATGTCAAGGCAGAGCAAAGCAAGCAGTGTGTAGGCTCTTGTGAGGCAAAGGAGAGGGAGGAGGAAACCAGAAAGACTGTTTCTGTTCCTTGCACTCTGTTGGTGGGGTATGTAGACCAGGAGACTTCCACGTGAAAGCACTTTCCGGGGTGTTCTGACAATGCGTCTGGTGAGTTTTTTGAAAAGCGTCTTTTCTGCTGTCAAGCCAGCTTTGAAGACACCATCTGGGGAAGTAGCCAAGAAGTCATTGGGTGAACTTCTCTGCTTTGCAAAGCTATTAACACCAGTACAGAGAAGAGGGGAAACAAAACTCTCTTCATAGCTTTTTGAATTAATGTTTTTTGTTGCTGCCAGGCATGCTCCTGCCCCTCCTTATTCCAGTCCCAAGGACAGCAACTGTTGGACTCCTGAAGGATGAGAGAGACAGAGAGGCTTTTCTGTGCAATAACTATATGGCACAGAAGTGTTGTGATCCATTAGTCAGCACAGCTGCTCCGCAAAATAGCCAATACCCTGAGTGTAACAGAACAAATTGCACATAACCAAAAAATACCTACAGCATACATCAAACCAAAGTGACTCAAATGTCCCTTGCAGCGCTTTGGGGTGCTAATAGCCCTGCTACAAATGCCTCATCCAGTGTAAAGGCCTTGAACACCCATCTTAGGGCAGGTCAGGATTTTTGTATTTTGTTTGTGCCTTTTCCACACTAACTGAGATGAAAAAGTTGTGTGGTCACGTTGCTGAGGTCTGCTGTGTGCCAACAGGTATTTTGGTGTTGAGAGCTGCCTGCACATGGCAGGGAACTAGGAAGTATGGAGATTAATTTCTACTTTGTCACTGACACTCCGAATGCACTGAGTCATTTATCATGGGGATCTGCCTTCTGATTTCTTCATAGCTACACAGTGCCCATATGTGTGAGCGCCGTGGTGCGACTGCTTAAAGGGATGTTAGAACAAAGGCAAGGCACATGCTGGAGGAAACTTTCAGGGTTTACCCCGTGAGACTAAAGGCTGGTTAAATAAATATGTCTTAACACAGCTGAGGCTTGGCAAACAGCGTCTCTGGCAAACACTGAGGGAGGAAGTTCTTCAGGGTCTGGCTTTTCAAGGAGGGAGATTCCTCCGCTGGCTGAGAGCCTCCAGCGAGGCCGAGAGCTGAGGCACAGAGCTGGCCAGCGACTGGGGGAGGTGGAGAGGATGCTGCAGATTCGCCAGGCAGCCCTGAGCTTCTGCACTGGGATGCAGACTGAGAAAGAAGGAGCAGGACAAAGGAACAGGTGCATTAGAAAATCTTGGTGAAACCTGCTCACCCCAGTGCTGGGTACCAAGGCCTCAGCTCTGTTAGAGGACAAGGACTGTGTTGGGCATTGACTGGACTCCCTTCTCAGCAGGGGTGAGATTTGTGGAGCAGATCTACTTGCAGAGCTCAGCCCTTTCTCGTCACTCAACTGGAACCAGAACTGGAAAGCTACTGGCTTTCCCACAGGGGCTACAAAGTGGCAGGCTGTGTCAGCTGAGCAGCCCGTTGTGACTGCAGTTAGCTCCTGAGCAGGGTCCCACAGTGGTGGAAGAACATGAGTTAGTGGCTCGAAGGTCCCATTTGCTGAGAGACATGGAAGAAAACAAGTGCTTTATGCCCTCCAGCTGGACTTGCTGTCAGGACTGAACGGATTGCCATTCCTGTTTGTGCTGATGAGGAATTTGCCTTTGTATGGACACTGTTTTCATATGTAGAGGCACTGGACTGGAGCTCGTCAAGACTGGAACCTGGTCTCTACCTGGATTGCATTGGCAGTGGCATTAAAAATAACCTGCCCTCCCTATGCAAGAGGGGCACTGTTCCCTCTCATCAGACTGTGTGTGTGTGCAGTGCACTCTCCAAGGCACTCATCTCCTGACTTCTTGTTCTCCTAAGACTGCAGCAGAGACCAGCTGATGCCAACTCTGGGGCAGTCATTTTATGAGGAGACAGGAGGCACCAAAACTTTTCAGTCTGAGCCTCAACTCCATTAACCGAGAGTGTCCTGTCATGTGAGAACAGCGTTTGCAAACTGCCTGGATTTGTTGCATGTTCACCTTGTCTGGTGCATGTGCAATGGTAAGGGCACGGAGGAGAGGTAAAGCTTCTCCTTCCCTCTGCTGTTTTCTCCTGCTCAAGGTAAGTGCTGTAGCAACCTGGTAGCATCTTGCAGGGAGGATTCCAGGTTGGAAGAAATAAGGGGTGCCAAGTCTGCACTGGCACTGTTGCAGTGCTAGGTGGAGTTAAAACTTGAGCGAAGAGTGGGTTTAGTCTCAGAGATAAGGTGTCCTCCAGCCCATCAGTTCTGGGTCCAGGCTCACTGTGCAAAAGATTTTGAGGAAGTTTAGTCACCCAGAGTGAGATGGAACCTGATGTTTTTGCACATCATTCACAAAGAATGTTTGTGAGCCTCCAGCTCAATGTGTACCTGGTATGTGGGTAGATTAGGCTGGAAAGAATTCATTGGGGCTGTTCTCATTTTCTCCTGAAATAAGTAAAAACGTCAGAGAATCATATAATGGTTTAGGCTGGAAGAGATCTTAAAGATCATCCAGTTCCAGCCCCCCTGCCATGGGGAGAGACACCTGCAACTAGATGAGGTTGAAGTATGTAGTTATGATTTTGAACATGAAATTGTGTAACTATGATATTCTTTAAAACTGTTTTAAAAAAGAGGCTTCTACTGTCTTCCAGAAGGGTTAACTACAGAGTAGCCACAGAAGTAATTTTGTTTTTTTCACAAAATGTAGCATTCCAGGACACTTTACTGAAGTGTTAAAATGTGAATACAGCAAATTACTTCATTGCAAAATTGATCGTGAATTGTTACTGCTTCACTCATTGCAATTTTGGTGAGTGCTACTGGAGTTTTTAAAATATATTGCTCTGTGCATAACTTTTAAGTCACTAATGATGAGAAAAATTACCTGGGAAATTAGAGTCAGTGGAGTATTATTGATGGTTCATTTGTCAGATTTCTGCATAACCTTTGTCTAAATAATTTGGAGAACAATTTTCTCTTTATTCTTGAGTCCTTTGAAGCTTTTCCAGTTCATTGTTGTCAGAGATGGGGCTGTCTTTGGAGATTCAAGGCCAGCATATTCAGTCTACATTGACCATGTATCAGCCAATACTAGCCTGCTGTGCAGAAGTAGCCAAAATGACATCCTCACATTCTGACAGACAGTGCCAAGTGTGCTAGCATCATTGTTTTGTGATGTTTTCCATTCTGATTCACACTGAAGAAAGCACAGCTCCTCTCCTCAGAAAGGCAAATATCTGGAGAGTAGGACTGAGATCAAATACAGCCCTAATAAAAATGGGCAATGAGACTGTATGCAGTGAAGTGTTCAGTTGTCTTTCTCTAGTTGGCTTTAGCTGGGTCCTTTTAACATGGTTCAGTACTGTCTGCTCTGCAAAAGGGACCTGCACGTATCCAGAGCTTGAGAAAAAAGTAGCCTGTTGATGGGCTTACCCTCTGTGATTCTGCTGTTCCTGTAGCACTGGCACAGCGATGCCACTGCTGGTGCAGGAGAGCTGATTGCCCAGGCTGTGAAGTGGGATCCAGCACTGATACCTCAGATCGTCAGAGGGAGAGGTGTTACAGCTGGTGTTGTGTGTTCACATCCACTGCTGGTGGCATTGTTGGTTTGATTTCTTTGACTTTATAGATGCAAAAAGGTAAAAATAGGAAGAGACCACAGCAGACTTTTCAATCACCATCCTAAAAACGTTGGAAGCTTTCTGTATTATATTAACCCTCAGAAGTTCACAGCTCATATGCAGATACCTTCAGGATCTGAGGAGGTACCACTTAGCAGGTTGCTGTGGGGGCAAAGCAGACATGATTTTGCTTTGAATTTTAGGAGGGCTTGGGTCTTAATAGGATGAAGGCTGTCAGATATGTCAGGAGTTAGGGCGGTCTCTGAGTTCCTATCTTTCTTCTTCTCACTTCTCTGGTGTCTTACGTTGATCCTGTTCCTGGATGAGAGAGTGGGGGGTGTGTGTGTATGTTTGATGGCAGCTAATCAAAGTGCTCCTGCTGCGGCAGGACTTAGTGTGGGGCTGCACTTACTCTTGTGACCTCGCTGCTCCAAGGCTTACCTGGAACCATGGCTGTTCTCTCCCACTGCAGGCCAGTGGATTTACAATCCTGATCGTTGCAACTGACCATATGTTCTTGATCACAGAATCAGCCTTGCCTTTGGTATCATGAGCTGCTTTCTTGTTTCTACAGTCCTCTCCCCTTGAGTATCTTGTGTTTTACGGTAGGTGAAACCTGATGATTTTTCTGTGGGATTTTCACCCTGCCAGTGCTACTCTTTCATTTCTGATGGAAACATTCCCATGTCAACAGCTGCATAACTAGCTTGCTGCCTTTTTCTTTTGTCTCCTTTTTTCTCCAGGAGCTGTTTGTTAATTCTGGATAAACATCATCCGCCAAAGAGCAGAGGACAGGGACCACAGATGCCCTTGGAAGCCCCAGCATCCTTCTGGACAGACACTGACCAAAACCGGTGCCTTCTGCCCTCCATGACCCAAGACAATACAACATGATTCCTCTTCTAACTGCCTGCATGTATCAGTCTCGGTGGACATTCCTGGAGTTGGGAGAAGGGTCCCAGGAGAGGGGGATGCTACAGTTTCTTTTTATTGTTTTGCAATGTAAAGAACTGTGTTGACCCCAGGTGCTTCCAGCACAGGTTGTAGCTTGGGATCTTGCCTGACGTGAGCCTGGTTCACCCAGTTCAAACTTTGGTTTCACCAACCTACATCTGAGTTTCAAGAGCTGTTGCCTCTGTTTGTTTGCTCTGGAGAAAAGGGTCTGAAGTATTTGGAAGTAACCCTGAGTAGCTTGTTAGGGTTAACTGTTCCTAGCATGCTCCCGTTGATTACACCAGCAGGCGCATTCCTTCCCTCCAAGGTTCCCTCCTAAACAATAAAGTGTTTAATGGTCACTGTGTGCTGTGAGATGCTTTCAGTCCCACAAGTTTGTAAACTGCTGTTTTCTGCCTATTACCGATGCCAACAAAAACTCCGAATGAGTGTGAGGAATAGCAATGTTTCAAGTCACAGTTTATAAATCACAAAACTTGTTCGTTTTGGTCCCAGGATGACTGGCTTATTTGAAAGTGCTTGGTGCGAAGTCCTGGCTGAAGGGAACTGGTGGTGGGGAATCATACTGGAATAGCTTTGGCCTGCTGATGCAGAGCCCAAGTTATCTTTCTTTTCACCAGCTCTTGTGTGCAGTTCGTGCTGTGTCTGCCATAAACCATCGTCCCTTTCAGCCTTGTGCTCTATGTTGAGCCCTCTCCTTGCTTCGTGAGGAATGGAGGAAGCTGGGTGCATCTGGAATCTTATTCTCCTAGAGGTACGTGTGGCAGAGTTGCAAAAGGCCTGTCAGCAAACCAGGGGAGCAGGTCTGCTTTGGTAACTTGATCCCCTTTCACTGGGTAGGGCTTCTCTGGCAGCATTAGCTTCCTCTGTCCTCTCTGACTGCATCTGACAGTTTTTGAAGAATGTGAACATGGATTTTTGGAGGTCGTGTCAGAGTTTAATGCAGTGTTTATGAAAATGGATGAGGGGGGTTGAGAATTGTTTTCTGTGTTATATTCTGCTTCGTCTCTTTTTTCTTTAGACAGCAACTTAGTGCTTTACATCTTCATTAAAGCAACAAAATGCCTTTCCTTCTTATTGAGAGCTGATGCCACAACACTTTTCATCCTCAGAAGTGATGTTTGCTTACCCATGGCTTATCTCTGTTAGTTTCAGATCTTGCAAAAATTCCAGCTCTGCATCTTTGTGTAGGTCAAACTTGCTGTCCCCAAGGGAGGAAGAGCAAGTTTTCCAATACAAATTAGGATGCTTAGTGCCCTCAGATCTGTTGGAGCAGGACTGGGTGGGCTTTTGCTGCTGCTGCCATGCCAGCTTTTGGATCTTCTTGGGCTAGCCACAGAACTTCTGACTCTGCAGGCAGCGATTTAGAGCACCAAGGTCTGTCCCTGACTAGGTTTGAAATTATTATTGGTCTGAAAAGTATGTATTTTGTCTCTTCCTCATTTTCCTCTTGCCCCTATCCAGCATTGCCTTGGCATGAGTAATTTGCATGTCATTATTTCAGCTGCCCTAAATTGGTGGGGGGACTGTGATGCCAGGGCTGATTATTTGGCGGCACTGGGCAATTTTCTCTGTTAGGCAACTGTAATACATTTTCATGTTCTTTTATAATGAGCTTTATTTACCAAATTGGCAATTCCTCTGTTGAGAAATAACTGATTACAGCATTCAGGGAGTTGCTGTCATCTCAAGATATGCAGGTGTCTGTGGAACATAAACAGATGTGATCATTCAGACAGTGAACTCGATAGAGGGTAGGGGGGAAAAATCAGCCATAAAATCATAAATGTAACAGCTACAGCTAATGTTGGCCAGGTGCATTGCGGCTGTTTGCAGCCCAACAAGGACAAAGTGGCACTCGAAGGCCATCCAGTACCTCCAGATGAGGGACTGCTTGATTGTTAGCTGAAAATACACCTCTTGCCTGTCACTACACTTCAATACTGGCTTGCCTAACTGTGTCTCTGAAAGTTTCTGAGGACAGACATTTGTTCGTGGCGCAGCCTTGAAGTGAGAAACTCCTCTGTCCCGCCATGTTGGGTTTGATTTTAGCTTACTCTGTGCTGAATGTCTACAAACTTCTTGGTGATCATGTCCGTGGGAACTGTGGTCCCATCTGCCTTTCAGGCAGTCCCTTTCCTTTGGTGTTTCCTAGTCCCCAGAAACAGTTTTGTTGCTGCTGTTGCCCTAATCACCAGCTCAGATACCTGAGCCTGGCAAAAAATACCATCACCAGAGATGTCAATAGGAAACTGCTGAAGGTGAAGTTCAGTTGCAGGGTCTCAGCTGCTATCCAAGTAAAAAATGTGCAGGTAACAGTTGCTGGAGTGAATGTTTTCTCTTCCCCCTCATCTTTGCTGCTCCTGTAGTACCAAGGCCCTTGCAAAGAAGGAAGAAGCCCTGCATCTTCTCCTAGGCTCTCTCTCCTTATGTTTCTCCTTGACTGCTTGTTGGATATTCGGAGCAATTTTTTTTCTGTGCAAGATTGTGACAGCAGGTGTCAGTTATGCTCCAGAGTGGCAGAGATCATTATTCCTGGAGCCTGGTGTCCAGTGCTGAATAGATGTCCTTTCCACGCCGCTACCACCACAGCTGGCATTAATGGACAACTAGGACAGCAGGATAAACAAGCTCTGGATCTATTGTGCAAGCTGAATTAGAGGCAGTTTCCTCCAAAGGCAACTTTGAGGTGGGGTAGAGGCAGCCAGCCCCACTGCTGTCTGTGCTGCATGTGCTGGATAAAAAGCAGCTCTTTTGTGACCAGGAATATCTGTGACCTGTTTCACTGACTAAAACCAAACCTCCCCATGGCCAGGTGCAGCTTGGGCACAGTGCTCCCTTCAGCTGAGCAGTGCATGTCCATTTTGCCTGCCTGGTTATTGCAGTTCTCTGCAAACTGGGTAATTTTGTGTACAAATGCATCTGGTGATTCGGATGCAATGTGCACAATTGTGGTAATTTCATGTGAAAATACAGCTTGCAGAGTGCCTGCTTTAAGAGTATGAATTGTTTTAAAACTTGCCAGATGAATGGAAAGAACAACCTTTTTATTCATGCATAATTTCTTAGCGTTGCAGGAAGGGAAAAGAACAAAACCAGTGAAGTTGGAGAAGATACAGGAAATAACAGAACTGATAAAAATTTTCCAGTAGGCCTCAATAGCTTTGTAAATGAAACATTCAACAAGCAGCACTTTGAGATTTCAGTGTGCAAGAACATCACCGGCGCTCTAAGCACCAAATTTGTGATCTTGCATAAAAACTCAACCCATTGCTTCCTGTTGTTAATATTTCACACTCGACTTTGCAAGATGCTTTATCTAATATCCTCTCTGCATTTAGGCAGCTACCTTCTCTGCCTTGTCCATAACAGGAGAGGCGGGAGGAGGAAGGCAATTGCAAAGTGTGACTGTAATCTATGTAGGAGGGTTTTATGTAGCTGTAGGGGGAGAAGAGTAAGTCTCATTTCCTATTTTATAGTCTGCTGAATCCTGTGATCTCATGCTGTGTGCTCCTTTTCCAAGCAGAATTTTTCAATTTGTCTTTCAAGTTGTTGTTATTTTTTATTTCCAAGCTGGTTAAAAGTGTTTGTCTGTAACTTGTTGATAGATTGTTTATGTCTGACTCCCTGAGGTGCTTCACTGCCAGTCTTGTACGTGTCTCAGGACCACCTTTTTCTTCTCTTGTCTTGTTCCCCCCCAGTGGACTGTTGCATCCAGCACTGAAGCATTGCCAGCCCTTTTTTGGAACCCATGGGAGGGCTGTTCAGTGCCCTGTGACATGTAACCCCACACCTGCTCCCATTCATGTGGGTTTTATCCTCGGACAAGGTGGATGTGGTATTCCTGAACTGACTCACCTGCCTTGTCAGCCTTATCACTCTGCTCTTGGTGTGTGTTGGACTCTCCTCACTTTCCCTGTTCTCAATTCCTTCAGGGGAGTGAAGGTTGATGTGGACTGAAGTGTTTGGGCTGTATCACCTTTGTGCTGAGGCTGTTCAGGCTGGTAGCGCTGCCCCTCCATCTCCCACGCTGGTGTGTAATTGTGCTGGCAGAGTGGTGGTTCTGCAGCCTGGGGCAAAGCCAGAGGAAGCAAATGGAGCAGCCACTGGTCTCAGGAGAGCTCCCTGTCAAAAGTGTGTCTTGGATTTAATGACACGTGTGCTCTTTCAGACTTTTTATAGAGGTCAGAGCATGGCAGGAAACTTTCCTCTGTCGTCTTCCTAGGGAGAGCAGCACACAAACTTTTCTTTCCAAGTTGAAATCAATTGTTCCCTCAGGGCTATGTAACAAACTGCTCCTGAAGCTGGTTTCCCCTTGTGAATGGCCTAAATTAGATGCTCTCCCTGGTTGCCCTCATTGGAATAGCTTGTGCTTTATCCAGCCATTTCATTTGTGCCATTTGCTACGAGATGTTGATAGCACTTGTCTGGTTCCTGCTGCCCTGTGTTGTTCTCTGTGGGAGCTGTTGCATGGCAGGCCTGCTGTCCCAGGGAGTGTAGGAGAAGAGGCAGTAGCGACCTGGAATCTCATTTTGATTCCTACTTTGCATCCTCCTTTGTTTTCAGAAAGTAAGTTTAAAAATAATTTCTGGTATCTTTGGAGCAGGTTTGCTAATTGACATGAGTTGAAACAAAGCCCTTTGGCTCGCTTGGATCTTTTTGAGGAGTTAGAATCTGTTTGCCTCCTTATGGATCCCTGAAAGCTTAGTTTTAAAATTCTTTTTGAATACTGAATTGATATTGGGGTGACAGCTGCAGGGTAAGTTGTTTTCTTTCCCATCTACTGCTAACATTTTTGGCAAACTGGTTTGTGCAGTTCAGTCCTGTACACTTCCAACTGCCTGCTCTACAGAATTAAAAAAAAAAAGTTACCTTCAGTGTTTAAGACCAGAAAACAGTTTGGAGTCACCCAGACACTCCAGCTGTGCCTTCTACTTGTGTGTCTGTGCATGAGCACCTCTGCTGGAGTCTCTGGGTGGGCATCTCCTCCTTGCCAATGGGGCAGAGCTTTTGTGTTATTTAGTCCTTGAACTGAGTTAATCTCTCTAATGGCCACCAGTGGAGGACATGAGTGACACTCCCTCAGGAGGAGTAAAAGGATGTTATTTTTTCCCTCCTGTGACCTCTTGAACATCCCACCATACCCATTTTCTTGGTGTTGGAGTCCATCATCATTGTGAGTTTGATTTTTATTTTCCATGAATGGGGAGTGCCACTGTAAGTCAGGATTAGCTAAACATAACATTAAAAATAAAGCACGGCTATTAATTTAATGGGTTCCTCGTTACAACCATCATAAAACAAGTAAACAGCAACTCTGCCAGTGCTGCCTGCAGTCCTCCTCCAAGTGGCTGAACCAAGGGAGAGATTTGAACTCTTGCCATTTGATAAAGCCATGTGCGAACATGGCTTTTTAAAAATTAATTCTTTACTTTTCCTTTAGTAGCCTTTCAACTGCTGAAGAAGCCTGGCCAGTGACTGCAACGGAGCTTTGTGGCTCTTAATGAGACAGAGGGGAAATGCCAGTTCAGGACTTAGCTTAAATCATATCAGCCAAAATAAAAGCTTACAAAAGGCAGAGAAATTGTTCTTTGTAGACTGCCTCACTGAAACAGCCTTTGTAGCCCCTTTAATCCTTACTTACTTATTTTCCTTTTGCAAAGGAAAATAAGTAAGTTTTGTGTTGGGACTTTTTCCCCTCTTTACCTCCAGAGTGCTGTTCTAACTAATGGCAGCTTCCTTGGGTTGGAATTTACTGGATTAAATGGATCACGCTGTGGATCTGTGGTGGCCACACAGACGGGGTGCCTGCTCCCAAGCACAGTTCTGTCACTGCATCTCAGGGCTCTGCAGTGGGAAGGCACACAGACTGTAAGCTGAAAGCAGCAGAATTACCTGTGTGCCGGGCTTCTTCCAGACTTAAATCAGGTGATTGTGCAGTGCTGTGGGGTCTTTAAGTTAAAGAGGCTACAAAAAGAGAAAATACTCATCCATTTGTTTGAAGACTCCATTCTAGTTATTTTTATATAGTGCCTTCTGATATCCTGAAGTTTACATTCCCAAACTGGAGGGTGGTTTACAAAATGGAATACCCACAGTAATGTATTTAATATACTTCATGGCTGCTTTCTCTAACCTGCTAAGGAAATCCAGCTGTGAAACCTCAGTGCCAGCTGTTGGTTCCACCCAGCCGCTGGTTGGCTGCATTCCCCTGGGCCAAGAAAAAGGAACTCTGCTGTCTGAAGGAAAGGGTTGCCGTTTAGTCTGTGGCCAAACAGATAAAGAAGAGGATTCATGCTTCAGAGTCTAAGCTGATTATCTTTGTGAAAGGACCCTCAGCCAGCAGGGTCTGGCTCCTCAGCTTCTCAGAAAACAAAGCAGATGTCCTCTTCTGAGGCTGCTGGTGGTCCTGTATTGCACACTGCTGATCCAAAACTCAGGGAGTTTTATTTGAGACAATGAATGTGATTAGATCTATCTAGGTTATAGTAATCCAATGTTAAGGTAACAGTATTCAATGTGGCATCAGGAGAAAGAGATACCTTTGCCTCTTTGTGACTGATGGGCAGGTGTTTCCAAGTGTGGTTCTTCTGCTGGGTAAAAAAACTTCATTCAGCACTGCAGGGAATTGCACAGAAAAATGAGACCCACGTGCACACCATAAATTTAAGGTGATCTGTATCATTCTTGTGACTGTGAACTTGGTCACTGCCAACCAGTGCTTACCTCGTGGGATTGCTTGGGATGTCCAAACTCAGCTCTCTGGAAGAGCCGAGCACGCCCATTACAGGGAGGTTTTATGAAGTTGTACTCGAGAGAATTGTGCTCCAAATCTCTTTGCAGTCACCCCTGAGACTGGGAGCTCTAACAGTGCTACAGACCTTGCAGCACTCCCGAGCATGCAGATGACAACATAATCACAGCTGTTCTCAGGAGGGCAGAGTTCTGCCGTTCTCAACTTGAAAGAAAATTGGATTTTAATGAGGAATACAAGGTGAAAACTTCTGAAACTTAGAAGCCTTTCACCATCCTTTGAGAATGTGGACCGTGGAGCAAAAGGCATGAAAGGTGGCTCAGCCCTGCTCCTGCCCATGGGGCTACCCTGTGAACAAGGCTCCCTGGGGAGAGCTCCTGGCTCTTCTTGCTCTCCTTGTTCTGTCTGGTCCACAGGAATTAGACCCCTTCCATCCATCCTTAGATTTGTGGGTTAAGTAATTTATAAACCCGTCTGCAATATTTCTTCTTGTTGCTGTGTATCCTTACATATTCTCCCAAAAGTCCTTTCCAGGTTTTTAAAGTTATATCAAATCTCTACCTGCAGACTGCAGGAGAAGCACCTTCCCTCTCATGGTGTCTGTAGGTCCAAGGAGGCTGTGCCTGGGCCAGGGATTTCCCTCTCACACTGAACCTGGAGACTGAGTAGTTTATGGGAGTGAAGGGGAAGTGCTCAGGAAAAAGGGGTGGTTGAAAATGTACCTTTGACTGTTAACTTGGGAAAAACTAATAGCCTTGGTTCAGGTTTTCTAAGGATTCTCCAAGCCCTGAAAATTTGGGTTAGTGAGTATGGCAGGTGAGTTTCAGAGCTGTACCATAAATTAATGGACTTTTCCATGGACCTGTGTGTAGTGTATCAAGTAGTGTAACAATGCCCTTAGTCCAAACTTCCTAATGCAAAGTCATCAGTGATTTTGTAGCCCCTTGCTGTTAATAGAGCTAATCCCTACCGCAGGAGTGAGACAGGGACTTCTGGAGAAGCCTTAGGTACTTTCTGCCTTCCCTAAAGCACTCTGCAGGGCACTGACTGTGGGGACATCTGTGCAAACTGAAAAGCAAACTGATCCTGCTGACTCTGCCTCATTTTACTTCCCCTGACAAGTAATTGAGTGGTTGCACTTTATTAATGCTAATGACTTTCTAGTTTGAGCTGTTAGTGTACAGTTTGATATTTATATTTATTTATTTGTAACATCCAGACTTTGTACTGTCTGGATTAATCCTCGAGCTAATCTGATGCTGAGCCATTATTGTGACAATTGAGTCACAATACAATTTGACATTCATGCTGTACCTGGTGTAGCTAATTTATGTAACTCAATTTATAAATTACATAAATAGGTTACATAATTTACCACATACCTTGTACACTTCACAGTAATATTCCCAGCTTGCAATTTAAACAATCTTTATACTGAGAATAATTTACAGTGAAGACTCTTGAATAATTTTGCAATCTATTCCTGGACAGATAAGGAGTCATGTTTGTTAAATAAACACTTGCTAGTGTTGATTTTAACTTATTAATCACCCTGTCCCACTTCCCAGATAATCTCTAGCCTGTCCTGGGTGATGCTCTGCTGGCAAGGCCAGACCTCTGCAGAGGTCCATGTCTTCAGCTTCTGCCTTTCAGGAGCTGCTTGCCTTGAAATGATGAATTTCTCCCTCTGTCATCCAGTTGAAACTTCAGTGCAGGTGGTCCTTGCTGGAAAACCATCTCTGCTGCCTGCAGCCTTGTCCAGGAGTGCAGAACCCCAGCTTCTCCATCGCCCACCCAGGCACATACATGATGGGTGGTGGTGTGACTGTGGTGAGGTGGGGCTGGAGGTGTGGAGGGGGCTTTGCATTGATCTGGGAGAGCTTGTGATGCCGGGGTAGAGGACACCTCCATGGAGGGTGGCCCAAAGATGTTATATGTGACAAGTCCTTGGGAAGTTTCTGCTTCTCCCAGCTGGTGTTAGAGTGAAACAGGTCCTGCTCCAGACCTCGTGTCACCAAGGTGCCAAAAGGAGGAAGTGAAAAGCATCGTGCAGCCTGTTCACGACAGCGTCTCCAGGCATCTTGCAGGCAGCACCTTGGCCCCAAATCTCTGTTCTGTCCTCCAGGAGCAGCTCCTGGCAAGCAGCCCCAGCTCTGGGACCCAGAGGAGGAGGATGGTGCTGTTCATCACCCCTTGTTTGAAAGGCCCATGGGCCCATTTCCACTGCTCCTGGTCGCTGGGGTTCTGTGAGTGACCACAAATGCCATTGTGGGGCTGGCAGGTGTGAGCCTGGGTGTCTGGCAGTGCCCAGAGCCCAGAGGCAATGCTGCTCCTTGCAGCTGGGCACTGTGTTGACCTGCTGGTAATGTTGCCACAGGTCCTGCTCTCCAGATCTGTCACTCCCCATCTTTTGGAGTCCAGGCTGTGGCCAATCAGCTCCCACATGGCCAGCAGTAGAGGAGAGAGGCACCAGGGCAAAGACCTGGAGGCAGGTGCTCATGCAATCACCAGCATCACCTTTCCTTTCCTTATCCTGTTACTTTTCATCCTGCTACCACTGCCTGGCTCCTCCACTTTCCCCAGGAGGGGCCAGTGATGACAAAGACCATTAATTTTGCATCAGCTGCTTCAAAACCCCATCAGACCCCCAAGCTGTCACCCTGTGACTGCTGCCTCTGAGCACCACAGATATCAAACCTGCAAACAAGATATTTAGGTGTGTGGGGATGGAGGTTGTCTCAGCCCTGGCAGCCACCGCGGCCACCAGCCGTCTCCCACTGATGCTCAACACTCTCCCCTTCCCCATGGCCCTGCTGGGAGGAGACATCCCCTCCTTGAGCTCCGTGATATCTGGGGGACCATGGCTCCCCCCAGCTCTGCCTTTGCTCCTCCCAATCTACGTCCCAATCAGAGCCAACAAATGAGCTATTATGTGCGCACAATCCCAGCACGTGCACGAGCTAGACCCACGCACCCCAAACCCGTGTGGGCAGACCCCGACCCGGCTGGCTCCCGTAATTATCTCCTGCAAGGCAAAACAATTAGGAGTTTCTGTTCTCCTTTCCCTCCCTTCCCCCTTCCTCTTCATTGTTCTTGGCAAAAAAAGGTTAATTAAACTCAGAAAATATCCCTTTTCTCCCCCCTCCTAAGCATGAGGCTTAATTTTTCTCTTTATATTTGTATTCAATTAATTCCTGCAAAGGCTCTGACTATATTTTTTTGGTATAATTTCTTTCTTTGTCTCTCTCATTGTTAATCCTTGCATATTCAGTTTTTCTCCTCCCTTTTCCCCTAGATTTGAAATTCTATTACCATTTCAGAAGGCAGGCGTTTGAAGAGAAAATTGAATACCCGTCCAGTCTTGATAAGAAGGGACATTTGGTACTAACGGTAATTTGTGAAGCAGATTTCCCCACACCCTGTGGTTGGTCCCCACCTTTCTCTCCATGTTTGCTGTGGATGATGCGCGTGTGCCATGGGGGTGTGGGGATGTCACAGCATTTTGCAGCCTTTATATCCCTGGATTACTGTGTCAGGGCCATAATGGCCTGGCAGCCGCGTGTGGGGATGGGGTGACACGGTGACGTGCTGTGTCTGACACCTCCCATGCGCCTTCACACCCCTCAGGAGCCGACCCTGCACCCCCACTTTGCTCTTTTTGTTCAGAGATGATGCCCTATCGTATTGTCCCCATGGTTTTAGGGGAAGCTGGATTGTGTTATTTTCAGGAGAGCTCCTGTTCCCAGCTCCAGGAATATCCCCGGTGCCAGCAGGACTGGGAGCAGCTGCCTTCAGCCTCCCTGTGCAGAGCACGAAGGGTCATTCTCGGGCTGTGGCTGCGGGAGTGCGCTGGCCTGGGTTACGCATCCACACCGGGGTGTCGGGGCTGCGGGCCGGGGTCCTGCAGCTCCTCCGTCCCAGACGTGGCCCCGGGCACAACCTTGCCCCTTGTGCCCTTCCCCACCTTGTCCTCGCACCTAGTGCGGGGTGCGTGGTGCGGGGTTCGGGCATCTGCTGACGGTGGGAAACCCGGTCTGGGGGTTTGTGGTGACTTTCCCCCGCTCCGGTCTCGCTGCCACCTCCTGTCGCCTCCCCCTCACGGGGCACCCCGCTCCGGGCCCCTGCACCCCGCGCTGCCGGGAGATGCGGAGCGCATTGCCCGCCCGCGGGGCCGCCCCGCAGCGTGGGCCGGGGTCGCGTCCCTCGGTCCGTCCCTCGGTCCGTCCCTCGGTGCCGGCAGCAGCAGCAGGTGGCACTGTCGGCCCGCGCTGCCGCCGCCGCCGCTNAGGGTCCCGGCCGAGCCGGGCGCTGCCTGCCCGGTGCGGGACAAGTAGCGGCCCCCCCAATGTGCCGAGGGGGTGGAACGGGCCCCCGACATTGTCTGGGTGATGCCCATGACGGCTTGAACTGAGCTGAAGTGAAATATTCCCCGTTTCCTTGCCCGAGAGAGAGACTCCCTGGGTAGCCAATTCCAATGCTTAACAGCCCTGTCAGTGAAAAAAATTTCCCTCATATCCAATCTAAACCTCCCCTGGCAAGACTTGAGGCTTTCTTCTTGTTCTGTTGCTTGTTACCTGGGAGAAGAGACTGACCCCCACCTGGCTATACAACATCCTTTCAGGTAGGTGTAGAGAGAGAAAAGGTCCTGGCGTTGCTGCCCCAGAAGTGCCCAGCCTGAGCTGGACAGCCACCACTCTGGTCACTGGTGAGTCTGTAACCCCAGAGAGCCCCTGCACAGGGCTGGGTGTTGGGTCCTGTTTGGTGCCACACTGGGGCTGGAGGGTCCTGGGTCCCAGCAGAGCAGGACCATGGTGTCCATGGACCTGGAAGTTCCAACAGGAGCCCCAGGGGGAATTCCGTGTCCTGGCACAGCTGTGACCCTGAAGTGCAGCAGGTGGGACATGATGGGGAGCTGAGGCGGGATATGAGAGTCTGGAGAAACCTTTTAATCTAGGGGTGGCAGCCTGGGGGTGGTGGGCATGGGAATGACTGCTGGAGCTGCAGAGCCCTCAGGGAGCAGCACTCTCCCCACCTCCCTCACTGCTGGGTAAATCATGACGGCTTGGACTGAGCTGAAGTGAAATATTCCCTGTTTCCTTGCCCAAATCTGTAGTTTCCTTCTGGCTCTGAGGCTCTGGGCCATATTGCACATTTGAATTTAAAAGCAGACTTGTGCTTGGGCTTGTTATTTATTTATTTATTTATTCTAGAATTGTTATTTTCTTTAAAATCAGGGTCCTTTTTTGCTGCAGCTCTGTGGTTCCTCTTGGAGCAATGACTGACAGACCTGGGTGCCGAGGGCTGGGGACACGAGTCAGAGGTTGGTCCCTGGTTGTGTGGGGTGTCCTTGGGGATGTCTGGAGCTGGCAGGAAGAGAGTGGTGGAGGGGAGAGCCTGGGAGCCTGGTGCTGGCTCCCAGCCCTGAAAAGGGAGATGCAGAGTTAAGGCGATAGCTGGGGGTGCTAATGGGCACCCCTCTTCCCCTCCCTGCTGTAGGATTTGCCATCTGCTGTGTGAGAAGCGGCATTTGCTCGCTTCGGGGATGTCACACTGGGGATGACACGTCCCTTCTCAGCACTGCTGGGCTGTCCTGACTGGGCTGCGCTCTGCCCATGCCCAGCGAGCCTCGTGTCCCTCAGGGCTGGGCTGCAGCAGTGTGGGTCTGAGCCCCGAGGGTGGCCTTGTGGTTTGTCACGGTTTTGTGTCACTGCCTGGAAAGCCAGGTTGTCCCTGAGGTTGGTCCCTGAGTCTGTGGCACAGGATGCCCAAGTCCCAGTGGCTCTTGGGCACCTACTGGGAGCCGAGTGTAGCAGGCGGGGACCAGCCTCACCCCTGCTTTGGGGATGGGAGCAGTGCCACGGAGCAGCTTCGGAGGGCAATGCTGGCGGGGCAGGTGGGAGGAAAGGGTGGAGAGAGGCAGGAGGGAACAAGGAGAGGCAGGAGAGGGGAAGGGGTAGGACAGGCGAAGGAGGAGTTGCGCAGAGAGGAGGACACTGGGGAAGGAGGGGTACGAAGGGAGGAGAGAGCCCCGCTGCAGGAGCAGCCACCCCTCGCTGCACGCCCAGCAAGCCCATCTCCCCGTCAAGCTGCTAACGAGGATTAATTGCCTGTTCCGGGCTCCTGTGCGGGGCTGCAGCCGCCGCCGCCTGCCCTCCGGTGCGGGTCCCCAATGGCTCCGTGGGTAATTTATAGCCACATCGGTGCAGGCAGCTGTTCGCAGGTTGGCAGCAGCGCCGCTGGGAGCCCGTGCCTGGTTTGAGGCTCTAAATAACCCCATCGGCTCTGCAAACCATCCTGGCCAGACTACCCAGCCAAGCTGCGGGGAGGAGAGGGTGGGAATCAGAAATCACTGGTCCATCCCCACAGGCATCAGGGTCCCCAGGCCAGGGGAGCAGATGGCTGCGGCCAGCTCGTGGCAGCCTTGTCACAATGGGGTCCCTTAAATACCGATACCACGATTAATTGGGATTCAGTAATCGCTGCTGAATCTTGCTGCCTCGCTGCACATGGGGCAGGCGAGTGCCGGCAGCCGGTGCGTTGCCCAGCGGAGGCTGGAAGCGCTGCTGGCATCTCTCTCCATGCCCTGGGATACGTGTGGAGACATATGCTTCCCCAATCTGCTCGAGCCTTGGTGCATTTTGACCATGCCCTGCAAATGGCCTCAGAGGGTTTTAGCTGGGGAAGGAGGTGCCAGGGACACGGAGGCAGTGAGATTGTGGCTGCCCCACAGCCCCTCTCATGTCCTGATGGAAAAGGCTAGAAGGGGAGGGAATAATTTGAGGGTGCAAGAAAAGCCCTAGGGTCATGTGCTGGGTATTTCTGGGGACGTTGGCTCTTCTAGAGCTGGATCTCCATCCTAGGGTGATCCAAATCACCCTGAACCTAGGCCAGCACAGCCAGAGGTATAACCCAAGCTATAATCCTTTGTCTTCAAGGATTTAATGTCTCTTAAGCCTTGTCCTGGCTCAAAGCAACTGGAAAAGCAAAGCAGAGCTTGCAACGACCTCCCCAGAGTCCCCTGGCTGCTGTGAGTACTTCCAGCATTGTCTCACTGGTTTGCAAGTCAGGAGGATGTGACCTGACCTGGTGCCTCATCACTTCCCCAGGTGAGGTGGGCACTGGGGCATGGGGGAGCACAAAGGTTCCCCCAGCTGCAGCTGGGGCAAGCCAGGGGCCCATGCTGGCTGTTGGCCTTGGCCACTGGCATTCTGGGGTCCCTGGGGGAGCACCTCACATGCAGCCCACCCTGGGGCTGGCTGCCATGGCTCTGTACTCCAGCACCTTTGCCAGAGGTGATGTGTTTCTGGTGTGCTGCTTCCCACCAGCAGTGATTTTGCTGAGGGGTTGCCTCGGTGTTCCTGAGTTTGCTTCTCTGTTTGCCACATGCAGCAACACGTGCTCTTCCCTGCTCTGTTCCTCAGGTGCTTCTGCCATCAGACACATCCAAGTCCCTGGCACGTGGGCTGAGGTCCATGGGGAGGGCAGGGAGCCCAAAGGATGGGGAAGAGGCATCTGGGGATCCTGCCAGGGTTGAGGGAGGAGGGAGAGCCCACGGGGTGCAGGGGGCTTGGGAGGTGGCAGCAAAGCCCCTGCCAAGGGCCAGGGAGGTGCAGGGGCTCTAGAGGTGGTTCATGCCTGCAGGATGGGGGTTTCCTTGCTAATGGAGTGGGGTTCTATAGCCTGGAGCCCAGTGGGATTGCAGCAGGCACAGTGTCGTGCTGGGGTTTATTATGAGCCAGTTAATAACTCTGGACTGGACGGTTCGTTAAAGGAGTTAATTTACCCTGGGCTGTTCTCTAATGTGGGCTACAAGGCTCAGCTGTGGCCGTGTCAGGCTGAGCCTCTGCTGCCTCACTGCCCCAAGACATTGCCCTTCAGCCTCACACCCAGCAGCAGGGCTTGTGGGGTGAGGAGGTGCCAGCAAGGATGGGCTGGGGTCCCCACAGGGTTTCTGCTGGCATCCCCTTCTTTGTGACCCCCAAGCCCTGGCTGGGACATGCAGCACCCCCTCCCCACCTGTGTGTCCCCATTCCTGCAGTGAGGCACCAGCCAAGCCCCGTGGCTTGGCTCAGGGGCCTGCCCTCCCTGGTCACCCCCAGGTGGCTGAGCTTCCTCATGGCACCGCGTTGGGAACTGGCTTTAGGAATACATATTGACATTAAAAAAGGCCCCTTTGTACCTATTAATTGAAATCATTAAATTTAATGGGATGGTTATTGCATGTTAAATAAATACTGGCTAATTACGAAAAACATATTTGCCAAGGTTTAACTATAGAAAAGATGCCTCAATTACATGGTTATTAAACCTCAAAAAATATACACTTTTAATAATGAAGTGACATTTAAATAACATACATTAACTGTCTTATTAAATGTTGATTCTTTTCATATTTGAGGACTTTAATTTAGAGCGTTTTCCCTGGCACTAACTATACGATGCATCATTAGCTGTCTTTCACTCATCATTTTGTAAACTTTTTTAATAAATAGGCTGAAGTGTTTGTATTTGCTTTTGTTTTCCTAGTTTCCATCTCTCTCTTCAGGCAGTAGGGATGTGCCAGGGGAGCGTGCAGGGAGAATGGGAACTTCCAGGCAGCTTCTTCAAATCACTAAACCCTTCCTAAAGATGGTAAACCCCTTCCTAAATCTGTCATCCTAAAACAGGCAGGCAGCCAAGCTCTTCAGGATTTTTGATACATCCTTATGGAAAGGACCACTCTGCCTCGCTCTTGGTTTGTAAGAAGTACCCAGGAGATGGAGAGCAGGGTAAGAGCAGGATCTCAAGGCTGCAGTGGAAGCACCATCCTGGTATGGCAGAGGGAAGCTTATTTCTGTCTCTGCTGCCAAACCATGGCACTAATCCTTGGAAAAGTCAGTATTTTGGGATGCCTGTATCCCTCCCAGATGTGGGGAACCTGCCTGGAGAGGGATGCTCTGTGGGGCACATCCCCAGGTGCTGCAGCACCCAGCCCTGCTGCTCACAGGGATTCCTCTGCGGCCAGAGGGGCAGGGAGCAGGATCTGGGCTGTGGGAATGGCGTGGAGCAGCACAACCCAGGGCACACAGGCTCCTTCCTTAATGCATTTATCGATTGCAGTGTACACGTCAGGATGTAATTTAGAAATCACTCTCCCAGAATCAATTAAAGACCTTACTGGCAACATAGGCACCTCTTCTAGTTAAAGCCTTCACCCTTCCCTCAAATGCACACCCCACCATTCCTGCTCAGCTTTTGGGGAGTTCTTGTCTCCCTCCCAGCTATCTGGGAGTGTGGGTGCTGGGATCACCCTCTGGCAGACCCGCTGCTTTTCTGAGAACTGGTGTTGCCTCAGCTGCCTCCCAAACCAGCCATCAGTTATGGGCTGTCAGGGAGCCAAGACCTCTCATCTTCCGGACACATTCTTAATGTTCCCTGCGTCCGCAGCGAGGTGAGTAATCTGTGCTCGGGAGGCCCGGTGGGCAGCACAGAGGCACTTAAATTAATTATGGAGGAGTTAAGTCCCAGGGGGGCTCCCGGGGGAGCGGGGCTCAGGCGGGGCTCGGGGGCAGTGGGCCGTGCTGACAGCTTTGGGCAGGGGCTGGAAGGTTCCTCGCCTGCCCTGCGGCTGCTCCGTCGCTGTGAGGAGTTGCCCCAGCGTTAGTCCACAGCTGGGGTCAGGAGGAGGGGGCTCCTTAAGGGCAGCAAGTGGGGATGGCATTGTGGGCAAGGGGATGTGGCACGTCCTCTGGCTTTCAGGCCAAATGAGTGTGGCCACCATGGGACAGTGATGTGCCAGCTGGTCCGTGCTGGCTCCTGAGGGCTGGATGTGATGCCTGTACCCCATGATGGCTTTTTCTGGGGCACAGCCAGGGCTGCCTGGTACATGGGGATGGTGTTGGAGGTAAATGGTCTCCCAAACCCATCAGCTCATCCATTTCCCTACCCTCCATTGTGCCATTTAGTGTTGGCAGGGAGAGTGGGGCACAGCTCCCAGGTGAATGGGTCTGGGACCAGCTGATGGTGGCCCCAGGTCTCCTAACACAGCGGGGCATCAAGGTGGGGATGGCTGAACCCACATGAGTGCAGCTGCTGGTGCAGGTCCAGCAGGCTTACAACGCTGGGGGTTCTGCACAGCAGAGTCTGGACTTGTTTGTTTGGGTGGAGAACCTGAGATTCCAAAATGTATCTCAGGTAGTGGGGTGATACAATTGTTTCTCAGATTCCTGCACCCCAAGATAGGGGGCAGTCAGAGCGGGCTGCTGTGGTAAGCATCAGGCTTTGTATTCTGGTTTTGACTTTGTTAATGTTATGGGGTTTGTTCACAAAATGGAGCTGGAAAATCCTTTTACAGTAATAATCTCTCTTCCAAGACGTAGACCTTTGACCATGTTTAAAAGAATTTCCCTTTTGTCCTTTTTTTCCCCTTTCTCTTACTGTGGTGATGAACTTTCATCAAAACAATTGAAGATAGGGCTTCAATTCTGTAAAAACCACTTTAATCAATAATAGTTTTTCCATGGAAGGCTGGAATTTGGGTCCTCTCTTTGCACTCTCTCTCCTACCGACTGTTACAGGTGCACAGACTGAAGTCAGAGGCAGAGTGGAACATCCCTGCTCCATCCCAAAACCATTATGCTCACAGTGGTGATGCCAGGACTCCTCTGGCAGCGGCGTGAGGAACCAACCCAGCTCAGCTCTTCCCCTGGCTGCCTCGGGGGTACCAGACTCTCCAGTTCCTCCCACCCCAGAAACAGAAGAAACACAACGACTTACAGACCCACCTCAGGAGGGCCAAGAAGCTGAAGCCAAGAGGCCACAGGCACCCTCAGGCTGCAGTGTCCTGCTGCCCTGGGGCAAGGCTTGTGGCGCTTGGTATTTCACAGGCCTGAACATTTCTTCCTCACCGAGGTTTGTGGTGCTCCTCAAGGGATCTCTGTGCTGCAATATAAAATCCCTGTGTAGGGAAATTGTCTTAAGTAATGGTTTCTGCAGGTTTTTTTAAGGTATATTTATCCTATCTTTTATTGGAATAGAATTAAAGCAAAATTAGAAACTAAAATAACTTTAATTACGAACTTCATGATTCCGTATGTTGTAAATCTTTCAGCATAATATTGTGCCATAAAAATGCTATTTTGTGATAATTATTATTATTATAATTAATGTTCCTTAATTGCTGATGTCGCAGGCGTGTGTTATCTCCCAGGTTTTCCTGCAGTATCTCTGGAGGAGCTCTTCCACGGACGGGGAGGTGCAGAGGAGGTGCAGAGGATTCAGGCTGGTGCCCGGGTGGGTGCTGGCTGTGTGCACACGGGTGGGTGTCCGTGTGCCCGAGCGATGCTGCCAGCTTATCCCAGCCTGTGGATTGCTCTCAGTGCTTCCCAGACAAGGAGGAGGCTGCAAGCTGTGGGTAATGCCTCTGCCCCGGGCTTTGCTGTGGTCACACACACACTCGTGGTCACCCACGAGCTCCCTCTGGCAGGGAGATGGGCTGAGTGTGCTTTGATGGCTCTGCCTTCGGTCTGATGAGAGCACTCCTGTCTGGTGAGAGCGCCCATCTGTCCTTGCAGGGGTGGGTGCAGGTGCTTGTGAGCAGGAGATGCAGGGTGCGAGCAAGGGGAATGTGCGATGGAGAACTCAGACTGGCCAGAGGGAGGTGGGGAGAAGGCAGTGGGATGGAAAAGTGGCGGGATGGATGCAGTGGCCAGACCAGGGCTTAGCAGTTCTCGTTAACATCCTTTATCAGCTCGGAGGATGCTGCTGGGGTCTGGGAGGCAGCGGCAGAGAGTGCCTGGTCTTTGGGCCCAGGTGCGAGGGAGGAGCAGGAGCATGGGGATGGAAAACGCCTGGTGCCAAGCGCGTGAATTTTTCATGTGACCCAGAGGCCTCACTTGGAACAGCATGGGGCTGCCCAGGACCAGCTGAGAGAGGGAAGGCATGAAAATAGCCACTGAACCACCTGCTTTGCAGTGGTGAGTGTATATGGGATGAAGCTGAAACCAGGATACATTTTTAATGACTCAGGCAGGGCTGGGTTTCTTTAAATAAGACTAGACAATGAATATGTGCTCCCAAAGCTGTGTAGTGCACCATGAATGCATTATTTACAGCAGCTTCTTCCTTGTCCATTTTAATTTTACATGGGTACTGGAGAAAGGGAAGGGACTCCTTGGTGTCTCATGGCCTCCCACTTGTTCCATGTGACAGAGGTGAATTTTTGAGCCACCAAAGGATTTGGTGTTGATCTTTCCACTGACTTGAGTCACTGGGAAAACAGCCATCCTAGGAATGGAGCCTGGCACCTAGGAGTGGAGGCAACTATGGCCTGAAGTTTCATCTGGCTGATGCATCATCTGGTCTTGATTGTACCATTTTCTGCCTTCTCCCCATGGATGAAATGAAGGGGGGATGTTCTTAGGCCACTGCAGCCTCCCCTTGTCCCTACACATGCTCAGCACTGAATCTCTGCTCTTGGCACTGGTGGAGGACCAGACAGCCTTTGGGAAGTGGGCAGTGACACATGATCCTGAGTGAGGGAGGAGGTGAACCTGCTCCGTGAAAATGGTCCTCAGCTGACCCTGGCAAGGGAGGGTATGGAGCAGGTGGGAATAAACAGCATTACAGTGGCAGAGCAGAGGTTCAGGAGTGCTCCAAAGGACACAAAGTTTCCCTGTGTCTCTTCTCCTGGCTGTTCCCATGGCTCCCGGTGGGATGGGTGACCCTGCACTGTGTGGCAGTGATGCCACGTCCATGGTAGTGCATCTTGGAGACTTTGTGGATCTGGGGAACCAGGCAGTGACATTTTTCCTACCTTCAACATCGCCCTGACTCCAAGTCTGTGCTTGGTGCACCCTGTACAGGGACATCGGGCTGCCGGGGGAAGCACAAAGTGGTTCCAGCACTCCTGAGTGGCTGCAAAGGTGGGATCAAAGTCTGGGAGCTGACGGACACGAGGCTGCTTTCCCCAGCGCTGCCGGGCCTGGGAGGGTTGAGATGGCAGCTTGACGGCTTGGAAAATAGGCTGAGATGAAGGAATATCAATATGGAGAGCGAGCTGTTCCTGCCGAACAGCCCCGGGGCAGCTAACGTGAAATGCTGGTTGTCTCCGAGGAGTTGACAGGTGTCTGCATCAGGCATCCTGCTAATTAAGCACCGTCATGAGTCACAGGGCTGAGGGATGAAGGAGCCGGGAAGGAGCTCAGCCGGAGCAGGTATGGCCAGAGGGGATCTCTGCAGGACCTCCCTGCCCGCCGGGGATGGACTGGTGCATGCATGATTTGCCGGCTGGTGGATACACAGTCATGGGGCGGGCGGGTCTTTTGGGAGCTGGAGATCGGCTTTGAGAAGAGCAGAGCAAGCCTCCCCACTGGGTGTCTGTCCTCCCCCGCTGTGGCTGTGTCCTTCCCTGGCTCCCCAGTGCTGGCACTGATGTCCAGACTGACCTCCTGTCACAGACCTAGCACGGTCCCCCAGAGCACCTCCCACACCCACAGCTCCCAGCACCCATCCCATCAAACCTCTTCCCAAACCAAGGTGTGCATCACTGCCGGTGTGACAGACTGAGGAAATGAGGATATTCCCAGACTTGTTTCTCTCCCCATCCCCTTCAAGAAGATCCTCTTCATACTGAAATGAGCAGTGGTGCTGCCAGTCCAGTGGGGCCTCTGCCAGAAAATTCCCAGGAACATGAGCATGGTGGGGTGGAGGAAGGGGCTGCTTGCCCCTTTGTGGACACCCATGATCCAGAGGGGGCCAGTAGCATCAGGTACAGGGTAAAAGCCATCCTGGCAGACAGAAAAGTGCCTTCCTTTCTGGGCAGAACTGGGAGTGAAGGAATGCTGCCACCCTGGCGAGAGCCCCTGTGCCACCCCGTGTCCCTTCCCTGTGTCCCTTTCCAGCACCTTTTGCCACTGCCCTTCGTGCCTCTGCAGCTGCGATCCCCTGAAAAATGGCTCTATTCATTACCCATTTTAATTCCACCCTGGATCCCCAGAGCTCCACAGACACAGTTTGTTATCCTGGCTGTCAAGAAGCTTAAAGAGCTGCTGATGCCTCCTGGAAAACTTTGACAAACCCTCTGGTCAGATCCAGTGCTGCTCCCCAGCCCGGCTGCTCAGCCTTTCTGCTCCTGAGGCTGGATTAGCAAAGATGTCTGTGAGGATGGGAGGAGGGAAAAAACCCCATTGCTGCCATCTGGGCAGAGCAGATCCCTCCTGCTGCCCATGCCCGTCAGGGGGATATCCTGGGACTGTCTGGGCAGAGCAGAGCTGCAGAGTTTGTCTGTGAAGGCCCCCAAAGCCCACATTTGAATTCCAGACTGTTCTCCAGGCCAGTCAGATTTCGTAGCCTAAAAACCTTTGGGCTGAGGCCACTGGGTTTCTCTCCTCCCTTTATGTTCAGTGCAGGGGGTTTAAACTGGGGTTGCAGATTCTGGGTCATTCATTTTCTGAAAATTTTTCCACCTGTGGGTGATAACCAAGGGAGGTGACAAGGGCTTGACTTCTGCACTGTGCAGAGCTCTGCCTTTTAGCAGAATTTTTTAGCAATCAAAAACTGCCAAGAGTTGAAAAATTGTGAATTTTTCTGATTGTTTTTGGTCCCTCACCACTCAGACTGGGAGAGCAGAGTAGAAGAGCCTCCCCATCTCTTCGGGCTCTCTGCAGTGACCTAATCCTCTCCCAGTTAGTTTCCGGTTTTGACAAAGTAGTTACCAGGCTGCTTTTAGAGACCAGGATGCCCCTCAGTCTCTGTGGTAACATAGGCAAAGTGCCCCAGCACCCCAAGAACAGTTCATCTCTCAATGTAGTTTTGGGCAAAGTCGGGTAAGAAGCGCTGAGGCAGCCTTTAGCTCAGTGAGAAGGAGCTGGGTGAACCCCTCACCCCTCACTGCTGGGTTCTGGGTCCAGCTGCCTCCGGACCCTCCTCTGCCTCCAGCCCTTGCTCCCAGCACCCTGCGGAGCGCGGAGCTCGGGAGTGCTTTTGAGGTGCCACTCAAGCCGCTGTCCTCGGGGCACGGCCGGGCTGTCAGCCCGCGGGGGCTGGCGGGGAGCGGGGGAGGATGCGCAGGGAGGGTGGGGATGAACAGAGCGGTTGAAGCCCCATGGGAGACAGGATAAAAGGCCAATCTTCCTGAGATAACGAGGGTCTCTCTGCGGGGGTGAGGTGCCCAGACATGGGGGGAAGCCGTGTGAGTGACAAGCGTGTCCCAGTGCCCGCTGGGCATGGTGTCGAATGAGCCATCGGACCGGCCGTGGGAGCTCTGCGGGTCACTGGGAGCCTGAGGCTGTTTCCCACCCAATGCAAACCTGGGATCTCCCCTGCCAGCTCCCTCCCAACCCTGTGCTGGGCACTGGCGTGGGGGGTTCTTGGGTTTTCTTTCTGTCTTCTTTTATTCCCTTCTCTCAGGGCTGGACCCTCCTTGGTGAATCAGCAGGGGGCTGGCGGTGCACTCTCAGCCAGGTGCCCGTTCTTTTCTCAGCTCCACCACCTTGGTTCCCCTTGTCACTGGATGTATGTGGACAAATCCATCTTCCAGCAAAAATAAATCGCTCCAGTTTCCTCTCCCAGGGGCACACAGGAATGGTAGCACTGGCCCAGGGGTCGGTGCTGCTGCGTCACTCAGTCCTGCTCTGAGGAGGGCGAATTCATCCCTCTCTTTTTGCCTCTGCGGCAGGAGACGGCAGCCGTGGGACCAAGGTGCCCGGGCAGCAGCCCTGGGAGAGAGTGGATTTAAAAGCAGTGGTGGGAGCTTGCCTGAACATTTCTCCCTTCTTTTCTATTCGTTTAAGAGGTTTCGCTGTCTTGGTAACTCCCGTGAGAGACAGGAGCAGCAGCCTCTTTGGATGTGAATACCTGACAAGTTTTTAATGTGAAAGGAATTCACTAAATTTAGTCTCTTGGAGGAAGGAAAAAAAAAAAAGGAGAAGTGTTTCTTTCAGTCTGGGGGAAGCGATCCAAATCCCAGCCACTTCCCTGCCGGCAGAGCTTGACGATGTCTTCTCTGTCTCGAAAGCTTTTAAGTCTGGGCCCCATGTGTGTCCCTGCACAAACAAGAGGTGGGAGAATGGCAGGGTCTGATGCTGTGCCCTGGGGGAATGGGCCTGTTCTCAGTTCCTCTGGCCTCCTGGAAATGGATGCTGGTGAGGGCTGGATGGGGAGATAAATGAGAAGAAAACCTTGTTGTCCAAGTTGCAGGGACACCATCTCTGCTCTCAGGTGGGCTCTGAGTGAGGTGTGAGCATTGAGATGCTGAGGGTGCTGAGGGGAGTGCAGCTCTGCTGTTGAACTCAACCAAATCACCCTTTTTGTCCTCTATTTTACTCCCTACTCTCACTGGAGCCTCTGAAGGTCCATTTTCTTTTCTGTTTTGGTACTTGAGACTCACCTGTGCCTCGTGCTGTCCTTCCATGTCCTCTCCCAAAGTGCCCTGTGCTGCTCTCCACAGCTTTGGGATTCAATTCCTCCTGTCAGGGAGGGCAAGGAGCTCCCGTGTGTTTGTGGACACACACACCTGCTGGGATTTTGCAGAGGAGGGCTACATGTGTGCCTATACAAGGTGACCACACACCTTCCTCCACAGATGGGGCAACTCCCAGACTCCCACGGTGTGTCCCTGTCCAAAGGGCAAAGTGTCCCTGTGTGAGAGCTGGTGGGGCTGAAGGTCTGGCTGGTTACGCCCAGGCAAACCTGGCTGAACGAACCACCTTGCACCGATTGCCCCTGTGCTGCAGCACACTGTGGGGTCCCAGTGGACCAGAACCACTTACAGCTCCTTCTCCTAATGGGGACATCTGGAGAGATCCACTCCCTGTCATTTCCACCCCAAAGGTCTCTTCTGAAATCCGTGGATGCCCCAATGACAAACACTGCATTTATTCATGCTGATTTTTACAAAGGTCCCTCCCTGACGGGGAGATGATGGAACGTTTCCTTGGGGCCTACCCAAACAGGCCAGGGGAGAGGCAGGGTGCCACGGTGGCACTGCTGTCTCTGGGAAGGGACTCTGCGGCTGGCATGGTGAGAGGGAAAAGCAGGGGAGGGTTATAAGAGTGGATAATACCGAGTGTGCTTAAAAAAGACAAACGACCACTTCAGACCTGTAATTAATCTTTTTAAATGCTTTTTATTATTTTTCTCCCCCTTGTAATTTTACTTTTAGGCGGAGCGGATGCGGTGCCGGTGGGAAGATGCTGAATGGACACCCCCGGGGAACGAACTCCTGCCGTGGGGCGCAGGGGAGCGGCGGGCGAGGACGCCCAGGTGGGTGCGGGCCCCTCCTCGCCCCGCAGCCCCTCGCGGTCGCCTCCGCTCGGTGACGGCTTTGAGAGAGACCCCCGGTCCCACCCTGGCGGCATCGCCCCTTTAAGGGCGGGCGGGGGGCGGGGCCGCCCCTCCCTCCTGTCCCCGCCCCCTTTCCCCCACCTTGGGCGCCCCC